>JAYESA010000014.1:58379136-58979136 GCA_036927795.1 Iris macrosiphon
GCCTGCCAAGCATCCCCACTTTCAGCAGCAACAGAGATCGTATCAACACAAACAGCACCATGCACCAGCTCGAGGACATATCCAGCAGCAGTCGTAGTGGCAGACCTAGTCCACTATCTAGTATTCGTACTGTGGGAAGGCGGGATATACGCGATACATCTGAAAAAAGAGACTGGGTATATATTTCTCTTATGGATCGTCAGCGCACCATTTAAGAGATTGTCCATATATTTATACTCGTCCAGGTTAGGGTGGAGCAACCGCTCAGAGGGGACCAACCAGAGTACCTACTGTACCAGGAGGCCAACAGAGGGGACCTCCACTCCTGCCATAGCAGCAGAGGTTTTCCCAGCACCAGCAGCAGCAGAGAGGTGCACCCTAGGGACGAGCGTATGCCATGACGGTCGAGGAGGCCGAACCAGCTGGAGATATAATATCAGGTTCAGTTATTCTCAATTTTATTCCAGCATTTGTATTATTCGATTTTGGTGCTTCCCATAGTTTTGTATTTGTGTCTTATGCTCTTAAGCATCGTTTAGAGGTAGAACCCTTATATAGGACTTGCAAGATCACGACTGACGAAGGCATTATCCTAGTTAGTAATTTTTGCAAGGACCAGAGAGTTTCATTGGGAGGCCGAGAGTTGAGTGTGTGCTTACTCGTAATGCCACTTCAGGGATATGATATTGTACTCGGGATGGATTGGTTGAGTAGGCACTATGCTACTATAGATTATCGTGGAGGCAGAGTGATATTTTGATCACCAGGAGAGCCATAGTTCGAGGTTGCCAGAGGAGCAACGGAGCCGAGCATGGGCATCTTTTGTGGAGTCAGGGTGGAAGAGAAAGAGTTTTCATATTCTTTGATTCCTAGATATCTTTCCAGAGAAGTTGCCAGGCTTGCCCTCAAACAGAGATATTGAGTTCTCTATAGACTTAGTGCCAGGCGCAGAGCCAATATCACAGCATGTATATAGGGTCAACAACAGTGAACTGACAGAACTGAAGAAGCAGGTTAATGAGTTGTAGGACAAGGGCTTCATCAAATTCAGTTCATCACCGTAGGGTGCTCCAGTATTGTTTGTATCGAAGAAGGATGGGTCGGTACGCATGTGCATCAACTATAGAGCTCTGAATAAACTCGCTATCAAGAACAAATACCCACTGCCAAGGATATATGATCTCTTTGATCAGTTGAGAGGAGCAAAGGTATTCTCAAAGATAGACTTGAGGTCAGGCTACCACCAGGTGAAAGTAAAGAAGGAAGATATTCCGAGGACAACTTTTCAGACTCGGATGGCTAGTTTGAGTTCATAGTAATGCCATTTGGGTTGACTAATGCACCGACAGTATTCATGAATCTGATGAACAAGGTGTTCCACCAGTACCTTGACAAGTTCGTAGTAGTGTTCATCGATGATATTCTTGTGTATTCAAAGACCCCGGAGGAGCATGAAGAGCACCTAAGGATGGTTTTGGAGACTCTAAGGAAGGAGAAGCTTTACAGGAAGCTTTCAAAGTGCGAGTTCTTCCTTGACAAGATTGAATTCTTTGGGCATGTTGTGACAGATGACGGAATCTCAGTTTACCCAAAGAAGATCGAAGCAGTAGAGTCGTGGACTACTCCCAGTTCAGTGGCGGAGATCAAAAGTTTTCTCGGACTAGCAGGTTACTACAGAAGGGTTATACAAGACTTCTCCAGGATTGTGGAGCCGATGACTAGGCTGACCAGGAAGAATGTAGAATTTGTATGGACGGAGGTGTCGTACACCGTTATCTTTGGATGATGTCGGTGAGAGGGCCTTATTGGGACTAGAGATAGTCATGGATGCAGTGGAGAAGGTGAAACTCATCAGCGATAGACTTCGAGTGGTGCAGGGCAGATAACGGCATTGGGCCGACAGCCATCGTAGACCCTTGGAGTTTGAGGTATAAGTTTTCTTAAAATTGCTTGTAATTAATTTATTTTAGATTTCGTGTTAAGGCTATATACTGTTCTAGGTTGGAGATTTGGTGTTCTTACGGATTTCTCTAACACAGGATATGATTTGTTTTGGTGGAGGCGGAAAGATTAGTCCATGGTACATCGGAACTTTCGGTATTCTTGCGAGGTTCGTTGCAGTAGCCTACAAACTAGACTTGCCGCCTGCACTAGAGGGAGTATATGATATGTTCCATATGTCGCAACTGAGATGGTACGTGGCAGACCCAAGTCACATACTAGATCACTTGAAGATCGAGGTTGGTCTGACTCTCAGCTATCCGGGGCAGCCAGTAGAGATTTTGGATTGCAGGGAGAAGATATTGTAGAACCAGACTATTCCTTTAGTTCGTGTCGCAGGGAGACATCATTCTCCAGGTGAGTCAACCTGGGAGAGGGAGGATAAAATGTGCGAGGAATACCCGTATCTCTTCAAGCCTTGAGGTATTGTTCTTATTGTTCTAATTATATTCTTGTGCTAGTATAGTTCAATTTTGAGGACGATTTTTTTTAGGAGGGTAGACTTGTCACTACCACTTTTTTAGAATAGGAGCATTTTTGTCATTTGTAATATTATATACATATTGTGTTTATATTTATATAATGGGTATAGTATATATATTATTACTATTAATAATAATATGTTAGTGGGCTAGACTTGATATGACTATCAGACTCAATACTAGATTAGTCACTTTTGGGACCTAACTAGTCAATCCTCCTCATGAAATGAGAAATTTGTTTAAGTTTCCATTAGGGATAAAACCCCACTTATTGGAAAAATTTTCATGAAAATCCTAGAGTGTACTTTGGTATTTGTGCCTTGGCAAACCCTAAGTCTCTAGTGGTCGTCCCTATATAAGAAAGGAGGGAGCCTCCCTCAAGCTCCATTTAATGTTCATGAAGCCCTAAGTGAGTTCTTCCCCAAACTCCTTCATTCCTCCAATAAATTTTAGAAAATTAATCTCAAATCCCGCTTATTTTTCTTATCTAAAAGTGCTAGAAGCTTTGGTTCCAAGGAGCATTGGAGAAGAAGAAGTTTGGCTAGAAAATCCTTAGCTTTGCATTGAAAATCCACCTCCCAATAGGTGAATACTCAAACCTCTCTTTTAAATTCTGTTTTTATTAATTCTTTGGCTATTAGGAGTCCACCTATGGTTTGGGAATACCCACAAGGGGAGAGAATGAGTTTCTTTTAACTTCCATAGTTTTTCTTCATGGCGTTGTGTGTATATTTGGGGTTTTTGGTATTTATGGGTGTTTTTCTCCTATTTTTTCATAACAACTAATCATATTATATATATATATATATATATATATATATATATATATATATATATATATATATATATATATATATATATATATATATTTGATATGTATATATAGTGTTAGTTGTGTATTGAGGGTTTTGGCATGTAGGTTGATAGTGTATCATGACATTATAGAGAGTATCATAGTGCGTATCGCAAGTGCATACCAAGTGTTTGGTATTGGGCTCGAGGGAGTGTTCATATATGTGTGTTATATATATAAGTGAATAGATATTGGTAATTGAATATGTAGTTGTATGCAATTATCTATATGCAAGTGTTTATATATATTTTGTGAAGGTGTATACCTATCTAAGTGTGTGTGTATTCATATAGAAGTGATAATGGTGAGGACTGTGCACATTCAGTGATTGGGGGAAACAGTGACTCGGGTACGGGTTGCAGCAGTTAAGGCTCGGGTTTGGGAATGACTTCAGTAACTGCTAGTGTGGTTTCTCTGATAGCAGTTGTTGAAGTTATGAGAGCCAAGTTGGGCACTGCCAGGCTTGTAACATCAGTAGTTAACTATTGCATTTAGCAGCAGTTGGTCTAGTTATACATCAAGGAGAATATAGTTCAGATGTACTGTAGCCATTGTATTAGAAGGGTTGTCGTGCAGTGCAATATTTTGGTCTGCACTCGAGTCTAGACAGTAGGCTAAGAGTAGGCAATGGTATTGCAGTGCCTGTTTTGGTTACGGATACATCAAGTAGCACATGTGTAGTAATTGGGGAGTTGGAGCCATGGTTTAGGTAGTTGAGAGGGGAGGCAATTAATGGGTGCTTGTGTTGTTCAGGATGTTCAGTTAGTTGGGAAGAATGAAACTCGGGTTCAAGATTATGAGTATAGGTTAGATGTTAGTATACTTATAAGGTTGTACAGACGAAATGAGGGGCTTGTTCTCTAATAGTTTACACCAAGAGTGGCAGTATTCAGGAAGTGGGTATCATGATGTGATACATGTATCAGTGAGATAGTGTATCAATGTTAGTAAAATATCATTCAAGTGAAAATATGTGTATGTGTGTGTGTGTGTGTGCATTTTTAGTGTTACAAGTGATCAGTAGGAGTCTTGGGTGTTATATGGTAGCCTATAGTCGCTCGGGTGGAAGGGGGAGGGGAAGAATTTTGTGCACAAGGAGGACTAAAGGCAGGTTCCTACTGAGGCAGTGATGTGCGCATCTCACTGCACTGGCCTTGTGCTCGAGTAGACTGCGGGAGTGGATGTCAGTGCTAGTATTGGAGTTGGTTGTAGTGTTGGTGTTAATACTAGTTGAGGGTATCCTACTAACTAGGGTATAGATTCCTGGGTATGAGATATTAATTAAGTTATTGGATAGGTTGAGTTAAGGTAAGATATAGGGTTATGAGTGTAGGTTTTGAGTTGGTATCAATTGCTAAGTGAGGAAATGAAGTAATTGGTTAGAGTATCAGACAAGATAAATTCTACAGTAGTTAAGTATCAACTTGACACTAAGATGTTGGAGTTAGAATCTAGGTTGGACACAAGAAAATATCTAACGTAATACTAATGTATATAGGCTAGTATAATATTTATTAGCTAGAATAAACTAGTATAGACCTAGTCACATCTAGAAACCCAACCCTTAGATAAATATGAACTTAAACCTAGTATTGACCAAGACAACCTAGTTTAGACCTAGAAATCACATATTTACCTTGTTTGACTTATTTGTCATATCAAGAATATCAATTGATATTATTATTTCATATTTAGGTCTTCGTGATCCCTTCTTGGACATCGATCCTCATTTGTTGCTCAGGACTACATGCGACTACATTCTCTGACAATTTTTATTATTTTGATTATTACTATGATTCTAGTTGTAATGTATATTTAATTCCGACACAGTGGATACACGGGCTTGTATCATAGATATCTGTTATGAGGACTCATGATTGGGATCTATCGTACTAGATGGCGACGGGAAAATATTAACATGTTATGTGATCATACCCCACCTTACATGCATCATAGCTCACCCCACATTATGTACGGTGTAGCCTGACCATTTACATGTCTCATAGCCTGTTATATATGATTAGCCTGACTATTGCTTGCATCATAGTTAACCAGATGGTTAGCCTGATCTCACATGTATCATTGCCAATCATATATAACAAGCCTGATCTAGTCCCAAGCTGATCACATAGCACACTGATATTTCACGGTAATTAGTCAGTATTCTAATTCTTGTTCCATTACATTTGTTTCTAGTATCCACATGTATCTCTTTCACTGCTAGTTATTTCTCTATGATGATTACATGTCTCTTTAGTTTCTCCTTACATTCCAGTATTTTATTTTATCATGTATTTTCTTACTCTGTTTTTTAGTTTTTATCAATATAATTAAAATTGCTGTTAGTGTTTGTGCTTTGCTTCAATCCTGACTGGATAATATTTTTCAGGGAATCTTGAGGATTTTTGTCCTACCCATTATGGTCCAGGAGTAGAAGGCAATTACATCACAGAGATCCCAGAGGAGCCACTCCATCTGGAGGAGACACCACCTGCCGTTATTTAGACTGCACTTAGCCTAGTTTATTTATGTATTTGATTGTTCCATCTTTGAGACTTGAGATGTATTACATTGAGACCTTATCTGTGTTGAGATAGCTAGACTCTTAGACTTATTATTATTATTTGAGATATTTTCTAGACTTATGTCGGAACTTCTTTTATATCATTTGCATATCTTTATCGTGCCATTCATCTTCCTATAGATATAACTGTGATTGGGTAGACATTATATTATTTTTACCTTGTCCTTCTTATGGAGTTGAGATCACTGACAAGTTTTATCTTTGTGAGCTGTGTTAGTTATTTTGAGATCTAGACAATGTTCTATCGCCGATGCTGCACGGCGTAGGCTGGACGTACCCACGACTCATGCCCAATTTTTGGGTAGTCGTGACACTTATCATCCGTACTTACCAAGATATGCCAGCAGTTTAAGTCCACAAAACCTGCCATGTCCATATCACCTCTTGTAGGGCTTGTTCTAAATCAATTACTTACACTCAGGTATGCAAGAAGTAAGGTGTCCACAAAACCTATCACGTCCACATTACCTATGATAGGGATTATTTTTGAACTTATTATTTGCACTCAACATATGTAACAAATAATAGGTCCACTTAAGTCCCCCAGTAGGATATCTTAGACAGGATACGATACTGTACCATATCCTTATTACCTCTGGTATGGTCTCCAAAGCTTACATAAACAATTATAAACGAATGCAATGACTTTTATTTCTTTCTACGAAGAGGAATTGAAAGTAAAACTACATTCGAGGGATTGTCAAGATCCCCAACTCGAAGGCAAAATGGGAACACAAAAGAGCAAAAGAAGAACTATTGGGGCTATGAGTCATAGCATAATTCTGCTATCCGCTCACGGAGACAAACAATATGTCCATCCTTTCACCTCTGGGCCCGATGCTTAACTTCCTAGGCCATAACCTCGGGATCCTCGTAGCGGGAGTAGGACTCGTGTCTGTCCTCCAACTGTTGTACCAGAACCTCATTGTCAGCCGTATTTTGCGCTACATGGCTTGCTTCAGTTCGGATAGCCTCCTACTCTTGCTGGACCTCTCGTAGCCTATTCTTATGCGCATCAAGCTCGACCTAGAGTTTTTTGATCCTCTAGGTTAGATCCTGTTACCAGGATAGGAATTCTTCTCTGAGATAGCCCAACCAGTCATGCCTCCTACAAATTATGGAGATCATGTCGTAAACACTCCATAGACGAAGCAAATAAGGCCTTCTTTGTCACCACCTTCTTTGAGAATTCATTATATTTATATCAGTATTCCCATATCCTCCTGCTGGTACTACCATAGCTCTGCTAGGCATTTTTCTATCTCCACCAATTTATGGCCCAGAAAGTCAGCCATCTATCAAAATTGGGGATTCTCCTCAGAGAGTGGACATGGCCCTCGGCAAAGTGCATTTTTCATGCAAAAGATTTATTGTACTCCAACATGACCTTGATCCCTTGCTTCAAGAACATGTGAAAGCTCCGAATGGAGAGCTTGACATTCTCGTCAATCTCTTCCAATATGACCGAAGTCAGAGGCGACGAGATTGAAGAAGAGGTCGCAGGTGCAGCAGGGGGCACAACAATGTTCAAAAACTTCGAAGGCGAAGCAGGAGTAGAGGGGAAACTAGCAGTCCAGTCAGGGATCCAATCTTTCATGGACACACGAAGTGCCTGGATACCCGACAATTGAACCACGAATGCCAGAGTAGTACCAAGACTAAGGACTAAAGTAACTGGGCGACTCACCGGATCGGCTCCCACAGGTATACCACCCCTAGACCGAGTCTCGGCAGCTTCAGAAGGTGACCCAGCAACCTCAAGGACCTCATCGCGGTGTCTTACTATCCCGCTGTCCAAAGAGGCCTCAGTCACAGAACCCCCAGCGACAACAGTTGGAAGAGCAACTACCACACTAGAAGGGCCTATAATAGGAACCTTCTCTATCACAGCCTTAGTAGGAGGCATAGCGGGATATTCCTCGCCTCTGTAAAAGCAAAGAATGGACTCAAACCTTCCACTAACGAGCTCACTACCCTCTTCCTCCATGATAACTTTCTCCGCGGTCATGTCTACGACCTTAAGGGGAGAGGTAGGGTCTGCAGAACCAGAACAACCAATAATTAAATTCGTCCAGAGAATGTGAAGCTAAAGCCAAAAAATCCCTTCCAAAGGAAAGTTGTGAAATAACATACCCGGAGAAGACAACGGGATAAGATGCTCGTCCAGTGCGGTCTGAACTTCCTCCGGATCATTCAAGTCATCAACCAAGATGGGGGAGGCCGATTCCACCAGTAACTCCCCTGGGGCATACCACCAGATCCCTCGGGAACAAGCTCAGCGGCCTCAGACCCAGTAGAAGCAATCTCTTCATCCGGCTGCGAATAAGAAACCTCGATGGCTGTAGACTCTTGGGGTCGGTCCCTCTCCTCCTGCGTTTGTAAGTTTTCAAACAATTCCGGAGAAAAATATTTATAGAGGGGACCGGGAAGAATTAAATTAAGAGGTCGCATGAATACCGCCTTCGTGTCTGAAATAAGATCTAGGTCAGAGGCCACCAGAGCCAGGGGACCTACCTCCTCATCTTCTTCTATTCCTTCTTTCTCGACCCAGCCGACACAGGGGCCTTGACATCAACCCGCTTCTTATAACGCGATCTTACAGCCACGATGGTTCCTTCCTTCTCTTTTTGAACATACAGCTCCATATCAGGGAGGCCTTGCGCTTGATTGGAGAGGTCACTAGAGGCGAGGGGTCATAGGAAGCATCATCTTCCCCCGTCGTTGAGTCAGAATCGACAAGTAAAAACCCTTGCCTTTTCTCGACCTTTTTTGGACTCCTTGTGTCGGGATTCCATCTTAGAACCTACGATAAAGCTAGTGTCCTGGTCAAAGCTAGGTGGAGGCGCATTCACGGCTACATGAAAGAGAGCTGCTAGATGGAGGATGTGTACGGGGACTTTAGCATAGGGTAGAGTAAACCATACCTGAGTATTGGTGGCAAGTAATAATCTCAGGCTCGGGCACCATCAAGAATGCTACTTTCAAAACTAAGACATGGGCTTGGATTGCTCAACATGAGCTGGCTATACCCAAACTGAAGAGCAAACCTACTCGGCTGGTAAGGTTCTGTCACCCTCACATTTTCACTTAAGGTAGTTTAGTAATTGACATAGGTAATTTTAATTTTATGATTTATTGTATTTAAATATTGTGCATGCATAATTTATTTAATTATTATATTATTATTGATTGTTAGTTGTAGATTTATTTTAGACTTGTGTAGTGGACCTAACCCATTTATTAGATGCATAAAATAATATTTTGGATGAGTTTAGTTTGAGCCCATGAATTAGGCCCATGTATTAGGAGGTTGGATTAATTAGTGAAACCATTAGAATAGAATATTTCCTTCCTAATTAATTTTTAATTGAGATATTTCACATAGCTTAGGAGAGGGTTATATGGCCGGCCATGCTTGGAGGAGAGAGAAACTATTTTATTTCACAAAATTCCTAATTCTTTAGATCTACAATTTCCCTCTTTCAATTTCCTTGATTCCCTCATCATTCCTCCACCAATTCTTTACAAATTCCTTCCCTAATTCTTCATTGAGGCTTCTATATCAAGGATCTACAAGAAAGAAGCAAGGAGCAAGGAGCAAGGGGGAGGAGGCCAAGATCTACAAGGAGAGGAGCTACTTTGTATTTGGGGACTTTTCATTGGGAATCCATCTCCCAATAGGTACATTTCAGTTTTATCCCTTTTAATAGACTCTAGATATGAGATTTAACCATAAGAAACCAACCCACATACATAGGCTACCCATAAAAATTGGTTTTAGGTTCATCCAAGACCTACGGTGGAAGTTATGTGCATTTTGGTGCCAATTTTGGAGGAATTTCGAGATTGGCATATATAGTAGTTGTCATTGGGTCTAATAGATCTAAATAATATATGATTGCTTGTTTATGACTAGTGTCATATCCACAATTGGGTACGTGTAGTCCGTATCTCGTCAATTTGACAAAATGGGTTAATTTTGGGGGTTTTTCTCCAACACGGGGCCTTGTGCATATCACATTGCGACATGGATACATAGTTAATCTAATTACTATATGTATTACTCATAATTAGTGTATTAGACTTGCTCGTGTCCTCCAGGATGCGTTTGGTTGTAGGTTGGAGCCGTATCGCAAGCGTATCATAGAGTTTGTGTGATACGGGTGCGGTGCACTCCACATGTTTGATATTTTATCCTCTTTCCAATATGTAGATGTGTATTTGTATATATAGACGATATTTATGTATATATATATGTATATATTGATGTATATGAGTTAGTGTATATATGTGTGTCTAAATTTATGTATATTATAGAGTGTATAGTTATATATATATATATATATATATATATATATATATATATATATATATATATGTGTGTGTGTGTGTGTGTGTGTGTGTGTGTGTGTGTTTGTGTTTATGGGTATAAGAGTATAGGTATATATATATCTAGCTATAGGTAGTGGTGTGGTGTTTGTTTATACTTATATAGTAGTGAAGGGTTGATACTATATATATATATATATATATATATATATATATATATATATATATATATATATATATATATTGTTATACTTAGATGTGTATAGTGTATGTGCATTTTGTGTATTAGTGTTTGTGTGGCATGTGTGTGAGTGTGTGGCTGTGCAAAAAGGGAAAAGTAGTGGGAGTAGTAGCTCAGCAGGATCGGGTTTAGCTGTGCAGAAGGACTGCACAGCTCGTGCATCTTGGAGTGCACAGCAAAGTGCAGAGGGGTAGCAGTGGCAACCCGAGCTGCACTGAAGCTGAGCAGCACCTTGTGCCCAGCAGTCGTGCACAACAAGTTCAGGAAGGAGCTCGTGCACTGAAACTCAGCAGGGAGCACATCAGCATTTATAGGTAGCACCATATGCAGCAAGGAGGTAGCTGCAAAGTAGCAGCACTCGGACTATGCATAGTTCTATGCAGTTTTAGTTTATGATATTCCAGTGAGTCAGTAGGTTTCAGTAAACAGGTATCTGCACTGATTAGTTTCAGTCCTTGGGTTCAGGTCAATTCTGAGGTATTAGCCTAGTTAGTTATGGGTACTCAGTTCAGTGGTATCAGTAGGATTAGCTTCTGTCCAGTTTGGTTTCAGTGTAGTATCAGTTTCAATATAATATTAGTAGGGTTTCTTTATTTGAGTTGAGTTATAGTTAGTATTTTAGTAGGATAAGTTGAGGTTGGGTTAGTTAGTGATTAAGGTTTTAGTTTAAGTATTTAGTTGATGTATTAGTTGTTTATGTTAGTAGTAGATATATTAATATAGTTAGTCTATACATATACTAATAGGTAGTGTATATTGTTTAGTAGTTAGATACTTATATAGCTAGTGCTAGAGGTTTATGTATACTTGTATTAGCATATTATCTTGGGGTATTATTTTTGTATTAGCTATATATTAAGTGTTTAGTTTACCTTGGGATACCAAGGTATTACCAAGGTATTGGGTCGATACCCAAGGTATTGAGTTTGGGTATCGAGATAGGTGTGATACGCATTGGTGCAAGGCTATGGTATCATATTTCATTTGTTTTAATATAGTATTATAATTAATGACTTGTATATATATCTAAAATACTATTTTCATATAAATAAACTTGCGTATCTTAGGATACGGCTTTTTGAGTGCCTTTTGTATCTTAGATTAGCTTGTATAGTTTAGTTTCATAGTGTATCGACTTAGTGACTTAGTATTATACTCTTGCAACCTAGTTTTAATCGGTTTGACCTAAAAATGGTTTATTGACTTAGAATTGCATCAACTTAATTAATTTTCAATCTTGAACCTTGTATTGATGAAACATACCATATATAGGTCTGTGTGACACCAGCTTGGGCATCGAGAGACACACCTTACTCAGGACTTCAGGCGAGTATATTTCTCTGATAGTTTTTAATTCATAATATTGTATATATGCATATTCTAGAATTGTATACTTGATCCCGACACAGTAATTTATGGACTGGTATAACATGAATCCCGTCAGGAGATGTTATCCCCTACCGTGTTCAGCGGGTACTCGTATACATTATATCTCATCGTGTATATTGGGTATTAATTATATTTCGTATTCATACACTGCTTGTGTTTAGTGTGCTTATTCGTGTACACCCACCGCTCGTGTTCAGTGGTTATGATATTCGTGTACACCCACTGCTCGTTTTCAGTGGTTATATTTCGTGTTCGTAGCGTGTCGTGATTGGATCCATCGTTATTAGTTGGGGGTGGGAGAGTAGGAGTTGATTATGTGATCAAAGCCCCATTGTTACATCGTGTATATTCTGGTTACATACCTCACTTGTAATCATCTTACCTAATCATGTTCACCCAACCCGATCATATAATAAACTTGTATTCTGAGGCACATTAGTTTATATTGCAGTTATTTTATCATATTGCTGATATTCATATTATTGTTCTATATTCTCATGCATTACCTATATATTTATTGTTCATTCATTCATTTATTTAGTGATCTTATATTTTATTTCTATTATCTGTGTTATATGCTCGATTATGTTATTGGAACTGCTTTCAGAGGTATGTACTTTGCTCCAATCCTGATTGGATATATTTTTCCAAATGATTGGCTTATAGAGCAGTATCCTATATTTTACGGGCCGCAAGACGGCGTACCTATAGAGGATACTCTTATAGACTAGGAGGACTTAGTTGCAGAGCCCGAGGAGGTCTAGTTATATTTGTGTTGGATACTATTAGACTATTCTTTTGTTGAGATTCACAGTTTGTATTATTATTTCAGATTGTGTATTGTACCTTATTCTTTCCTTCGCTATTCCATTCGTGCATTATTCTTCCTTAGTTTATTTTGTGATTGAGATTAGATATACTTTTGAGATACCATATTGCTCCTCCGTTTGGAGTTGAGATGATTAACAGGTACCATATTATATCGTTGAGATATTAGATAGTTAAAAATGACCCAGACAGCGTTCTACCGCTGATTCTGCGGCGTAGGCTGGGCGTAACCACGAACTCGTGTCCGAATATCCGAGTGCGCGTCGTGACACGTTTTTAGTGGTGGCCCATACAGGTCTAGATTCTTATCATAGTTATGCTCGTCTAGAGTACTACTACGAGCATGCTTTAGGAAATAGGATTTAGGCTGAGAGTTACTCAATCACAACTAGAAAATATTCCAATATCTGTTTTGCAATCCTTATATATTAAATATTGCTTTACTTTGAATAAAATTTTTTCCTTCTTTGATGATATCGTATCATATTCAATATTGTTCCATATTTCAATCTATCTTCAGGATGCCGCCGAAGACGCATTCCCAGCGATAAGGTGCCACGATAGCACGATCAGTCACTTTATTACACTTGAGGGTAGCACCCTCAGACGATGGTCCAGCACCTACATTCAGGAGGTCAGCTTTACCGGTCCAGGTGGGCGTATCGGTAGCAGCTTTCGGAGGTACTCCACCACCAGTACCGAAGACAGGGCAGACAGTTTTTAAGGATCTTCTACCTCCATCACCAGTAGTTGATCAAACGTAGATATTCGTGCTCTTTCAACAGATGATGGAGGTACAGCAGCAATAATCCGAGGTCATATGACTGAGCATGGAGAATGCTCACTAGATCGCGCTTACAGCAGTTGAGAGAGCTACTACAGTCCAGTCACATACGACACCATCTCAGTTTATTTTGCATCAGCCGAGGCCAGATACTATCATAGACATCAAGAGGATGGGCCTGAAGGACTTCAGACGCATAGAGGGGATTCTCTATGCAGATGAGTGGATTAAGGACATCAAGCGGAACCTGCAGTTGGCGCAGATTCCAGAGATGCTACAGATAGAGGCAGCGGGGTACATAATGTTCGATATTGCTTTGACATGGTTCCGGACAGACCCCAGGATTGTAGTATCAGGGCTCACTTGGAAAGCCTTCAAAGAGCTTTTCAAGGAGAAGTTCTTCCCAAACGTGGCGCTTACATCCTTGGAGAGCCAATTCTAGTACCTCATCCAGGGAGGTATGTTAGTGGACGAGTATGCGGTGAAGTATTGCCGACTAGGTCACTTCGTGGAAGGTCAGAACCCTAGAGAAAGATCCAGGAAGTTTAGGAAGGGCCTGAACTGGGACGTTAAATCCTACACCGAAGGAGATCCTACCGCCACCTTCGAGGAGATTCTCAGCTAGGCGCAGAGAGCGGAGGATGACTTAGATCTTGGCTCTAAGAGGTCGAGGGATACAGGAGGATCCAGCACCAATACAGGTCTAGCGAAGAGGCCTCACTTCCAGCAGCAGTACCAGAGGCCTTATCAGCACGAGAGGCAACAGTATCGCTGGCTAGCTAGAGCGCCGACTCAGCAGATGCATCAGATCCAGAGGGCAGCAGTTCCTTGCACTTTCTGTAAGAAGCAAGGACACGGATGGCACGCATGCAGGATAAGGCTAAGCCAATGCTTATTCTGTAGATCAGAAGATCATCAGTTGTGGGCTTGTCCTAAAGTCCCAACTCATCCAGTTCAGGATGGAGGACAGGCATAGAGGGTACCCGCTAGACCACCAACTGGACAGCAGCAGAGAGGACCTCTTCCACCACAGCAGCAGCAGTTTTCCCAACATCAGCAGCAGAGAGGAGCGCAGCGATAGGGGCAAGCTTTTGCCTTGACTGTCGAGGAGGATGAGCCGATTGGTGATGTCATCTCAGGTTCAGTTTATCTTGACTCCTTTCCAGCTTATGTTTTGTTCAATTCTGGTGCTTCTCATAGCTTTATATCTATATCTTTTGCTTTGAGGCATCGTCTTAAGTTTGAACTATTGGCGAGGACTTGTAAGATCATGACCGAGGGTGGCATTATCCTGTTCATTGATGTTTGCAAGAACCAGAGAGTTTTTTGGGAGGCCATGAGCTGAGCATATGTTTACTTGTAATGCCACTTCCGAGTTACGATATAGTACTTGAGATTGATTGGTTGAGTAGACATCACGCTAGTATCGATTGTCGTAGAGGTAGAGTTTTATTTCAGACGCCAGGAGAGCCAAAGTTTGAGTTCGTCCGAGGAGCAGAGCAGAGCGAAGGCAATTTTTGTGGAGCTTTGGTAGAAGAGCAGGAGCTGCCACATCCATTGATTGCAGAGTTCTTGGATGTCTTTCCAGAGGAGTTGTTGGGATTTCTGTCGGACAGAGATATGGAATTCTCTATAGATTTAGTGCCAGGCGCAGAACCAATATCTCAGCACGTCTATAGAGTAAATAACAACGAACTGGCAGAGTTGAAGAATGATGGGTTGGTACTCTAGTTCATCACCATGGGGTACAAGACAAGGGCTTTATCCATTCTAGTTTATCACTATGGGGTACTCTAGTACTTTTTGTACCAAAGAAGGATGGATTGGTACGTATGTGTATCGACTATAGGGTACTTAATAACCTCACTATCAAGAATAAATACCCATTGCCGCGAATAGATGACTTGTTCGACCAGTTGAGTGAAGCGAAGGTATTCTCAAAGATAGACTTAAGGTCAGGGTACCACCAAGTGAAAGTGAAGAGGGAAGACATCCCAATGACAGCTTTTAGGACTAGTTATGGGCAGTTCGAGTTCTTGGTGATACCGTTTGGGTTGACCAATGCCCCGGCGGTATTCATGAACCTGATGATCAAGGTGTTTCATCAGTAGCTAGACTAGTTTGTTGTAGTCTTCATTGATAATATTCTGATATATTCGAAGACCCCAGAGGAGCATGAGCAGCACTTAAGGATTGTTATGGAGACCCTCATGAAGGAAAAGCTGTATGGCAAGTTATCAAAGTGTGAGTTCTTCCTTGATATGGTTGAATTCCTTGGGTATGTAATTACAGGAGATGGAATCTCGGTGGACCCGAAGAAGATTTTAGCAGTTGAATCGTGGTCTATCCCGAGTTCAGTAGAAGAGATCAGGAGTTTCCTTGGATTGGCGGGCTACTACCGGAGGTTTGTTCAGGACTTTTCTAGACTTGTAGAGCCGATGACTAGACAGGCCAGGAAGGACGTAGAATTCGTTTGGACTGAGGATTGTCAGTCAGCATTTGAGGAGCTGAAGAGAAGATTGACTACAGCTCCCATCTTGACATTGCCATCAGGAGCAGGAGGATTTTCCATTTACAGTGATGCATCAGGAAATGGTTTGGGTTGTGTGTTACAGCAGCACGGGAAGGTGATTGCCTATGCTTCCAAGCAATTGCGCCCGCATGAGAAAACTACCCTACCCATGACTTGGAGTTGGCAGCGGTTATCTTTGCTCTCAAATTATGGAAATACTACTTGTATGGAGAAAGAGTAGAGATCTTCACAGACCATAAGAGCTTAAAGTATGTGTTTACACAAAAAGAGCTCAATATGAGGCAACGGTGATGGTTGGAGCTGATGAAAGACTTCGATATATCTTTATAGTACCATTCAGGGAAGACTAACGTAATCGCGGATGCCTTAAGCAGGTATCCCGTAGCTATGTGCTTGACTAGAGACAAACATTTTTTGGCAGATCTTGACAGTTTGGGCATTGAGGTATTGATTCCTGGAGTCATAGCACAGATGTGGGAACTTCAGGTTCAGTTGGAGCTGATGGACCGGGTCAGAGTCGGACAGTATAAGGATGAGTCTTTGTGGAGCATCAGAGTACAGGTCCAGATCGGGTTGGCAGAGGTTCATCATCGCAGATGATGGATCATTGCGACACGATACCATGTTATGTGTATCGAGGGAAGAATTGTGCGAAGAGATTCTGCAGGAGACGCATCATTCTCAATACTCTATGCATCCTGGTGCCAACAAGATGTATAGAGACATGAGAGAGCATGTATGGTAGTATGGCATGAAGCGGGAGGTAGCTAGCTTCGTGTCTAGATGCTTAGTTTGCCAGCAGGTCAAGGCGAAGAGTTAGAGGCCAGGTGGATTGCTTTAGCCTTTACCCATTTTAGAGTAGAAATGGGAGCATGTGACCACGGATTTTGTATCGGGACTTTCGCATTCTCCAGGAGGCAAAGATGCGATTTGGATCATCGGGGACAGGTTGACCAATTCAGCCCACTTTCTTATTTAAAGTAGGTACACCTATGGAGAAGCTCACAAAACTGTATGTGCGCCAGATTGTCAGATTGTACGGTGTTCCAGTGAGCATAGTCTCAGATCAGGATAGTCATTTCATGTCCCATTTCTGGAGGAGTTTACATGCTAGCTTGGGCACTCAGCTCAAGTTTAGTATCGCATATCACCCTTAGACTGACGGGCAGTCGGAGAGGACTATTCAGACTCTCAAGGATATGCTACGCACTTGTGTTTTGGATCTTCGAGGTTCTTGGGAGGATCACCTTCACTTGTTAGAGTTTTCATACAACAACAGCTACCAAGCCAGCATTAAGATGTCACCATTCTAGGCGTTATATGGACTGAGATGCTGCACTCTATTATCCTGGGATGATGTTGGTGACAAAGCTTTATTGGGAACAGAGATGGTAGTGGATGCAGCCGAGAAGGTGAAGCTTATCAGGGACAAACTTCGAGTGGCGCAGGATAGGCAGCGGCATTGGGCTGATAGCCACCGGAGACCTTTGGAGTTTGAGGTATCGCTTTAGTTTATTTTGCTTGTGTTTGATTGTTGTTTTGTTAGAGAGCTAAGGTTGTGTTTCGTGCTAGGTTGGCGGTCTAGTTTTCTTGAGGATTTCTTTGACACGTGGCACGATTTATTTTGGTGGAGGCGGAAAGCTTAGTCCACGATTCATCGGACCTTTCAGTATTCTTGAAAGGGTCAGTGCAGTTGCATACAGACTAGACTTACCACCTGCATTAGATGGAGTGCACAATGTATTTCATGTGTTACAGTTGAGATAGTACGTGGCAAATCTCAGTCATCTGTTGGATCACTCGGAGATAGAGGTGGGCCCTACTCTTAGCTATCCAGAGCAGCCAGTGGAGATTCTGGATTGAAGAGAGAAGGTGTTGAGGAACCAGACGATTCCTTTGGTGCACGTCGCATGGAGGCATCACTCGCCAGGAGAGAGTAACTGGGAGCGAGAGGCCGAGATGTGCGAGCGATATCCATATCTGTTCGAGCTGTGAAGTATAATTCTTTCTTGCATTGTATTATTTGCTTTTGGTAGTTAGTTTCTTCCTTAATTTTGAGGACAAAATTTTTCTAAGGTGGATAGGATTGTCACCCTCACATTTTTACTTAAGGGTAGTTTAGTAATTGATATGGATAATTTTAATTTTAGGATTTGTTATATTTAAATATTGTGCATGCATGATTTATTTAATTATTATATTATTATTGATTATTAGTTATAAATTTATTTTAGACTTGTGTAGTGGACCTAATCCATTTTTTAGATGCATGAACCAATATTTTGTATGATTTTAGTTTGAACCAATGGATTAGGCCCATGGATTAGGATGTTGGATTAATTAGTGAAACCATTAAACTAGAACCTTCTCTCCCTAATAAATTTCTTAATGAGAGGCCCCAAGGAATAATTGAGATATTTCATATAACTTGGGAGAGGTTTATATGGCCGGCCATGCTTGGAGCAGAGAGAAACTATTTTATTTCACCAAATTCCTAATTCTTTAGATCTACAATTTCCCTCTTTCAATTTTCTTTATTCCCTCTTCATTCCTCCATAAATTCTTCACAAATTCCTTCCCTAATTCTTTATTAAGGCTTTTACATCAAGGATCTACAAGAAAGAAGCAACGAGCAAGGAGGAGGAGGCCAAGATCTACAAGGAGATGAGCTACTTTGTATTTGGGGACTTTTCATTGGGAATCCATCTCCCAATAGGTACATTTCAGTTTTCTCCCTTCTAATAGGCTCTAGATCTGAGATTTAACTATAAGAAACCAACCCACATGCATAGGCTACCCATAGGAATTAGTTTTAGGTTCATCGGAGACCTACGGTGGAAGTTATGTGCATTTTGGTGCCAATTTTGGGAGAATTCCGAGATTGGCACATATAGTGGTTATCATTGGGTCTAATAGATCTAAATGACATATGATTGCTTGTTTATGACTAGTGTCGTGTCCATAATTGGGTACGTATAGGCCGTATCTCGTCAATTTGATAAAACAGGTTGATTTTTGGGGTTTTCCTCCGACATGGGGCCTTGTGCATATCACATTGCGACACGGACACGTAGTTAATCTAATAACTATATGTATTGTTCATAATTAGTGTACTAGACTTGTTAATGTCCTCCGGAATACGTTTAGTTGTGTGTTGGAGCCATATCGCAAGCGTATCATAGAGTTAGCGTGATACGGGTGAGGTGCACTCCACATGTTTGATATTTTATCCTCTTTCCTATACGTACATATTTATTTGTATATATAGATGATATTTATGTATATATATATATATATATATATATATATATATATATATATATATATATGTATGTATATATTGGTGTATATGAGTTAGTGTATATGTGTGTGTCTAAATGTATGTATATGTTTATGTGTGTAAGAGTGTAGGTATATATATATCTAGCTATAGGTGGTTGTGTTTGTATATACTTATATAGTAGTAAAGGGTTGATACATATATATTTATATATAGAGAGAGGTGGGTATATATATATTTAGATGTGTATAGTGTATGTGCATTTTGTGTATTAGTGTTTGTGTGGTATGTGTGTGAGTGTGTGGCTGTGAAAAAAAGGAAAAGTAGCTGGAGTAGTAGCTCAACAGGATCGGGTTCAGCTGTACAGAAGGACTGCACAGCTCGTGCATCTTAGAGTGCACAACAAAGTGCAGAGGGGTAGCAGTGGCAACCCGGGCTGCAATGAAAGTGAGCAGCACCTTGTGCCCAGCAGTCGTGCACAACAAGTTCAGGGAGAGCTCGTGCACTGAAACTCAGCAGGGAGCACATCAACATTTGCAGGTAGCACCGTATGCAGCAAGGAGGTAGCTGCAAAGTAGCAGTACTCGGGCTATGCACAGTTCTGTGCAGTTTCAGTTTGTGATGTTTCAGGGAGTCAGTAGGTTTCAGTATCCAGGTATCTGCACTAATTAGTTTCAGTCCCTGGGTTCAGTTCAGTTTTGAGGTATTAGCCTAGTTAGTTATGGGTACTCAGTTCAGTGGTATCAGTAGGATTAGCTTCTGTCCAGTTTAGTTTTAGTGAAGTGTCAGTTTTAGTATAATATTAGTTGGGTTTGTTTATTTGAGTTGAGTTATAGTTTGAATTTCAGTAGGATAAGTTGAGGTTGGGTTAGTTAGTGATTAAGGTTTTAGTTTAAGTAATTAGTTGATGTATTAGTTGTTTATGTTAGTAGTAGATATATTAATATAGTTAGTCTATACATATACTAATAGGTAGTGTATATTGTTTAGTAGTTAGATACTTATATAGCTAGTGCTAGAGGTTTATGTATATGTGTATTAGCATATTAGCTTGGGGTATTATTTTTTTATTAGCTATATATTAAGTGTTTGGGTTACCTTAGGATACCAAGGTATTGGGTCGATACACAAAGTATTGAGTTTGGGTATCGAGATAGGTATAATACGCATTGGTGCAAGGCCAAGGTATAATATTTTATTTATTTTAATATAGTATTATAATTAATGACTTGTATATATATCTAAAACACTATTTTCATATAAATAAACTTGCGTATCTTAGGATGCGGTTTTTGAGTGCCTTTTTATATCTTAGATTAGCTTGTATAGTTTAGTTTCATAGTGTATCGACTTAGTGACTTAGTATTAGACTCTTACAACCTAGTTTTAATCGGTTTGACCTAGAAATATTTTATTGACTTAGAATTGCATCAACTTAATTGGTTTTTATTATTTAACCTTGTATTGATACAACATACCATATTTAGGTCTGTGTGACACCAACTTGGGCATCGAGAGACATACCTTGCTCAGGACTTCAGGCGAGTATATTTCTCTGATAGTTTTTAATTTATAATATTGTATATATGCATATTCTAGAATTGTATACTTGATCCCGACACAGTGATTTCACGGACTAGTACTACATAGATCCCGTCAAGAGATGATATCCCCTACCGTGTTCAGCGGGTACTCGTGTACATTATATCTCATTGTGCATATTGGGTATTGATTATATTTTATGTTCACACACTACTCGTATTCAGTGTGCTTATTCGTGTACACCCACCGCTCCTGTTCGGTGGTTATGATATTCGTGTATACCCACTGCTCGTGTTCAGTAGTTATATTTTGTGTTCATAGCGTGTTGTGATTGGATCCATCGGTATTAGTTGGGGGTGGAAGAGTAGGAGTTGATTATGTAATCAAAGCTCCATTGTTACATCGTATACATTCTGGTTACATACCTCACTTGTAATCGTCTTACCTGATCATGTTCACCCAACGCGATCACATAATGAACTTGTATTCTGAGGCACATTAGTTTAGATTACAGATATTTTATCATATTATTGATATTCATATTGTTGTTCTATATTCTCGTACATTACCTGTATATCTATTATTCATTCATTCATATGTTTAGTGATCTTGTATTTTATTTCTATTATCTATTTTATATGCTTGATTATGTTATTGGTGTCACGCCCCAGCCCCCGAGGGACCGCCCGGACCACCGCCTCACCCCCGTAGCTGGATGACCCGAACGCGAATCACCGTGCCTCGGTGCACAGGACGCGCATCACCGTGCCTCGACGCCTGTCCTGCGGGTGCGAGGAAGGGATAGACCGTTTGAATACCAGGATGTAATGTCATGTGAGCCCGGGGTTGCGCCCGCACAAGGCCATAATCATTGGAGTTTGTTTGGATATCATCGCATCAATTGAGTAAGCAGCGGAGGGACATTGTTGCATATGCAATGCATTTAACCAACTGAGTATTTGGGACAAATCGAGGTACTTGGGTTTCTCTTAGCAAAGGCATCATTCCATATATTATGCCCCTTTATACGATAGCAACTTGGGGCACAATCGAAACTAGGATTCCGGGTCTTAGGGATGGAGGCATGCCTATCGCTCTCTCGGACGATCCAGTACCTACAAGCAAGTAAACTGTTGGTGGGTCAATACTTTTATAAGTACTGGTGAGATAAAATAACTGAACAGAAGCAAGCATTCACTAAAACCAACACTAAGTAATCATGTTATAAAATATTATATTACTAGTGATCTTTCTAGTTTTACCTAGGTTTATTTTATGTCGTTCGATAGCAGAGTCATATTACATTATTTTTGAAACATCTTTAGAAAATAGAGTTTCATATGCGATAAGCTAGACAAGTCGATGTTCTGTTTCAGGGTGTGCGCAGCGTGTCTCGTGAGACTCTAGGGACAAATGCACACACATGCACATCTTAGGGGCAGTCCTCTATCCAAGCCAACACAATGAACTAGCTATATGCAGGGCGGTCCCCGAATATCTCAGGATCGACAACGGTTGATCCAGCTAACCAGTGACTCTTTATCTGATGCTATTGGCAGTTGTGACTCATTGTTGCTTTCCACTATCTCTGTAGCAGCCGTGACACATGCAGTTCAGCTCTCCACCAATAGCCATTGTCCGACCGATGCAAATGCTTGGAACACTATCAAATAAACTCTAGTATGCAGACGAGACGAACCATCAGACTACAATCTTGTTGCAGGGGCAAGCCGCCTTATCATTTGAACACATTTAGGCACACGATATGGTTCTCTCGGAGCATAGGTGATAGTAAACATATTCATGCACTCTTAGATAAGCGTTTCTAGATTCTTCGTTATGCAGACTTGTTCGTTTCAAAGACAAGCTAGGTGAGTTCGTTTATTAACATGCAAGGCAGGTTCTATCATTCTCTTATGAAAATATTGCAAGCAAAAACTCAGATTTATTATTAAGACATGCAAGAATCAAAGAACGAAGTTCTGCCCACTCACCTTGATACATAATGCCGACGCGGAGCGATTCATTACAATTGGAACTATTTTTAGAGGTACGTACTTCGCTCCAATCCTGACTGAATATATTTTTCTAGATAATTTGCTTATAGAGCAGTATCCCATATTCTACGGGTCGCATGACGGTGTACCTATAGAGGATACTCCTATAGACTAGGAGGACTTAGTTGCGGAGTCCGAGGAGGTCTAGTTATATTTGTGTTGGATTGTATTAGACTATTATTTTGTTAAGATTCACAGTTTGTATTATTATTTCAGATTGTGGATTGTACCTTATTCTTTTTTTCGCTATTCCATTCGTGCATTATTCTTCCTTAGTTTATTTTCTGATTGAGATTAGATATACTTGTGAGATACCATATTGCTCCTCCGTTTGGAGTTGAGATGATTAACAGGTACCATATTATATTGTTGAGATGTTAGATAGTTAGAAATGACCCAGACAGCGTTCTACCGCCAATTCTGTGGCGTAGGGTGGGTGTAACCACGAACTCGTGCCCAAATATCCGGATGCGGGTTGTGACAGGTTCTAAGAAGACGAGGTTCCAGTTTTGGTATACCAGATGGGAAGGTCGGATAGAAAGTAACTAGAAAAGGAGGTTCGGGGATCGAACCTGACGGTCGACGCCACCATCAAACTGTACCCTATTCACTTTATCCTTTGTGAACTTTGGGACCGAGAAAAAGAAAAAATAGTCTACTACACAAGCGAGTGCCTGCCGACAGGCGAAAACCTCAGTATGAACCCATGACATCCCACAATGCTAGAGAATAAAAGTATCAGCTTCTACCGTCATACCCTCAACTCCAGGATGTATCAAAAAAAGGTAGTGCATCAATAAACAACCCATTAGATAATGGTAAGGCATCTCAACCCGGTTGAAATCCCCATGGCAACCACGAAATATGCTGTGAATAAAAGCATCAACTTTGCTCGTAAAAGTACGGAACCCGCAATGGATGATGCAGACAATCGTTGGGAGTAAAGCTAGCTGATGGCCAAAAACTAACTTCACAGCTGGGAGGATGAGATTGAGGCTAACCCTCTCGATCGACCCGGAGCCTCCCGGGACTACACAAGTTCACAGCCATATCATCAAGAATCTAGCCAACATTGCCTTATCAGATAATGACTGGGTGTCTTGGTAAAAGTAGTTGAAGGTTATCACCGGAGCTACCAAAGCACACACCAGATGCCGTCGTTCTCTTAGTACCGCGTACTAGGTCATCGACACTACTCGGGATTTGAGGGCTCTAAACGATGACCCGACCCGAATCTTTAATATTGAAGAGGTAATGGATCCAGTCCCTGGTATAGGGTAACGTCCCCTCTATGCTTATGCCCTTCTTCTTTGAAAGTTACTGGCAAGTGCTAATGGCACAACAACTCCTGGTATACTACGAGAAATCTCGAATATTGTTCCTGCAACTACTTAAATTTCTCATCATCAAGTGTGTACTCCTTATACGGCTCACTACCCCAGTGCAACCACGAAATATCGTATATCTCATGGAGGGCTAGTCCCATCTCCCCACTAGGAGTAAAGAAGGTCACGGAGCGACAGTTGTATTCTCGGTCAAAGCCACGAAAAACTTTAGGTTCTTCTCCAAACCATAATAGGAATCTCTTATGGCATAATAGAGGTTGGCCTCCTTCAGGGGCTGCTCGTACTTCCGTAGCACCCACAGGGTCAAACTTACCCAAGAAGACGAATGATGCACCTAGTTGAGCAAGCATTTTTCCCTTTGGATAGGACCCCTTGTCTGCGAGCTGGTTCAGAAAAGTGTTAGCTCCATAGATACGAACATTCGACCCTATCTCACTCATGAAAATGCCAGGTTCCAACCAGCAAAGAGAATAATAAAATGATTCCTTAGTCGCCGGCCTCCCTCTTCAGTTTAGAGTTGTAGCGAATACGGCCGACTTGGGCTCCCTTTTGGTTTGGGGTCAGGGTCGCCAACATCTTCCTTAGGAGGGACACTATACTGAAGGTCGACAAAGGCAAGTGGCGCTCCATCATAGGTATATGTATCTTCATCCCGCAGAGGAGAAGGTCCTGCTCTCCTTTTTCTTCACTACCTTAGTATCCAAGATAGTAAGAGCATCCCCAAACAGGAAGATAGGCTTCAAGTAAGAAATACCCCTCGAACCCTTAATCGGCCCAGAGTTCAACTGGCTAAGCAAAAAGAACAAAGACTGGTACGTTATTAACTTTATTCTCGCCTCTGACTAACCCATATTTATTTGGGCCTGGATATTTGCCACTATGTGGTCGAACCTTATGCCCAATACGGCCTGAGCATGACACACAAGCACCTCCCCTAGCAGAGTCATGGGTAAAGTTACTGCAAAATCAGAGATAAGAAGACGGTTAGAGCCCTCGGGATGACATGTTCATCAGAAATTAACTTGAGCACAAAAAGGGACGCATATGATACATGCGGCCCAGTCACGAATAGGACCTCCATGCAGCCGATTTATAACAGGACCTCCAAGTAGTCGAGTTACTACAGGACCTCCATGCAGTCGAGTCACAACATGACGTCCATGGGGGCGAGTCACAACAAGACCTACATGCGATTGAGATAAGACCAGTGCATGCGGTTAAAGTAAGACCCGCGCATAAAATATGTGACATGGTCATATGGACGGGTCTGCACGCATTCTGAAAATGCAGCAAGCTATACGCGAAGCATCCAGACGTCTATACTTCTTTCCCCCAACCTTACCTAGGATGGGCGTCTGAATGTCCTCATAAAAAGAGGAACAAGTCTCCTTGGTGCTAGTTGTGAAAGCCAGGTGCTTTCCCTTGTTGATCTTCTTCGCGGGAGCAGAGGATAAAGCCTTTGGTGCCAAAACAGATGGTCGGAGAAGAAGATAGGAACAGAAAAAGATTCGCAGATAAACGAAGAGGAGAAATCAGCAAGGCTAAAATTTTCTTCTCTCTCCCCCAAGACTCCTATTTATAGGCTGCCCAAAAGATAATAGTAGTCCCCTCGGTTCCCGCATCCAGTTGTCAGTCTTTACGATGGACGGTTGGGTTCTCGAGATGGCCTTACCTTCGTAACAGTCAAACTTGAGATCCGCGTCAAAAGATGGGTCATAATCCAAAAGAAGATCTGCCCCAAAATAGAAACAAATCTGTCATTTAAATACAGAAGGGATAGCCTGGAAGAGCTCGCCTATGCGGCCCAATGTCTATGCGACCAAAGTGCTTTTCCTCCATGCTTCTTATTCAAAGTATTTCAAACTTGACAGTTTGAAAACTTTGAAGGGGACCTGTAGAAGCATAAAAAATATGCATCCATGCGACCAACAAACCATGTGTCCTAAAGTAAAGAGCAGAAGAGATCAGGCCGCACCCTGCGGCCCAATAAGACAACATCCATACGTCCCAAACAGCCGAAGCAGCTTTGACCGCAGATGGACCTGACATGTCATTCTAGCAACAATATTGTCTCTGACACAGAATCCTGACAAAAATGATTTTTTAAATTTCTCAAAAGACGTAAACACACTAAATGATAGAAGTCTCATGTTAGCACAGAATGTCACTCTTAATGGATGTGCAGTGTCACATATACAACACAACTGGCCTTATGCATTCTAAGTTCCATGCTATCCCATGCATCTCTGGCCCCACGCATCCCAGGCTCCATGCGTTCTATGCATTTCTGGCCCCAAGCGTCTCAGACTCCATGCGTCCCAAGCATTTCTGGCCATATGTGTTTCAGACTCCATGAAAACAAAATCTTGCTGTTATGACAAGAGTGATTCTCTCCAACTAAGTGCAGACTATGTGCCAAGCTGACCCAATCATGCCCACAAAGCATGAGAACCACCCAGATATTCAATAATAGAAGATCCCAACAAGCACCCACGTGACAGTCTGGCATGCTCACGGTTACAGCTGCACCCTATTAAGGAGGAACACATGGTACCCTCTAAAATCCATGCAGCCCAACATATGTGCACCCAAGGATGACTATATATATACCCGGGTGGCATGCCCGAACACATACACATATAGGAGGAACAAAAAAAATAGAGACGGACAGAGAGGGGTCGCCCAACACAGATAGAGAGCATACCAAGACGAGCAAAGAGAGAACATAAGCTTCCTCACCCTTCGTCGGATCATCAATGGAGTAAAGGATCTGCCATAGCGCTTCTTGTCCATCGTTACACCCTAGAATCAAAAAATTGTACTTAGATTGTCTGTCTAGGACCTCTTTGTACTTTTTTTAGTTTGTTATTGAAATAATCAATTTTAATGGCGAACACCTCTTGCCCAAGGCAAGTTGGCCGCCCGTTGCATAATCAAATGCACACTCTCAAAGTGATACCTATTTATACGATGGTCACTGGCCAAGCAATAAAGGACTATTTTGAGGTATTTTGACCCAATCTCGAACTGCAAGTATTCCGATTGTCCGATCTGTCCGAGGTAGCAAGCCTCAATAGTAGATTCGCAACGCCCGTGCTTCCAAAGCACGTTCCAATGTTTCCTCCATAGCCAAACGGTACTGGGCCCCCGATGCCTATCCCGTTCAAGGAAATGAAACCCTGCGCGCACAGGTTGTCCGTAACCATACAATGCTCCAATAATATAGGTATGATAAGGAATCGTGCCTTCTCACCCCACCAAACTATACTTGTCTCAATTTATCTGAATCTCCATATCCGTTCTAAAATTATAGCCCAAGGCGCCATTCTTAATTTATCTCCGCTAGTCAAAATGTCGCTTCTCGACACCGTGCTTCGATTGTTGCAATACCTCGCTCTGAATGCTTCGTGGAATAATGTCCTAATAGTGGCATAATGTCCTCTCCGATGCAGTTGCCCGATTTTCAACCATAACTGCACGCTTTGTTTGACAAAGTATTCTAATTTGATACTTGTGAACGGATGCACGCTCTCTCAATAAAGTGATCTTACTAGTCCAAATCGTAAAGCTTAACTCAACGCCATAAATTATATTTATCTAAATAGCATACACTCTATGCATGACATAGTACAGTGTTTCCCATGTTCTAGTCCAAGTGTCTATGCTCTTACTTGTGTTCTAAATTATTTGGCATGAAAGAGTAGAGTAGAAGGGACAGAACCCACTCACCAAGTTTGAATCTGCTAAGCACTCTGCCTTACCGATATAGCTGATTCCTTGAACCTGTGGTCCGATACGAAGCACGATCTACTCAATTGGTATGACTGTGAGAGCAGGCCATGCTCCCCAAATCATTTGACCCGATCAGACGAAGAAAGACATCATTATCGCTCTAAATCCCGCTATTTCTGTACTTTCTCCGAACGAACACACTGATTCCACTCAACTTTGCACGCAATCTACACATGAAACTAACGCAAATTAATACTTTCTCCCAATTCCAACTTATTGAAATACGACCAAACCTTTATCTTGTTTTAATCCGACTAAGCGTATTGCACCGTACGGGTCTAGGGTATTACATCAGATCCAATTCCAAACAAATAGAGCAATGTGAGCCTAACAAGGTTGCTATGATTGTACAGGTTATCACGGCTAGTGTCGACACTAACTAGGGGGTGGACACTGGTGCATCCTGTCATGTTTGCTCAGAGAAGGAGTTGTTAACTACCTATAGGCCAACATCTGAGAAAGTTATAGTGGAGAACCAGATACAAGCTGAAGTACTTGGGACAGGAACGATAGTAATGAATTGACTTATGGGAAGTCGCTGACGCTTTTGTTGAAGCATGAAAAATATGCTGGAAGCTCTACGCAGCATATTGATGCAAAGCAGCATAAATAGAGGACTTCAGAGCCTTCAAACGTGCAAACTGAGCTTCTCCGCCAAAGCACAGCGTAAAATATAGGCTCAAGGACCATCCGCGTAGGACAGTACTTCCAGGCTGCTTCAGCGTAACCAGGGGCTTCATCGCCTTGATGGTGTAAAACTCATCCTCTTTTCAATACAGCATTGAAGTGTACGAGGGACGCTTCGTATTCTCCAAATTGAACCTGTCAAAGCCTGCAATAAACTTGTCAAATCCTGCAATGAACCTGACGTCTCGACTTCTGACAAAGGGATACTGCTCGACTACCCAGGCGACGGCTATAATGATGGCGAGGCACTGCAACCCAGGCTGTCATTTACGGCCATTTCCCTTGCGTAAACTACTTTTACGTACACGGAGGAATACGCTGCCTATTTTACAAAGGCAGATGAGAGCTCCTTACGCTCCGTAGAAGACAACCCGCCTGCCACGTCAAAAGCTGCACCTCATACGAGATTCGAGGCACGTCTCTGCATTTTTATGCACAGAGCGGTGATAGGTTCTCAAGGCACATCTCTGCAAATTAATGTGCCGAATACTGACAGATGCCTGAGGTACGTCTTTGCACCATGTGCAGGCCAAGTGACAGACCTTCAAAACATGCCTCTGCATTTAATGCACCGGATGATGGCAAATCTCCATAATTAATGCTGGGGATTTGATTATATCTTCAAAAGCCGTAATTTCGGCTAAAACGTCCACATCCACTCGGCCTCTGTGCCCATTCAGCTTCGGTGCCTGCTCGGCTTCTACGCCTATTCAGCCTCGGTGCCTACTCAGCTTCTACGCCTATTCAACTTCGGCGCCCGCTCGGCTTCTACGCCTATTCAGCTTCGGTGCCTGCTCGGCTTCTACGCCTACTCGGCCTTTATGACACCTCGGCTCCTACGCCTATTCAGTTTTGGTGCCTGCTTGGCTTCTACGCCCATTCAGCTTCGGTGCCTACTCGGCTTCTATGCCTACTCGGCCTTTATGACCACTCGGCTTCTACGCCTATTCGGCTTCTATGCCGGTTTGATAACTATTTGGCTTCTATGCCATGGTGACAGACATTGGCTTCTATGCCAACCTCTTCTACACGAGGGATACCTACCTGCGTGGCTTTTACGCCGTGATCTTCGTAGCGATTATATGCGTTTTGTCCCTTAGTTGGACCTGCGTCACACGCTCATTCCAAGGATCATCTATACGCAGGCTTTGGTTATTTTAACCGTTGTGTTAAAGGGTGCTGTACTTTCCACTACTGAGTTTTTACACCGATTGAGTGGTCACTGTCACTAAAACTCTATAAATAGAGATCTCTATCAATGAGGAACAAGGTCGACAAATTGGAGGGTCGAAGAAGTTAGGTTTGAAAACTGATCAAGAGATCCAGTACCAGATCCAACGAGAGAGAGAGAGAGAGTCCAAAGCTCAGGCAAAGAGAGGGGATCGACGACTTTGGCATCGGGCATCCACCCTCTTCAGCAACCCTCGAAGCTGCTACCTGTCTTCCACGGCACTTCTTCAACATCGAGTGGTCCAAGGGCTAAAGTGATCGACTGCAAATCAGACACCTATAGCAATATTCACCCAGATTAAATAAATTATACTTAAAAATCCTCGCGTGGGATCAAATTTGTACAATCTTGTTTGTAAACAATAAAAGAAGGGGCGGGTCTTCGTACAAGACCTCGTTTTCCGCATTCATCAAATCTTTTCTCGTTTATATTACATCCGAAATAAGATGGCGACTCTGCTGGGGACATCTTTCTCTTCTGATGAGAAAGCTATTGCTCAACACGATACGGTATCCATGGAATCCGTGAAGAAGACACTGGTCGTCTAGTTCGACCAATCTGCCTACGAAGATATGCTCCGGACAAAGGGTAGCTCTCACTCTCTCTCTCACCAAAACAACAGGAAGCTGCGTAAGGTCTGGATGCCCAAGACATCCTCTACCATTCCTGTGGACTCTCCGACCTCTCCGACCAATGGGGTTGTAGCCTTGCTCCCTCCGCGCCCTGTGCGTAAAATTCAGTCGCCTATCTCTGACAGAACCGACAAAACTTCTGGCAATGCCTCAGCGCTAACCCAGAAGTATACTCCGTGCTCTGCGCATGAAATTCAGTCTCCCGTCCCTGGCGGAAGAGACAAAACTTCTGGCAATGCCTCAGCGCTAACCCAGAAGTATACTCCGCGCTTTGCGCGTGAAATTCAGTCTCCCATCCCTGGCGGAATAGACAAAGCTTCTGATAAAGCCTCAGCGCCAAATCAGAAGTACAAGACATGCTCCGTGCGTAAAATAACATCTGACCTCTACGGAGAACCAGATGATCCCGGTAATCTCGCAAGAGAAAGCGAGCGGCGGCCTACTCAACTTCTCGGCCTTTACGCCAGCAAGGGAACGTTCTGCACGCCATCCGAATTACGCGAGACGCTGATGGCCGCCTGAGGACATCCTCAGCTTTACGCCAACCAGAGAGAAGCTCCAAATTACGCCAGGCGAGGTCCCTAGGCGTAAAGAATGCTCCAGTTGCAGAAAGACGCCCTCCTCGGGGATTATCCGCCACCCAGATGGCCAACCTGTTATATACGGGTGGCACAGGGAAGACTATGATTCCCATCATCCGCATGCCCACCAACGGGAACAGAAGGAACAAGCCATCGTCTTCTTCTTCTGCAACTCCTCCTGACCTACGCAAATATCTAATCCGGAAGCGCAAGGAGAGGGGATCTTCCAGTGTGGCTATTACGCCTCCTAGCGAGCACGGCTGTAATAGTCACAGGATTGTGATTAATTGTTGCTGTTCAAAAGCAAAACGGCCGGTTTTAGATCGACTGAGCTACTCTTCATCTTTCCTATAAGAAGAGCCCGCACATGCATCTGTGAATATGGCTTCACATATACCTGGAGGAAGCTCAGACTCAAGACGTCCGTCCTCTAGAACTCCGAGCCGAAGAAAATTCAACATGCTCCTTAGGGACACCGAAGCTGGGGTGTTCTAAAACACTCGTTCAAGGTCGCAATAACTGACTTCATGCTCTTCTGATTTTGATGCTGGGGGTCGCCAGTCTCCCGAATCAGATACTGAGAGTATAGAGTCGACTTCTGCAGCAACCTATACTCATCCTTCAATAACGCCCAGGGAGATGGGAGTTTATGCCATTGGAGATGAACATGAGGAAGCCTCGCCATCAGGGAACGCTGAGCAACGCATTACTACACTAGAGACATCTCTGAAGCAAATGCAATCCATGATAGAGAATATGCACCAAATGATGCTAACTCAACAGGCGGCTGATATGGCTCAAAAGTCGGTCCCACCTACTCAGATACATGTGGGGGTGGATCTACCACCGTCCAACACGATCCAAGAGCCTGCTCTAGATCAAGAATCAGCTGGTCCTTCACTTCCTCACTCAGAGAATGTACTACCTCCTGCGGGAGTCACGATACGACCAACTCCGCACCATTCCGTGGTCTCGCTACCAGCTGAAAATCCGATACAAGCAGTATGAAAGTTGAAAGCCCAATTCGACGCCTTGAAGCACAAAGATTAGCTCAAGAAATTGGGAATCAACCAGCCATACCCAGCTATCTGGGAAGAGGCCCCTTTTCCTCCGAGGTACAAACCTCAGACTATGGCCCTGTTCGAGGGAAAAAACATCACCAAGTCAGTACATGAACTATTTTAGTATGATAACGGTGTTACTACAAGGGAATGATGCCCTCCTCACCCGGGTATTCAAGGGCTGTCTCTCGGGAGTAGCTTACCAGTGGTACCGCAGCCTGGCGGACAACTGCTTTACTTCTTTTGAAGACTTCAAGGCTTTATTCTTTACACGATTCTACGAGGAAGGATTTGACATGTCTATGTCCTCTCTCATCGAAGTCAAGCAGAGGAAAAAGGAGGACGTTCGCACCTTCGTCGAACGTTTTTGCAAAGCCACTTTACAGATGCCTCCAGGGGTTCCAGACTCAGCGTTGGTGGACATTTGCAAGAAGAACCTTCTTCCCGTGATCTCGGTGTTCACAGGACCATATCAGCTCCATTATTGGCCCTCGTTAATTATCTCAGCGGCAGCCGCCGAGGACAACAGTCGCAAGGCGCATGACAATGGCATCATGATCTCTACCTCTGACAGAGGCAAGAGGTCATCCCCTAACGGCGACCATCCTCGCAGTTCCAAAGGGAAAGAAGCTCTGGCGATCAATACATCCAGACAGAAGACTACGGCAACCACGCAGACAAAACCAGGGAGTTCCAGGCCCGTAGAGGTATACTCTTTCGACGACGACGATATTCCGAGTATATTCGAGTGTCTCGTCAAAAGTGGCAAAATCACCCTTCCGGAGGAGAGGCGGCCAAGTGAGGCCGGCAGCGCCAACAACCCCAAGTACTGCATCTTCCACAGATACGTACACCACCCAACAAAGACGTGTTACATATTGAAAAGGAAGATCCAAGAGCTGATCGATGCTAAAGCCATCACCCTGCGCAATAGCGAGAAGATGGTCACGGCCAACATGATCTCTCTATAATTTGGCAATCTGCCTCCCCAAGAAGTACCGGACGGTGTTAAACCTATTTCCCGGACAACAATGGACATCTTTAATCTCCCTCCGGCAGGGGTCAAAATTATGACCTGTTACCCCTAACTACCCAGAGAGGCGAGATTATGTGGGTTCACCCAGACTTGGTGTCGGAGCTCGAAGAAGAGACTAATGCTACTAAAGCTAAGTCCAGGAAGAACTCCAAATGCAAGCCATGCCATAGGGTTACAACTTTTTCGACATCAGACGAAGACGAGATCTTGGCCACAATAACCCGTTCAGGGAAGGCTTACCTCAAGGACTGCGGAGCAAGTCAGGAAGATGCACCTGCAGACGCTTTAGCTGCCAAGCCTTTGGAACCAGAGCCCGCCGTACCAGAGGCCGGTCCTTCGAGACCAACTTCGGCGGACAAGGGGAATCAAAAAGAAGTGCGCTTCGATAAACCTGTAAAAAACATTCAAAACAAAGGTTTAGAGAAGCCGTACAACTTCGATATCTTGGCCCAATTGGCTAATACACCGGCCAGGTTGTCCATCTTCGAGCTACTCAGGCTCTCCCAAGACACGTCTAGCCCTGAGTGAGGCATTGGTGCAGGCGGATACATACGACCCAACTCAAGTCCCCCGACGAAGAACCTGCAGCATGTCCCCGATGCCACAGTGTGATGGAGGTCGTCCCAAACATCACTTTCACTCAAGACGACATGCTGTTAAAACATAACAGGCATGGCAGACCCCTCTACCACACCGGGTATGTCGGTTCCATGGAGGTCGACCGGATTTACATAGATCCGGGATCCTCAATCAGCATCATTCCTCATAGTCTGCTCAGACCACTGAGGATTCCTACCAGCGAACTGGCTTATACCACCACTACTATCGTGGGTTTCAACGCCGGAAGATGTAAGCCGTTAGGGAAAATTCGCCTGAGGATCCAGATTGGCAACCTCAGATCGGTGGCTACATGTTACGTCATCGATTCAGAGGTGTCCTACAATATCCTGCTAGGAAGACCGTGGATCCACGACCACAACATCGTTCCTTCGACTCTACATCAATGCTTCAAATATGTAGACGCCCAAGGGACAGTACAAACGGAGGTTGCTAACCTAAACCCGTTTAAAGGAGTAGAATCCTACTACTCCGACGCCGTGTTATACTCTCAAGACTACACGGAAGAGGTGTCAGCCCAAGCAGAGAAGGAATCTCACTGGGAGCCTGAAGAACCTTCTGCCAAGCAACCTCTGTCAATCATGGTGAAAGGACGGACTACCCGTCCAAAAGCCATAGCCTATGGCTATCCACCTGAACAATACCAGGTCAGGGAAAGGGGGTGATCCTCTAGTGGTCACTCTGAACCAGAAGCTTCTGCCCTTAATCATCAACCTTCAGCCAACAAGCAGCCGAGTGATGTAAATGCAACCAGGAGTGTGGTTTATGATAATAATAAAGGACCTCTTTTCCAGTATACCGATGTCCGCATTCCAAATCAGGAACCCTCTCCCCATGACGATATAGAGCCTATAGCACAAAAATTCTTGGCAGCTATAGATTCCTATCATCCGTACATATGGGAAGTGACGTCATCATCCAATGTCATCACAACGTATGGACCATATGAGGATTCTATCATCATTGTTCCACCTGCCCGCAACTGTCAGCGTTCAATAGTCTTCGGCCGCATACGCAACGAACAGACGATACAAGAGGATTCCTTTGATGACGACTCTGGTGAAATGCAAGTTCACAGGTACAGCCCGCAAGCCTTAAAGATCATACAAAATATGGGTTACAAATTAAGGATGGAACCATGTCTCAACTACGGGAAAGGCAGATGAACACCGCTGCTCGGCAATCCCCACTATCAACAAACCCGTTTCGGGTTAGGGTACGCCACCTCCTTTACGACTTCCAAGTCGAACGAGGATATTTTTTCCTCTTTTCAAGATGGCTCATCGCCCTCCGGCTCATCTCATGCCCTCGAGCAAACATTATCAGCAAATATAGTAGCAACGGATTCCTTCGAATCAGACGAACAAGAATCCGAACCACTCGAGAATGACGCTTGGGCTCAACAGATGGATACACAATGGGAGTTCCACTTCGAGCAGAGAGAACCTCCTACTAAAGATGAAGTTATACAGATTGACGTAGGGGATAAACTTTCACCAAAGTCGATATTTATCAGTAACGACCTTTCCGAAGAAGAAAGGGAAGAAATTATCCAGCCGATAAAAGAATATATCGACGTCTTTGCGTAGAATTATGAGGATATGCCAGGTCTTGATCCAAGGGTGGCTACTCATAAACTCAACATACTGCCCGATTCAAAGCCTGTGAAGTAGCACCAACGTCGGTTCTGCCCGGACATGATGGACGCCATTGAAGCTGAAGTCAAGAAGTTGATAGCCTGCGGCTTCATCCGTGAGGAACAACATCCCGACTGGTCGCCAATGTTGTCCCGGTCATAAAGAAGAATGGGAAAGTACGGATCTGCATCGATTACCGAGATCTGAACGCAGCCTGCCCCAAGGATGAGTTCCCTCTTCCCATCACAGACGTCATGATCGACAATACATGCAGTTTTGAACGTATGTCTTTTATGGACGGATTCTCGGGATATAATCAGATCAAGATGCATCCCGAAGACGAGAAGCATACTGCCTTCTGGTCACCACTGGGGGTATACTGCTCTACGGTCATGCCCTTCGGATTAAAGAACGCCGGGCTACGTACCAACGAGCTATGAGTGACATATTCCACAAGCATTTACGCAAGACAGTGGAGTGTTACGTGGATGATGTAGCTGTCAAAAGCCGCCTCAGGGATAATCACATCCAAGACTTGAAGACAGTATTTGAATTGATACGCCAATATCAACTCAAAATGAACCCTACAAAGTCCTTTCTGGGGGTATCTAGCGGCAAATTTCTGGGATTTGTCATCACCGCCAAAGGCATTCAAGTGGACCCTGATAAAGTCAAGGCCATCTTAGAAATGCGACCGCCCCACAATCTGAGGGGAACTCATGAGATTTTAAGGTCGTCTGGCTTATATCCGAAGGTTCATATCCAACCTCTCCGGGAGATGCCAGCCTTTTTCTTGTATCATGAAGAAAGGTGTATCCTTCGTATGGGACGAAGCCTGTCAGCAAGCGTTCGGGGATATCAAACGCTACCTCACTAGCCCGCCGGTTCTGGTACCTCCCGTCATAGGAAAAGCGTTCGTGCTATACATTCGAGCAATGGATCATTCTCTTGGAGCTCTTCTTGCATAAAAGAATGATATGGGCCACGAGCTGGCTATTTACTACCTCAGCAGGATGATGGTCGGAGCCAAACACCGGTACAACCTTGTAGAGAAAGAATGCTTGGCTCTGATGTTAGCTATTCAGAAAATGCGACACTATGTCACGGGCCAAACCATTCATATCATCTCCAGGATCAATCCTCTTCGGGTACTGATGAGCAAGCCAAGTGTCATTAATTCCCGACTCGCGACTTGGGCAATGTTATTAACGCCATATGACATGGTGTATGTCCCTCAGAAGTCTATCAAAGGACAAGTATTGGCTGACTTTCTAGCTGCTCATCCCATCCTGGAGGCCTCCAAACTATACGAGGACATTACCGACGAAGTTGTAGAGTGTAGTTCCGCAACGGAAGGTGAGGCATGGCAACTGTTCTTCGATGGCGCCTCCAGGACCGGTCCCAGGGGAAACGTGGTGTCAGGAGTAGGGATCGTCCTAGTCACTCCTAATAAACTCGTTATCTACTGAGCATATTCTCTTAGCGAGCCCTGTTCTAACAATATGGCGGAATACAACGCTCTACTAATCGGTCTCCAAGTCGCTAAAGAGCTGGGGGTCGAATCTCTGAAAGCCTTCGGTGATTCTCTGCTGATCGTCAACCAAGTTAGAGAAATATATGAAGTCCGGAATCCCGACCTCATCCCCTATTACCGAGCAACGGTCGAGATTGCCATGACGTTCAAAGTTTTCTTCCTTGAGCATATACCTCGATCTCAGAATCTGGAAGATGATGCCCTAGCCAGTCTAGCCGCAGATTTAGCCACCCCTGTAAGAAGGCAGAATTCGGTAATCCTTCTTAACAGAGACTTATTCTGTGTGAAAAATAACTTTCACATAGAACATAGCTACACGGTGAACGCAGATCCGCCCAGGAAAGATTGGAAAAGTCCCTTTATAGATTTCATAGCATACGAAATCTTGCCAGAATATCCTAAGAAAGCAATATCTGTCAAAAGACGATCATTACGCTTCTATTTCGACGTATCGTCACAATGCCTATATCGTCGGTCTTACAACGGGCTCTTATTACGATGCCTATCTGGGGATGAAGCACAACGAATCATCCGTGAGGCTCACGACGGCTTGTGCGGGGCACATCAACCCGGTCCTAAGCTACAGGCTCGTATCAGAAGAATGGGCTATTACTGGCCCACTAAGATCGCAGATGCAATCCAGTATGCCAGACGATGCAGGGCCTGTCAGGTTCATGCAGACTTCATACATCAACCGTCCTAACATCTACACCCTACGGTTGCATCCTGGCCTTTCGAAGCATGGGGTATGGATATCATTGGCCCTATTCACCCATCTTCTTCCAGAGGTCACCGGTTCATACTGGCCATCACGGATTACTTCTCCAAATAGGCAGTGACGATCCCTCTTGCTGAGGTAAAGACAACTAATGTGACCAGCTTCATCAACCATCACGTTATTTACCGCTTCGGGGATCCCCGAAGGATAATACATGACAATGGGCCTAAGTTCATCAGCCATGCGTTTCACCGATTCTGCGATAAAAATCGGATACAAAATATAGCCTCCACGGCATATTATCTAGCTGCTAATGGGTTGGCGGAAGCCTTCAACAAGACCATTATCAAGCTCTTAAAGAAGTTTGTCTCTTCAAACAAGAGAGATTGGAATAAGAAGCTGGGAGAATATCTCTGGGCATACCGCACAACGGTACGAGCACCGACAGGTTGCACGCCATTCTCATTGGTCTACGGGAGTGAAGCAGTTCTCCCCATCGAGATTCAAATTCCGTCACTCAGGATAGTCGTGGCTAACGAGTTAACTCGAGAAAAGAATGATCGGTTAAGGCTTCAAGAGCTAGAAGGATTAGACGAGAAACGCATCCAAGCTTAGCAGCGCATCGCGCTCTACCAAGCACGTATTTCCCGAATTTTTAATCAAAAAGTAAAAAAAAGAGTGTTCAAAGTCGGTGAGCTAGTTTTAGCAGTAAGAAGGCCGATGATTCTTACTCACAGAAGTAAAGGCAAATTCCAGCCCAAATGAGAAGGCCCTTACGTGATAGAGACAACATTCTCAAACGGCGCTTACAGGTTAGCCCAGACTAATGGAGACCTGCTATTGGCTCATATCAATGGCAAATTCCTGAAGAGGTACTATGCTTAAACCTCCTCTGCTCAAGTGAAATAAGGTGATCTAATTCTGACAAAACTACTTCCAAAACGAAACTAGTTGGATCATATTCTGTCATGTCCATATGCTCTACTAAAAACTTACCAAAAGTATATCACGTCCATACTATCTCTGATATCCCTTTCACCCCAAACCTGTCATTTATATTTTGAAATGATGGGCCCACAAAGTCAGATAAAAAGGCCTCTTTATTATTCCCAGAAAAGAGCGAAAGTACATTTGAAAAGCAAAAAGCAAAAGTACATCGGGGAAGGGGAGATGTCAGGTCACGAAGCTGTTGCGCCAGTACGGCCATCCTCTCAGCCCCAGAATCTAAAAAATCAGCGCGGACCCGCTCCAACCATGTCTCGTCATCTATCAGGAGGGACAACTCGGCTCTAGCCCGAAGAAGACCGGCACGGGCGACTCCTGCACTCGCCAAGTGCTGTTGTGCTACGACCAGTCGGCCATTCACCACATCTAGACCTTCCGACGACTGAGAAGTCCACTCATTAGCCTGATCAAGCTTCGTCTCCAGTTTGCGGACCCTCGCTACATTGCCATCATGCTCGGCCTGGCACTTCGTTTGAAGGGCGAGAGTCTCCTCCAAGACGACTTTCCCTTTATCCATCTTCTGCTGATTGGTCTCGATGAATTTATTCAGACCTTCCTTCTTTTCAACAAGATGCGCAGTCAAGGAGTCATATCTGGCCTGGACCAGAGCTTCAATATTTCTTCGAGCTAGCTCCAGGTATTCGTTAATGGGTTGCTCCAAACCATTAACCATCGCCTCCAGCGCGTCGGCTACCCCGGTATCACCGAATTCCCGGATCGCCTTTATAGAGAACCGAGAAGACCTCTTCAGCTGTGCAAAGTCCAACTTCTTCGCCAACACCATTGATATTAGCATTCTCAAAGTGGTATAGAAGACCCCGGTGTACTGCTCGGTCAGCGCAACTAAGTCTGCATGAACGCGGGGAGTATCTGCAATCGTGGCGACTTCCCCTCCAGGAATAACCACAGACGATGTCGCCACGGCCGTCGCCTCAACAGGAGGAACGACGAAGGAAGAATCACCAACACCGGACGAAGTGACCGGCGTGCTCAAAAGAGGCACTGTCGCAATGACAGGTTCGTCCTCCTCTTGAGATACCGGAGTCTCCTCGACAGGCAAGCCAGCACCCGAAGAGGTCTCCTCTTCAAAATCAGGTACCTCCGTGTCACCACTAGGACCTGACACAGAGCCAAAGGGCGCGTCTACATCACCCTTTTCGAAGAGGTCTTCCCCTGAAAAGAAGACAAAAGGAAGTTAATATCAACGTAATATTAATTTTCCCAAAGAAGAGACATAAAAGACGATATTTACCCCTGGCCGGCGGTATATACATCGCATCTGCAGCATGTACAGCTAAATCATTTCTTAATAATGCTAGGTGAGCTGTCATACCTGGAGAAAGGGGTCTGCGAACTGACACTGGCAAGTAGTATTCCAGGTCCTCCTCAAAATCCAACCGAGGCTCATCGGCTGGAATCGCGCTAGGTACGCTCGCAGGCACGACAGAAGTCCCTCCCTATGCCGATCCGGCTAGAGGTATACGGAACTTTATTATACTCAGCCCTGAAGGCAACCTCGTTCCACTACCTGAAGCAGTAGCAGCGACAACGGCATCCAACTGAGATTCTTCGGCACTACCAGCCGGAACTGTGGAAGATCCCTCTCTAAAAGGCGAGGAACCTCCAATCAAAGAATCATCCCCAGCTCGGGGAGATGCAAGCTCACCTCCAGGAGCATCAATGCCAGGAATCCTGAGAGAACGATTTACCGTCTTCTTCTTCCTCTTACGAGGGGAAGTCTCCTTGGAAGCAGGAGCCCTTCGCTTCCCAGAAACTACCAAAGCCCCTACAGGCGGAGGTACTTCACTCCTAGGGACCGACACCAGAGGCTCATCCGGAGTAATGGACTCACCCTCGTCGGAAGAAACCGAGGGGACTTCAACTCTTCTCCCAGGCTTGGAAGAGGGTACCCTAAAGCTTCTATGCATATCAAAATCACGATGGAAGGTGTTCGTTGCCACATAGAACTGGGCATACAAGTGAAGAATGCGCAGCTCCGTGGAGAGTGTAATGACGGGCACAATAAAAATTGTCCCAGTACAGCCCATGATAAAATATTGCCATCCCCGTGCCCCATCAATGAGTCCACCTCTGGACCTGAAGCTGGTGACGGCGTTGCCCACATACAACTGATCATACCCAAACTGCCGGGCAAACCGACTGGGCAAGTAGGGCTCCAAGAAGCAATGATCTTCGCTTCTGTACAGCAGATGGGATGGTCTAATACAGACCAACCAATTAAAAGCTTCGGGAGAAAGAATAGTCTTCTCTCTACCCGAATCCTCAAGCCTAATCCTCGACTGATTGCGATGTACAGGAGGGACGGTGCAGAAAAGCTTCCAACTATGACTGAAGCCTAGCGCCCGTCGACAGTCTATAACTGTGTTTACGTTCCAGGAAGACTTCCGGTAGTTCAACAAGAAACAACCCCCCGAACTACTGCCGAAACCGGGAGACATCATCCGGGGTTATGGAGAATTAACCACCCCATCAAATACAGGTATGGTAATTCTATCCTGGAAAAGCTATCCCGCCGAATTTTATCGACGAGCAGCCCGTCAGTCATGGCCCTCAGGCCAGCTTGTATACGGCACACCATGGCAGGGAGCAAGCCCAGTCTTGCCCCGAACACCAGACGCATTGCAGGCCAGAGCGTGTTGCGGTGAATACGGTCCGCAGATGCGACGCCCGGCACTACTAATCGACGCAGCCATATGAAGAGGAAGCCAGCCAGTTGAGCCTCCCTGGATAGAGGCCTGCGATAGCGCCTCAAATAGCTATAGGCCTTGGTGCCTTCAGGATACTTTCCCGTCCCTTAGTCGAGGAACCGGTCTGGAGCACCAGCATCCACTATAAGATCATCAACTACCTGAGCATTAAGCGCACTCAGGGGATTCACAGGCAGATCCTTGCCCTCCAATGCCTTCTTCGGCTTGGCAGTCCTGGACCGGTGAAAGAAAAGATAGGACGTCCATTTGCTGATGTGAGCCAAATCTGAGGGCTCATCATAAAAAGCGGTGCAGGCAAGGTAGTGGCACATCAGCTCCTGATAGACCTCCACTACCCGCGGGTCTGAACCCCCCAGCTCCCGGTTCGTGGGAACATACTCTTCGTATGGAGTCTCCCCCATCGGCAGTCTTGAGATCTCTGCCATCTCATGCAGGGCTAATCCCAACTCCCCCAGTGGAGTGGCGAAGGTCCCGGTAAGCGAAATATATCGCTCCATCAGTGCCAGGAATAGGTTAGGGTTAGGAGGTAATCCAACACTGGTCGCACTCACAGCTATAAACAGACCGATGTTCTCCAACTCGGTCTGAAAATGCTTCAGGGCCCAATCGACCAAGCGAGCCCATCGAAGGTTTGAAGGGGTGATCCACCCGCCACACCGAGGGTTCACCTTAGGGTATACTCCCCCACGCCCCATAAAATTATTACAGAAAGTCGACAACTAGACCGGCTGGATCACCGAACTGTCTTCACTCGGGACACTGCCCGGGTACAGCCCCCTGAGCAGCGTCACAGAGCCAGAAGGGCGGCTGACAAACGACCCCTGGTCAGCTCCTCTCAGATGAAAGATCTTCCCCGGCTTACCATGAAGATCGGGGGTCAGTATCCACGACATCTTCCTGGGATGCGTAGCATGAAAGAAGGCTGAGATGGGGTAGTCTCTCGGCATACTGGGCAGATACAAGACTAAATCAACAGCAGGGAAAACCTAGAGTTCTCTCTTAGGCTTTGTCTGAGACTGCTTATCAATCATGTCTTCGAAAAGGAAAGCCGACTTCAGGTATTCCTCCCCGTCTACATACGTTAGGGGCTCCTCGTTGATTATACTCAGCAGCATTCGCTCTTCCTGAGCCGATATCAGAATTGCCCTTCCTTCGGGATATTGGGGCCCGGAGATAGGAAATGTCACGTGTGACAGATCCTCCAAATAGTTGGAGTGCAGCATCCCGGCGGCAGAGCCCATCACTTCAGCTAGCGGAGACTCATGCAAGTTAACTGCAAAAACACAAAAGAAACACGCCAGTTCCTAAACTAGACATTTCGGACATGCAGCATCCAAACAACAGTCCGTACTCTACTCCGAGACTGTGAAACATGAACCTTTACGCTGGAAGCCATTTCCTTAAACGTAAAAGTCAAGATTGCCAGTATACGGTCTGTGCTTTACGCCAGATTGATTAAAATGAGTTATTACGCCAGGATCTCCATCCACGAGCATAAAACTCAAATTTTAAAACACCAAGTTTTCGGCGGTCAAGGGTTTTTACGCTCGACTACGGAAAAATGGAGTTTTTTACGCTGACACATTAGGAATGTGGGCGTAAAAAGATGAGACGTCTCCGTGCGTCATCTTCCTCAAAGAGGCTATCAGCACAGAAGACAACCTAGCACGGTCACGTTCGACGTGTGCGAAGGATTTTCAGTCATTCTCTCCTTCCCAAAAGCTCTACCTTCCAGGCTGGGTGCACTACTCGTCGACGGGACGCTCCGCTCGGAATGAAGTTCGCCTTGTCTAACCAGAGACTCTCTCGCTTGGGCCGAAGAACGAGAAGAGGAATCAACCTTCTTTCCCATAGCGGAGGAGGTTTGTTTCGAAGCCATTACTGGAGACTTTGAAGACTCGAAGAAGAAACGGAGAAGAACTCGAACAGTCGAAAGCTTTCCCAAGCAGAAGACGGATGGAAAGTTTTCTCCTCATAAACTTGGGATATATATAGAGTTCGGATGGACTCCTCGGACCCCGAACCAAATCTCCTAATTAATATTCGGTTATGATTGGGTCCCACGTCAGCCTATTTTCAGAGAAGGGGGACAGTCGACGAATTCAAAAAGTTTTCGCACAAAGCAGGTTCATGGTTTCTACGCTAAGGAGCTTTCTACGCTCGACAGCTACAGATCTACGGTTTTATGCTCGCAAGCTATAAGTCTATGGTTTTATGCCCGGATGCCTTTGTGCTCGGTAGCTTTTATGCTCGAGAGACTACAGACCTACGACTTCACGCTCAGCAGATACCAAATCGATGATCTCACGCTCGGTGGCGCTTAGTTTACGCTCGGAGGCGACGGATCCACGACTTTACGCTCGAAAAAAATTTCTTTTCAGAAGCAACAAATCCACAGTTCTACGCTAAAGTGCTTTCTACGCTCGACGGCTACGAATCTATGACTTTTTGTTCGACAGCTACAAGTCAGGTTTTACGCCCGGATGCCTTTGTGCTCGGTAGCTTTTATGCTCGAGAGGCTACAAACCTACGACTTCACGCTCAGGAACTACAAAGTCTATGATTTCACGCTCGATGATATTTAGTTTACGCTCAGAGGCTGCCAACTCATGATTTCGTGCTCCATGACTTCCCGCACATCTGAAAGATATGCAGGCCTGAGTACGCGTACATCTGAACGATCCTCAAGGCGGTCAATTACAGGAGTTCACACAGAAGATACTCCTTCTTGACCTCAAGATATCCCAAGTACCCGAAGCATACAGAGTTAAAACATTGGAAAAAAAATTACTCTTCTTCATGGGTCGATTCGAAGTTCATCCAGACTCCAGTCTGAATGTTTCATCTACCAAGAGGGTAAATCAGTTTGACAGCCATTTCTTGCCCTGTTCCAAAGGATTTCCGAGAAATTATTCTGGAAGATAATGTCTGAACAAAGAAATTCTGTCTATCAGAAGTAACAGTTCAGGATTCTACGCGGTTCCTCACTCCTAAATAGTAGGACAGTTCGAACACTCGAATGCTAAAGCGGCTTTCTACGTATCCCTAGTTATGCGTAAAAGACAGGACAGGACCCAGCACTCTTCCTAAAACAGAGTCGGCGTAAAGAATCAGACGTGTCGAAGTTGCACATATTCAGACTTCACAGCAAAGTATGGCAAGATGATCATATGAAGAAGCAAGACGATGTTATTAAAGATTAAAGTCATGATTACATATGAGAAAAATCCAATCTACAAGGGTTTTTCTTTATTTTCATGATTACATCTGAGGGAAACCCCGTCTACAAAGGGCTTCCCCATTATCGTCTGAAGATCGCACCGAGAAGCTGTTCTGACAGGTTCTCATGTTGGTGAAGGTCTTCCTCTTCTTCCAAGAAGATGATCAGTGGCGGGAGGATACAAAAATGGGCATAGACCCATCCTCCAACAGAAGGAAAGCAGGGTAAATCTGCTGTCCTACAGACCACCGCCACTCAAGCTGGGACAGAGCTAGTCTGTCTGACTCTCGTCACCGGAGGTAACGGGAGAAGGTGCCACTTGCAAGCAGCATGGTGAAATATGATTCTTCGTCTCTCCCGAAGAACCACCATACAAAGTTGCTGATTATCCCGAGCAAAGGAGGCAATGATATCCTTCCATGATCCATCGTTGCAGAGGACACTTGCTCGAAGATGCCATCTTTTTCGGCTCCTTATATGCTGGAAGAGCATGATCTCCTTCTTCCTCAAGTCGACCCGACGAACTCCGGCCATCATCTCTGTATGATGAAGGAAGTGTGGGAAGAACAGGAGAACTCCTCAGCCTTTTTATAGGCGAGAGAGAGCACCAATCCCCAATGAATCCGCCATAAAGTCAGCCTCGACCGTTTCAAAACTCCATTCAGAAATGTTTTGAGTTACGAGGAGCGGGTCATGCTTCATTCAAAGCATTTCAAATTACGAGGAATTTAAAAGCTTTGAAAGAGGTCTTGTTGAAGCATAAAAAATACGCTGGAAGCTCTACGCAGCATATTGATACAAAGCAGCATAAACAGAGGACTTCAGAGCCTTCAAACGTGCAAACAGAGCTTCTCCGCCAAAGCACAACATAAAATACAGGCTCAAGGACCATCCGCATAGGACAGTACGTCCAGGCTGCTTCAGCGTAACCAGGGGCTTCATCGCCTTGATGGCGTAAAACTCATCCTCTTTTCAATACAGCATTGAAGTGTACGAGGGACGCTTCGTATTCTCTAAAGTGAACCTGTCAAATCCTGCAATGAACCTGTCAAATCCTGTAATGAACCTGACGTCTCGACTTCTGACAAAGGGATACTACTCGACTACCCAGGCGACGGCTATAATGATGGCGAGGCACTGCAATCCAGACTGTCATTTACTGCTATTTTCCATGCGTAAACCGCTTTTACGTACACGGAGGAATACGCTACCTATTTTACAAAGGTAGATGAGAGCTCCTTACGCTCCGCGGAAGACAAATTGCCTGCCACGTCAAAAGTTGTACCTCATACGAGATTCGAGGCACGTCTTTGCATTTTTTATGCACAGAGCGGTGACAGGTTCTCAAGGCACGTCTCTGTAAATTAATGCGCCGAATACTGACATATGCCTGAGGCACGTCTCTGCACCATGCGCAGGCCAAGTGACAGACCTTCAAAATATACCACTGCGTTTAATGCACCGGATGATGGCAAATCTTCATAATTAATGCTGGGGATTTGATTATATCTCCAAAAGCCGTAATTCTGACTAAAACGTCCACATCCACTTGGCCTCTGTGCCCATTCAACTTCGGTGCCTGCTTGGCTTCTACGCCTATTCAGCCTCGGTGCCTACTAGGCTTCTATGCCTATTCAGCTTCGGCACCCGCTCGGCTTCTACGCCTATTCAGCTTCGATGCCTGTTTGGCTTCTACGCCTAATCGGCCTTTATGACTACTTGGCTCCTATGCCTATTCAGCTTCGGTGCCTGCTCGGCTTCTATGCCTATTTAGCTTCGGTGCCTACTCGGCTTCTACGCCTACTCGGACTTTATGACCACTCGGCTTCTACGTCTATTCGGCTTCTATGCCAGTTTGATAACTATTTGGCTTCTATGCCATGGTGACACACATTGGCTTCTATGCCAACCTCTTCTACCCGAGGGATACCTACCTGCATGGCTTTTACGCCATGATCTTCGTAGCGATTATAAGCATTTTGTCCCTTAGTTGGACCCGCATCACACGCTCATTCAAAGGATCATCTATACGCAGGCTTTGGTTATTTTAACCATTGTGTAAAAGGGTGCTGTACTTTCCACTACTCGGTTTTTATACCGATTAAGTGGTCACTGTCACTAAAAATCTATAAATAGAGACATCTATCAATGAGGAACAAGGTCGACAAATTGGAGGGTCGAAGAAGTTAGGTCTGAAAACTGATCAAGAGATCCAGTACCAGATCCAACGAGAGAGAGAGAGAGAGAAGAGTCCAGAGCTCAGGCAAAGAGAGGGGATCGATGACTTTGGCATCGGGCATCCACCCTCTTCAGCAACCCTCGAAGCTGCTACCTGTCTTCCACAGTACTTCTTCAACATCGTGTGGTCCAAGGGCTAAAGTGATCGACTACAGATCAGACACCTATAGCAATATTTACCCAGATTAAATAAATTATACTTAGAAATCCTCGCGTGGGATCAAATTTGTACAATCTTGTTTTTAAACAATAAAAGAAGGGGCGGGTCTTCGTACAAGACCTCATTTTCCGCATTTATTAAATCTTTTCTCGTTTATTTTACATCCGAAATAGCTTTAAGATGTGAAGCACGTACCGATGATTGCCAAGAACCTAGTCTCAGGAAGCCTGCTCTATAATGCATGCTTGAGGATGGACATCAATGCTGGATAGATGGTATTGTCTTACAAAGGAACATAATTTAAAAAAGTATTTTGCACCGAAAGAATATTCAAACTCCAGCTTGTAACTCTTGCTAATAATGTTAATGCAGTCTCTTCTTTTGGTTATTCTCTTGAGTTATGGCACAATAGACTAGGACATATTTATTGTAAAAGAATAAACAAAATGTCTAGTCTAGGGCTTATCTCCAAATTTGGGGGTAAGAAGATGGATAAGTGTGAGATCTGTGCGCAGATAAAGATTGCAAGAAAATAATTCAAACGGATAAACCGAAGCACAGATCTTCTGGAGTTGGTGCACTAAGATATTTGTGACTTCAAACAATTATCCACAAATGTCAAGATAAAGTATTTTATTATATTTACTGACGACTACTCAAAGTAAGTGTTTGTCTATCTGCTCAAGTCAAAATATGAAGCATTTGAGAAGTTCAAGGAGTTCAGGGCTGAACGTTAAACTGGACAAAAACTCAAGAGACTCATAAGTGATCGAGGTAGAGAATATAGATATATTGAATTTGCATCATTCTACAAAGAATATGGAATTTTCAATGAGATAATTGCTCTGTATTCTCCTTAATCAAATAAAAAAGAAGAATAGGACGTTGTCAGTGATAATAAACTCAATGCTGCTGACTGCGGGTCTTCTAAACTATTTTTGGAGAGAAGCTGCACTCATGACTACTTTTATTCTGAATAGAGTGTTATATGCAACATCTAATAAAACTCTTCATGAACTCTAGTTCAAAGTCAGAATCAACTTGAATTCCATTCGAGTGTAGGGGTGTGTAGAGTATATAAAGCTTCTGGACTTGAAGATTCCGAAGCTGGGTACGAGGACTACGAAGACTATCTTCCTGGGTTATGTTGAGAAGAGTGATTCTCGTAGGTTTCTTAATATTGAATCAAAAAATATCATCGAATCTCGTAATGCAAAATTCATTGAAGATAAATTTGTAAGGCACAAGAATATTATTATCGCGAATATTCCGGAGAATAGTATGAGTGTACAGGAAGCTAACGCCTCCAATGAAGATGTAGTCCAAGAAAATATTATCATTCCAGAGACAACGTTCAAACCATAACTCGCATAACTAGTGTCTAAGTGAGTTAGGAGACAGAAGAACTTTGGAGATAACTTTGTCACCTATCATGTGGAAGCAGATCCGCTTACCTATGAGAAGATAAAGACCAGAGATATTGTCTTCTAGAGGGAGACTATTAATGATGAGTATGACTCCATAACCTCCAATAATATTGGGTGTTGGTCGATCTTCCCGAAAGAGTTAAACCAATCGGATGCAAGTGGATCTTTAAGAAGAAGATGAAGGTCGATGGAACTGTTGACAAGTTCAAGGAAAGGCTGGTGGCCAAGGGATTTTCTCAGAATCAGGGGATCGACTACTTTGACACATATGCTCCAGTAGCATGAAGGACAACCATCAGGATATTGATTGCCCTAAGTGCAATTCATAAGCTAGTTATACATCAGGTGGATATTAAAACTGTATTCCTGAATGGAGATTTTATCGAAGAGATTTACATGCAACAACAAGAAATATTAGTCATGAAGGGGCTTAAAGAAAAGTTTGCAAGTTGGTGAAATCATTATACGGTCTGAAGCAACCTCCCAGATATGGCATGAGAAGTATGATAAAGTTATAAGATAAAACGACTATAGGGTCAGCGAGATGGACAAGTGTGTTTAGACAAAGTTCACTGACAGGAAAGAAGTTATCGTTTGCCTGTATGTGGATGACATGCTAATCCTGGGTACAAATTTAGAATATGTCACAAGGACAAAGAAATTTCTCTCATCCATGTTTAGTATGAAGGACTTGGGGAAGCTGATGTTATTCTGGGAATAAAGATTATCTGGATGGATACTGGAGTGGCGATATGGCAGTCTTATTATATTGAGAAGATGTTCACACATTATGGATATCAGGATCTTCCACGGATCGATACTCCGTATAGGTGTGACTAGAAGATGAACCCAAATCCAAGGGAAAGTATTAGGAAGCTAGAGTATTCAAGCGTCATCGGGAGTTTGATGTATGCAAAAACTGCCACAAGGCTTGACATAGCTTTCACCATTGGGATATTGAGTCGGTTCATGAGCAATCCCGGTGTTGAGTACTGAAAAGCTGTTAAGAGAGTGATGAGATATCTCAATAGGACTCAGAAGTATGCACTATACTACAATGGTTATCTGACAGTAGTGGAAGGCTTCAATAATTCAAGCTGGTATTCAGAAGTAGAGAACGAAAGGTCCACAGGAGGATACGTCTTCTCCATGAATGGAGCTGATATATCGTGAAAGTCAAAGAAGCAGACAATGCGCTCTTATTCCTTAATGGAATCTGAGTTTTATGCATTGACGGCTACAACAGATGATCAGAATAGCTTCGGGAGCTTATGTATGATCTTTCATTGGTTGGTGCACAAAATTTGGCAGTACCGATATACTGCGATAATCATGCAACTACAGCGGTAGCATCAAATGATCTCTTCAATTGTAAGAAGATGACAATGTAATTGAGGCACAGGACAGTGAATGGTCTTATCAAGACTGGAATCATTGCCATGATTGATGTTCGAAGCTAGGAGAATCTGGCATATCCGTTCACCAAATATCTTAAACGCCAGTTGGTCGAGGATACATCAATCATAATGGGCTTGAAGACGTTCTAATATTATGTCTTTGTAATTCTACCATAAAGTTTTATGCTATTAGTTCAAAGAGAAATCTACTAGGCATCTAACTTTTGGTTCAAAGAAGGATTATTGACTGGAAGAATATCAGGAACAATGGATAGTCCTTTAGGACATTGATGGGTCACTCCCAAAATATGATAAAATAATAACTTTTTAGCGATATCATCAGTAAACGTCGCTAATGTTAAAGAATTTGGTGACTCCATAAATAAATGTCAAAGAAGGATTATTTTCAATTAGAGAGTATGCGACTGTACTTGGGTTTTTTAAAAGAATAGTAGCTATATATTTTTTAAAGTCGCTAAACGTCGCAAAAGTTTTTGATTTAGCGACGTGTTTACCGATGATGTTTTTTAATTAGCGACATTTATAAATGTACCAAGACGTCGCTAAAAATTTTTAATGGCAAAGTTTAGCGACGTCCAAGAAGTCGCTAATATTTTAATAATTAGCGATATTTAGCGACTATCTAAACGTCGCTAATAGCAATGATTAGCGACGTATGGATCCATGTCGTTATTTTTTTCAATATAACGAACCGATTTTACTTTTCCCACATTCTCACTTGAATTTTTTTCTCTTTTCCCTCCACCTCTGTGACCCAACCCCTCATCGACGACCCCCACTGCCGTGCTCTGCCATCGACCGTGCTCCCCCTTCGACCCTGGGAACACCCTCCTCCTCCTCCACCAAGCTCCTCCGCCCCCTCAACGGAGCTCCTTATTCTCCTCTCCGGGCACCCCCTCCTCGGCCAACCGCCTCCTCTCCGGCACCCAGGTTAACCCTAACCAAAATACGGACACACATACACGCACGTGCACGCATGCAAATACTAACACTAACCCTAACTCGGACAGGCGGACACACTAACACATGCAGACACTAACCCTATCCCTAACACAGATACACACACACCCATATTTGTATTATGTCATCTCATGATACGTATAGTAAAATTGTAAGACACATGGATATGAAAGATTAGGACACGGTATCAAGGATAAGGTTGTAAGCATTTTATCGAACATGGATACACACATACATTGGTTATCAATCATGCATGGTTATAAGCATTTTTGTTATTTTTAGCAATTACGTAGGAAGACTGAGTGACTTGATTATGTGTGGTTAAAGAAATTCCTACAATCATGTATCATAGTTCAGAGCTATACAAGGCGACCCAAAAAAAGATATAGTGTGTATGTGTATGATGTGTGTGTGTTAAGGGGGGAGTGTAACTCAGTGCTGCAGCAAGAGATGATAGGTGCATAGTAGTGCACTGCAATGCACTTGGGGAGGCGCTTGGGTGATATCAAGTGAGGTATTTTGCAGTGCATACTTGTGCACAGTGCAGTGAGGGTTTGTGTATCGGTGAGTGTTAACTCTGTGTGTGAGATAGTTAAGTAGCAAAGAATTTGAGTATGTGTTTTAGTCAAGATATTATGTTTGGGCCCACACTTGACATTTACAATATCAATATAAATAATATCTACTGGGCCTAAACTCTCTAATTGAAAATCTAGGGTTTAAACTTTCTAATTGAAAATTCATGGCCTAAACTCTAAGCTGGTATAAAATCTCGGGCCTAAAGACTAATTAGCCCATTATTTTTTTCATAATCTATATAGGGTTGACACTATATATCTACTGGTATAAATATCAAGTGTGATATTCGGGAGTGTATCAGTGAGTGTCAATCCTGGACAAAAAAATTGACACTGGATATTCATGACTTGACTTTTTATTTAGAAAGTCATAGCCTAAACAAATGTCAAGTGTGGATATCCAGAATACATAGTTGACACTCGTTGATACACTGCAATATGAGTATCCAGGATACAGAGTTGACACTGCAATGTCAATATAAATAATATCTACCAGAGTAAATGTCAAGTGGGTAATACCTAGAGTGTCTATGAGTGAAGGGTAAATGTCAAGTGTAGATATCCAGGATACAAGTGAGTATCTTTAAGTAAGTGTTGGTATATGGTTATAAATTTTAGGGGATATTTGGATGTAATTTTAACTCAACAAACCTTGCAATAGTTTGGGACATTCTTTTGTGTGTGATGACGGCTAGATTTAACGATCCTAGGTACAAGGAAAAGTCGGAGAAGGTGAAGGCGACCAGGAAGAAGGCGGAAAAGTGGTGTGGTGGGTCGATTCCGATGACGGAATATTTCTGTCGTATGGTATGTATTTCATTATATACATAGTATTTTAATCAAAGTACGATAAAATATTTAGTTTTAGTAACATACAATTTATTTTTTAACAGTTCCAGAGGGGTGAGGATACTAACATGGTGACAATCTTCCTCGCCACCCATAGGAAGGGCGGACAGCTCATCGATGAGAGGGCCACACAGAGCTACGTAAGAATTACTTTATATTTTGTTAATTTTAATATAACTTAGAAAATATAAAAATAAATATTAATGTAGTTAGTAATAAGTACCTTAGATATATATTAACAATTATGCATGATGAGTGGATAGTAAGTAGTATGCTTATTGAGAGATACATATGTTTTAGGATGAGTATCTTAGGCTACGTATGCGGTCGAACCAGCCCATACAGGGAGAGGCCGGTAGTTCCTCGCAGCCCCCGCCCACCCATCTTCGTCGGCTGACGAGCTATGGATGACTGCCATTGGTGGTCTGTAAAGGGCTACGTACTACGGTACGGGATCCTACAATGCCTATGTTGTGTCCCAATCCTCTAGGACCCCTTTGTCAGTGTTTATACCACACATCCCTCCCTGGAGTCAGTACGAGCCCAGTATGAGAGGGTTGACTATCAGATTACATCTCTTTGTAACTAGTTTCTATATAGGATTATGTTATAGCCCACACCGCAGACGGATGATGCAATAATCCTAGCATATTTTGATTCGCTTCAGTGTAGCCTGGCGGAACTGAGGGATCTGGAAACATCAACAGAGTACAACATGACGGTGCTACAAGGGTCGTATATAGCCATAGGCGATGTACTAACGAGGCTGCAGACGACATATGTTTAGATAAGCCAGTCAATGGAGCAGAGTACTATAAGGATGTTATTTGTCATGGATATTTGCAACGCTTGACTGACAGCATTAGAGAAGATACGTTCTCCTAGTCCGCCGACATCGATATCAACATCGACTGCATAGACTCCTCCATCGGGTGCCATGATGATTTCACCAGAGTAGTTGGGCCTCGCTAATATCCCAGATTCGCGGCGGTGTTGTCACTGTCGTCGAAGATGAACGGGGCTAAGTGATCTGCCGAAGCCAAAGAGGAATCCTTCCAGTAGTATCGGCTAACGCAGGAATAACCCCGTTAGCCGAATTTTGTAGCAAATTCTATTGCGAGTGAAGTGAGGGCAAGGTTACTAAGGCATTTTGCGCGGGGAGCGTGAGATGACTTTGGGTTTTGTTGATTTATTACGTGATGATGAAATTGTCTTCCTTCACGGTGCTGAATCATGGATACGAACGCCAAGTGATGGTGCTGATATTTGGGGTACTGGTCCTCCCTCATTTTTCTATCTATGAGGCCTCTTTTGATCTACTCTTCTTGATGCCATCCTTTGAGAAGTAAGCTCAACCTTCTTGGCTGCTATCAATACTGCCTCGAAGGTCTGTTAGTCGTGCACCTCTACCAAGTGCAAGATCTCCAAATAAAGTTCCTGCTGGAATCTTATTTCTCTCTCCAACTCTGTTGCTACCATGGTTGGAGCAAATCTGCTAAGTCAACAAAATTATGCCGCATTGCAGCCTATTGTCCTTCCTGCTTGCTTAAGGTTAATGAACCTTTGCTGCAACTCACACTGAGCCACAATCCTGAAGTACTTCGCCCTGAACCGGGTCCTAAAATTCTCTCATAAAATAGGATGCCTCAATCCTAACTCCATCATAGCCCACCAATCTCTTGCTAGATCTTGGAGTTATAGGCAAACCAGGTCAACCTATTCCTCGACCAAAACTTTAGCCGCTGTCAGAATGGTCTCAATATCCTGGAGCCAATCATCCGTCATGATTGTATCCTCCGTGCCATCGAAGTATCTGGGGTTCAGTCTGCAAAATCTAACAGATGCCCCAGAATATGTTCTCTCATCTTGTTCTAGGGTCGTTTGCAATCCTTGGTTCAACAAGATATTATGTTCCTGCTGGTGGAGCTGTTGTTGATGATGTTGCTATTGTTGTTGTTGTTGTTATGTTGTTGTTGTTGTACTACCATTCGGTGTTGTTGGGCAGCCAACAATCTACGAATAATATCTAGCAAGGTCTGGGTATCTAGTACTGCCGGTACTACGGGAGGTACGGGAACACTTGGAGCCTGCTGCTCGGTCCCATTCATCGTGGGCTTAACTCGAATTCTTGGCTGGGGTCTCACAGGATTTTGTTCCATTGAAAACTCTACCTCTCTTGTTGCTGCAGTATCGTGGCAAGGATAAGCCCTAAAGAAAAGTACAAGAAACATCAAGAACATGACGAGAAGGAACAAGAAAATAATCAATCTGGAAGAATTCAAGCTGAGTATCAAAGATGACGAATTCAGGATTTCAAGAAGGATCATGTTTGATTGAGACTCCTATGACCATGATATCCCATAATTCTGAAGAACAGACTTACATAGGCCACCACTAAAACTTTGTCACACTCCAGTACCGAAATACGGAGATGGACATGGCTAGCTATCCAGTACAAGGTATTATATATCGTACGACAATCACAGCTGTATAAGACAGGGGGTGCATGCTACAATCAAGTCTCCTATGTCAAGAACTTCTATGTCTCAATTATTTAAACAAGAACAGTAAGCATAGAGCATATATGATAAGTAATAAGGCATCCTAAATAATTTTTAAAAATATTTTGGAGTCCAGCTGTGCAAAAATAAGAAGCTAGAGGAGTAACAAAAGTACATGACAGTGATTCATCTATAGTCTGATTTAATACAATCATGTAAGAAAAACTAATATCCAGATGAGTCGACTAACAAATGTCAGTGGCTAAACGCCAAAAAAAAGTAAATATGCAAGACGAGCAGGGAAGAAAAAAATCTACTCGCTATCCCCTACGACCATATTCCTGGTGCACGTCATGTGTTGGGGGAAAGTACGCTGGATCCTCAGGTGTTGGCTCAAAGCCTAGCCATACAAAACCAGTGGGGTTAGACCCCAAATAGCAAGTACCACAAAGGAAGCACGAAATAGAGAAACAAAAACCCAGAAAAGATAATATAATAATAATACATAGGTTCAGTGTCGTAACTTAGGTCCATGGCATATCGTAGCGCTAAGGCTTAACCCTACAACCAAACAAGGATAAGGGTTGAACTATCACACTATAATAGTCTACTTCCCTATGCTACTAGATGAATAATACAATCATAACCAAATTCATTTCTTCCTAAATTGGCCAATCATTTGAATGGCTTATTATTTTGTGGAGTCTGAGGTTATCTCAGAATAATGCATAATAAGTATCCTCAGATCACATCAGTGCCGAACATGAGCTAACCAAACTAATATAATAAAATAGGCACTTGCAAGATGTACCAGTCCCCCGTAGGGCCACTACGCTAAAAATATGGTATTAGCGGTTCTAGTATTCCTATATTGAAACAGCGGCTCGACATTATAATAAGTCAGATAATATACTCCACTAAGGCAGATGATATACAGTATCTGTGGTGGCCAGCCTACAATGCACTTAGAATAAATTTCTGTGGGAAGGTTCGTTGGCATGATCTCGGGATACGTTCTCTCCAAATGTTACTACCACTTTTATTTACTTAATTAGCCCTAAGTTGTGTTTAAAATCTCAAGGCGTGGTCACATGAGAATTTCTCTTAAGATGTCATACAAAGTACGAGCACGCTAGATACGAATTCATGGAAGTCAAATCTGGATTCACCCGAGCGTGTATGCATCATTCATACAATCAATATCCTAGCCACACTTTGGTAGTTTGACTCGCTTATTATACCCGTGCTGGGAAAATAATGTACATATATATAATATCATGCATTCAAGAATTTGGAGGCATTCTTGATGCACAACCCAAATATAATCACTTAACATGTGACAGGATGTGTCGCTCCTCGACGCACATTAAATCAGGCAATAGTGGTATCAGCATGGATATAGTATTCGAGTCCAATTACTAATTAAATATTGGGTCACATGAGTCAAGAAACAATCAATCCACAAGTAGGGTTGTACGGGTTTCTAGGCCACATGGGATGTCAGTCCACATGACAATCCTGGCCGCATAAGAAGTCAGGCCGAATGGAGTCAGGCCACATGAAAAGTCAGGCCGCATAGAGTCAGGCTGCATGGACCACTTGGTCGCATGCCCAGGGTTAAGTCTACTCCTTGGGGCAAGTGTTGAAGTGACAGTCAAATAAATAAAGTATCAGTGATGTGACATAAAGTGACTGATGTGACAGAGGTGACTGATGTGACAAGCCATAAAGTGTGTCAGGAAAAAAATATAAAACTATAGAAATAAGTGCCAATGGTTCAAAGATATGCATCCTAGAAATTAGTGGCCGCATGCTCTCCAGGCCGAATGAGTGTCGGTGCCGCATGGGTTTCAATGCCGCATGGAGTTCTCTAGGACTTAGCAAAAAATTTATTCGTTTAGTGAGTGAAAGCACAAGGTGTTCAAGTACACTTGTGTAAATTAGCAGTCATGCGTCCAACAAGATGGACGCATGCTGTTAATATGCGACACAAGTTTAGGCCGCATAACCCTCTCGGGGAGCATGGCACTCTCGCCCGCATATGCTCACTGGCCGCATAGGAACTTTATCTTCTCCAACAGCAGGTTCGATCATGGCAGAAAAGCTCCAAAAACTGAAATCTTGTTTCCTTCATAAAATTCTCATTTCAAGTCCAAATAGGGTGAACCAAAAGCCAAAATGCTCTAAATTGAAAGCTCTATCATGTAGAAAAATTGGTTTTCAAGGACACAAGTTTAATAGATCAAAACAAAGAAAAACTAATAAAACCTAATAAAATCATAAGTTAGAAAATATAGATCTACACTAATCCATCTATCAAAACAGAAAACTCCAAGAACTAAAAGTGCTTAGAAACACATAATAAACATAATAGAATAATAATATGGAGGGTTTCTCTATTTCTCATGCAAGGTATACTTGCCTATGAAATGGGGAGAGAGCTAAAGAAGGAGAAAGTAATGAAGAAGTGATGAGAGAGAGAGAGAAAATATTGTGTTATATATGGTAGGGTTTGAGGGTTGAATCAAAAGTTCTCATGAGTTTAACCAACCCATAAAATAAACTATGAGTAAGGTTAAACTAAAGAATGGGTCTAGTCTCTATGCATATGCAACCATGCAAAAATATAAATACGTTCCAAATACGTATATCGGGAACAAGGAGTGACATCTCTATCCACCTTAGAGAAATTATGTCCTCGAAATTCAAATCCAAGCAATAGCTAGAGAAGTCAGGACAAGCACGATATATATTTATTAGCAACTACACATATAAGCAATATCATCACAACATAAAGGTTATCACCAGATCACAAAAACTAGATACGAAGGCATAAGATGGAATATAACTTTCGATTCGAACATGTACAGGTACCGAGACCGAATATCGTCCTCGTGCTCCCACGTAGATTCTCCAAAAGTGTGATATCCCCAAGCAACCCAGGCAAGAAAAATAGTCCAGTTCTTGAGCACCTTCTTCCTTCGGTCCAATATGGATACGGGTTGCTCCTCGTAAAATAAGTTGGTACCAACGACTAATTCAGAGTGATCAAGGATATGACTTGGATTTGAAACATACCTTCGCAACTGAGACACATGAAATATATTATGTACCTCACATAACAAAGGTGGGAGGGCAAGATGATAAGCAACATCGCCTACCCGTTCGAGAATATCGAATGGACCTAGTATCGCGGACTAAGCTTTTCGTGAACCCCGAATCTAATGACTCCACGGGTGGGCAAAATCCGTATAAACACATAGTCACCGACACAAAAAATCTAAAGATTTATGATGCTAATCTGCCTAATGACGATACCTATCTTGTGTAACTCAAAGTCGCTCTTTGATCTGCTTGACAACCTCTACTATATGCATGATCATTTCAGGGCCTAATATCTTCCGCTCACTAATATCGTCCCAAGCCAATGATGACCTACACTTCCTACCATATAGTATTTTGAAAGGTGACATCTGAATACTGGCCTGATAATTGTTATTGTACGAGAATTCCACCAAGTGAAGGTAATTCTCCCAAGATCCACCAAGGTCTAAGGTACAGGCTTGAAGCATATCTTCCAAGGCCTGGAAGGTTCTCTTTGATTGTCCGTCTGTCTGGGGGTGGTAAGTTGTATTAAATCTTAACTTGGTGCCCAAACTCTGATACAAACTTTTCAAAAATGAGAAGTGAATTGTGTGTCTCGATCTGACACGATACTTACTGGGATACCGTGTTGCCTCGCTATTTATCCAATGTATATTTTAGTCAATTATTCTGTAGACTATCCTACTCGAAAAGGAAGAAAGTAAACTACTTTTGTGAGACGATCTACTATCACCTAAACTAAATCTCGACCAGTTGGTGATCTACGTAAACTAGTCACAAAGTCCATTATGATGTATTCCCACTTTCACTCTGGAATAGAAATCGGCTGCAATAATCCTACCGGTCTTTGTTGTTCTGCCTTCACTTGCTGACATATCAGACATTCCGATATGAAGCATGCTATTTCCCTTTTTATTCCATTCTACCAAAAGTGTTGCTTGATATCTTGGTACATCTTCGTGCCTACCAGATGAATGAAATACTGGGAACTATGTGCTTCATTCATAACTTCTTGTCGAATATCCTTGCTTGGTATGCATAAATGATTTCCAAACCTTAGTGTTCCATCTGCATGTATTGTCAACTCCTTATTTAGACCTGACTCATAATCTTTTTGTAGCTTTTGAATCTTTGGTTCCTCTGCCTGAGCCAGTTTGATTCTATCTACCAAAGTTGACTGATATGTAGGCTAGCCTGAACTTTTGTACTCTGTGAAAGTACTATCTCGATACCCATCTCTCGTAAGTCTTCTAGAATCTGCCTCTGAGTAGTCAACATAAATTCTCCACCTCTTCTGCTAAGTGCATCAGCTACTCCATTAACCTTGCCTAGATGGTACTGAAGTACCACGTCATAGTCTTTCAACAACTCTATCCACCTTCTCTGCCTCATGTTCAGGTCCTTCTGCATGAACACATACTTCAAACTCTTATGATCTGTGAATATTTCTACTCGATCACCATAAAGTAGTGCCTCCGTAGCTTAAGTACAAACACTACTGCTGCTAGCTCTAAATCGTGAGTTGGATAGTCTTTCCCGTGATCTCTGAGCTGTCAAAAGCATATGTTATCACTCTTCCTTGCTGCATCAAAATACATCCAAGTCATTTACCAGATGTATCACAGTACACTATAAATCCTTCGGAGCCTACTAGAAGAGTAAGGATTGGTGCAAAGATTAACTTTCTCTTTAACTCTTTAAAGGCTATCTGATATTCCACTGACCACACAAATTTAACTTTTTTGTGTGTCAACCGAGTCAATGGTGCCGAGATCTTAGCAAAATCTAACATAAATCTTCTGTAGTATCCTGGCAAGCTCAAAAAACTACGCACTTCCGCTATTGTCTTCAAAATTGGCCAGTTTACTACTGCCTCTACCTTCTTGGGATCAACTGACACTCATGCTCCAGAAATAATGTATCCAAGAAAGGATATGCGATCCAGCCAAAACTCACACTTACTAAGATTTTTATATAACTTGTGCTCCCTCAAAGTTCGCAGAACTATCCGGAGATGTTCTTCATGCTCCTCCTCATTTTGAGAATATACCAAGATGTTATCGATGAATACTACCACAAATTGGTCTAAGTAAGACATAAAAATATGGTTCATCATGTCCATGAATACTGCTGGAGCATTAGTCAGTCTGAATGGCATAACTAAGAATTCGTAATGTCCATATCATGACCGAAATATTATCTTCGGTATATCCTGCTCTCGGACTCACACCTGATAATATCCTGATGATAAATCTATCTTGGAGAAGACTCTTGCCCTACTTAACTGGTCAAACAAATCATCAATCCTTGGTAATGGGTACTTGTTCTTCACTATTACTATATTCAACTGCCTGTAATCCATATATAACTGCGTTGATCCATCATTCTTCTTCACCAATTGTAGAAGCATGAAAAATATGTCGGGAAATAATATGCGTAAAATCCTCAACATGCAGGAAGCCCGCATAAAATAGAGCTCCAGCACTGGGTGGCGTAAGACATGACTTCAGAGCCATTGGCGAACAACAGAGCTTTAACGCTAGTTTAGCATAAAATATAGCTCAAGAACAACCCGCGTAATACAGTATTTCAAGACTGCTTTAGCGTAAAAAGGTTGTTACATCGCCACTTTGGCGTAAAACCTGCTCGCTTTTAATACAGCGGGAAGTTGTATGAGGAACTCTTCGTATTCTTCGAACGAACCTGTCAGATCATGCAGTGAATCTGACTCTTGACAAAGAGTACAGCACGACGACCGAGAGGATGGCTGTAATAATGATTCTGCATAGAGACCCAGATCGTCGTTTAGTGATATTTCCTTGATACAAATTGCTTTTACGCATTCAAAGGAATACGCTGCCTAGTTTTACACAGGCAGACATAAGCTTTTACGCTCAGCAGGAGACGAAATGAACCGCCATGTCAAAAGCTGCTCTTCGAATAGAGCTCGAGGCACGTCTCTGCAGTTAATGCGCGTGAAGGGGGCAAATCTCTGCATTTAATGCACGAGATTTGGTTCTACTTTCAAAGACTGGGTGAGCCATAATTATGGCTAATACGTCCACATCAGCACCTCTGCATATTACGCCATCAGGCTATTTTCAGTTATAGGAGTACGCTGTACACTATCTCCTTGAAATACGCTAACCTGGCTATTTTCAACTACAAGAGCACGCCGTATTCTATCTCCTCGGAATACGCCAACTCAGGCTATATTTGCATTGGTGCGTGATAAGGCTATTTTGTCTAGAATACGCTCAAGACCTCAGTCAAGCACGGATAACCGGCTGTCCTTACGCTAGCTACCTATCCATACAGCATCAGGCTTCTACGCCTACTGGGCTTCTATACCTACTTGGCTTCTACGCCAACTTGATAACTATTTGGCTTCTACGCCATGGTGACAGTCATTGGCTTCTACGCCAACCTTTTCTACGCGAGGGGCAGTTACCTACATGGCTTGCATGTCGTGATCTTCACAGCAGTTATACGAGTTATCTCATAATGGGACATGCGTCACACGCGGATTCAGAAGATCATTTATACGTGGGTGGCAGTTATTATAACCTCCGTGTAAAAAGTGCCACACTTTCCACTGTTCGGCTTCTACGCCGACTGGACGGTTACTGTCACTAAACTCTATAAATAGAGACCTCCGTCCACGGAGGTCCAGGGTCAAAAAATCGAAGAGAGAGGTCGGGAAAATAAGGTCAAAGAGCACAGACAGAGAGTAGTGATCGACAATTTTGGCATCGAGCATCCACTCCCTCTTGCAATCTTTGAAGCTTCTCCTTCTTCTACAATACTTCTTCATTATCGTATGGTCCAAGGGAAAAAGTGATCGACCGCAGATCAGACTCCTATAGTAATATTTACCCAGATTAAATTTTTTTTACTTAACATCCTCGTATAGGATTAATTGTACTTCTTGTTTGTAAATCAAATAAAGGGTTTCGTATAAACCTAGTTTTATTTCTTTCATTTATTATCAAACACAAGATGGCGACTCTATTAGGGACTACTTTCTCATCTGACGAGAAAGGAATTGTTCAACACGATGCAGTATCAGTAGGATCAATGAAGAAGACCTTGGTCGTCCAATTCGACCAGTCAGCCTACGAAGACATGCTTCGAGCAGGGGGTAGCTCTCATTCCCTCTCTGTCCAAGACAATAGGAAATTACGTAAGGTGTGGATGCCCCGGACATCCCCTATCATTCCGGTCGACTCTCTGGTTTCTTCGACCAAAAAGGTTGTAGCTTCGCAACCTGCGTGCCCCGCGCGTAAAACTCTGTCTCCAGTTTGTGACGTGGCATACAAAACTTCTGGCAATGCCTCAGTTCTAGTCCAGAAGTCTACTCCACGCTCTTCACGTAAAACTCTGTCTCCCGTCTGTGACGTGGCAGACAAAACTTCTGGTTATGCCTCAGTGCTAATCCAGAAGTCTGCTCCGTGCCCTGCGCGTAAAATTCAGTCTTCCGTCAGTGACGTGGTAGACAAAATTTCTGATAATGCCTCAACGGCAATTCAGAAATTCCAAACGTGCTCCGCACCTAAAAATGCATCTTCCCTCCGTGGAAAAGTAGATGGTCCTTGCAAACATCGCAAGGGGAAACAAGTGGCAGATTTCCCAACCTCTCGGCCTTTACGCCAACAAGAGAAGAATCTGCCCGCTCTCCAGATTACATGAGAAGCTGACGGCCGATTGAGGACTTCCTCAATCTTACGCCAGCCTGAGCAAAATTTTAGACTACGCCAGGCCAAGCCCCTCAGCATAAAGAAGACCCAATTTATGGATAGACGCGCTCCTCGGGGATCATCTGCTACTTATATGGTTGAACTGCTGTATACGGGTGGCAGGGGGGAGAGTTATGGTTCCCAATATCCGCATCCCAACTAATGTAAACAGAAAGAACAAGCTTTCTACTTCTTCTGTTAATCCTCCTGACTTACGTAAATTTCTGATCCAGAAGCGCAAAGATAGGGGATCTTCCAACATGTCTATTATGCCCCCTAGGGAGCACTGTTGTAATAGTCATAAAGTTTTAGTTAATTATTGCTGTTCTAAGGCAAAATGGTCAGTTTTCGACCGGTTGAACTACTCTTTGTCTTTCCAGGAAGAAGAACCTATATTTGCATCAGTGAACATGGCTTCACACGTTCCTAGAGGAAGATCAAATTCAAGACGTCATCCCTCTAGAACTCCAAGCCAAAGGAGATTCGACAGACTCCTTGAGAACATTGAAGCTGGGGTGTTCCGAAACACCCATTCGAGGTCACGACAACCGGCTTCGTATTCTTCTGATTCTGACACTGGGGGTCGCCAGTTTCCCGAATCGGATGATGAAAGTATAGAGTCAATCTCTACAGAGACCTATACTAACCCTTCAATAACATCCAGAGAAATGGGAGTCTATGCCATTGAAGATGAACGTAAAGAGGCTTCCACATCAGGAAGTACTGAGCAACGCATCGCTGTGTTGGAGACTTCTCTAAAAGAGATGCAGTCCATGATGGAGAATATGCACCAGATGATGTTGACTCAACACACAGCTGCTATAGCTCAAGCATCGGTCCCTCCGACTCAAATACGTGTGGGGGTGGACTTACCACTATCCAATGCGAACCAGGAGCCTGCTCTAAATCAAGAGTCAGCAGCTCCTCCACTTCCTAACTCGGAGAATATATTGCCTCATGTTGGAGTTACGATACAACCGATCTCTCACCACTCCGCGGTCCCTCTACCAGCTGAAGATCCGATGCAGGCAGTACAGGAATTGAAAGCCCAATTTGATGCTTTGAAGCATAAGGATCAGCTCAAGAAATTAGGAATCAACCAGCCTTATCCAGCTATCTGGGATGAGATCCCTTTCCCTCCTAAATACAAACCATAGGCTATGGCTTTGTTTGAGGGAAAGACATCACTGAGCCAGTACCTGAACTACTTCAGCATGATGACGGTGTTATTGCAAGGGAATGACGCCCTTCTCACTCGAGTGTTCAAAGGCTGTCTCTCGAGAGTGGCTTATCAGTGGTACCGTAGTCTTGCGGACAACTGCATTACTTCCTTTGAAGATTTTAAGACTTTGTTCTTCGCGCGATTCTACGAAGGAGGGATGGACATGTCTATGTCCTCTCTCATCGAAGTAAAGCAGAATGAGAAAGAGAACGTTCGCACTTTCATCGAACATTTTTGTCAAGCCACTCTGCAAATGCCTCCCGGAATTCCAGACTCGGCATTAGTAGACATTTGCAGGAAGAACCTTCTTCCAGTGATCTCGGTGTTCACAGGACCATATCAGTTCCATGATTGGCCCTCGTTTATCATTTCAGTGGTAGCCGCTGAAGACAACAGTCAAAAGGCACGTGATAATAGAATTATGATCTCTACCTCAGATAGAGGGAAAAGGTCATCCTCCAACAGCGACCATCCCTGTGGTTTCAAAGGAAAAGAAGCTCTGGCGATCAATACGTCCAGGCAAAATACTGCGGCAACCACACAGACGAAACTTAGGACTTCCAGGCCCATTGAAGTATACTCTTTTGACAACGACAATATTCCGAGCATATTCGAGTGTCTAGTCAAAAGCGGCAAGATTACCCTCCCAGAGGTAAAGCGGCCTAATGAAGTCAGCAGTACTAATAACCCTAAGTACTGCATTTTCCATAGGTATATACATCACCCCACCAAGGCGTGTTATATACTAAAAAGGAAAATCCAGGATTTGATCGACGCTAAGGCCATCACTCTGCGCAATAGCGAGAAGACGGTCACCGCCAATATGATCTCTCTCTAATTTGGTAATCTGCCTCCTCAAGAAGTTCCGGATGGTGTTGTACCTATTTCCCGGACAATGATGAACATTATTAATCTCCCTCCAGCCAGGGGTCAAAATCATGACCTGGTACCCCTAACTACCCAACGTGGCAAGATTATGTGGGTTCATCCAGATCTGGTGTCAGAGATCGAGGAAGAGACTCAAGTTGCTAAGGCTAAGTCTAAAAAGAACTCGAAGCGTAGACCATGTCATATGGTTGTGATATCCTCGACATCAGAAGAAGAGGTTTTGGCTACCGGAACCCGTTCAGGGAAAGCCTACCTCAAAGACTATGGAGGAAATCAGGAAGAAGCAGTGGCAGACACTTCAGCTGCCAAACTTCCAGAACCTGAACCTATCGTACCAGCGGTAGGTCCTTCTAGACCAACTTCGGTGGACAAGGGAAAGCAAAAAGAAGTGCGCTTTGATAAACCTTTGAAGAATATTCAAAACAAAGGTTTGAAGAAGCCATATAACTTCGACATCCTGGCCTAGTTGGCTAATACACCAGCCAGATTGTCCATTTTTGAACTACTCAGGATCTCCAAAGACACTCATGAAGCCCTGAGTGAAGCATTAATGCAGGCGGATGCATACTTGACCCAGCTCAAGTCCCCTGATGAAGAACCTGTGGCATGTCCTCAATGCCATAGTGTGATGGAGGTGGTCCCGAATATCACTTTTACTCAAGATAACATGTTGTTGAAACATAACAAGCATGACAGACCCCTCTATTATACCGGTTATGTCGATTCCATGGAGGTTGACCGGATTCACATAAATTCGGGATCATCGATCAGTATCATTCCTCATAGTCTGCTCATACCGCTAAGGATTCCTACCAGCGAATTGGCTTACACCACCACTACAATCGTGGGCTTTAACGCCAGGAAAAGTAAGCCATTGGGGAAGATTCGTCTGAGGATCCAGATTGGCGACCTTAGATCAGTGGCTACATGCTATGTCATTGATTCAGAGGTGTCCTACAACATTCTGCTGGGCAAACCATGGATCCATGATCACAACATCGTTCTTTCGACTCTACATCAATGCTTCAAATATGTAGATGCCCAAGGAACAGTACAAACGGAGTTTGCTGACCTTAACCCGTTTAAAGGAGTAGAATCCTACTACTCCGATGTCATGTTGTACACCCAAGACTATATGAAGGAGGTGTCAGGCAAGACAGAGGAGGAATCTCACCGGGAGCCAGAAGAACCCTCTGTCGAGCAACCTCTGTCAATCAAGGTGAAAGGGCGGACCACTCGTCCGAAAGTCATGGAACCCATGGCTATCCCCCTGAACAAAACCAATTTCGAAAAAGGAGGTGATCCTCTAGTGATCACTTTAAACCAGAAGCCTCCACCTTTGGTCATCAACCTCCGGCGTAACAAGCAGCCGACTGATATATATATAACCGGGAACGTGGTTTCTGACGATAATAAAGATCCTCTTTTCCAGTATATTGACGCTCAAATTCCAAATTGGGAATCCTCTCCCCATAACGATATAGAACCTATTGCACAAAGATTCTTGGAAGATATAGACTCCTATCATCCATATGTGTGGGAAGTGGCATCGACATCTAATGTCATCACGATATATGGGCCACATAAAGATTTTATCTTTATTGTCCCGCCTACTCGCAGCAATCAGCATCCAATCTTTGGTCGCATGCACAGCAGACCGATTGTACAAGAAGACTCTCACGAGTCCGATGCTGGCAAAATACAAGTTCACAGATATAGCTCGCAAGCTTTGAAGATTATGCAAAGTATGGGTTATGATCTGAAGTCAGAACCAGGCCTCAACTACGGGAAAGGTAGGCGAATGCCGTTGTACGGTGATCCGTACTGTAAATGAACTCATTTTGGGTTAGGGTATACCATTTCCCTCACAACTTGAAAGCTACAGATGGCTAATGGTAAGGGTTTACGCAGAAGATGCTTCTTAGCCACAAAATATCCCAAATACCAAAAACATACAGAGTTCAGCATTGAAAATGACTCCTTCTTGGGTCGATTGGAAGTTCATCCAAAGTCCAGTCAGAATCTTCTCTTTACAGTTCAAGCATGGCCAATTTTGACAGCCATTTCTCGTCCTATTTCAAGAGATTTTTGGGAAATCATTCTTGAAGATGATGGTCTGAACAAGAATTATTCTTATTAGAGAAGTGATAGTTCAGAATTCTATGCTACTCCTTGTCCAAGACAGCATGACAGTTTAGATATTCAACTTAAATGCTAAGCAGCTTTCTACGCGTCTTCAGTTATGCGTAAAAGATGGAACGAGTTCAGATACTCTTTTATCAGAGTTGGCATAAAGTTATTCAAATGTGCTGAAGCTGCACATATTCAGACTTCCTTACAACAAATATAGCAAATCATCAGATGCGTAAAAGAAGACAATTTTATTAATCATGATTACATATGATGGAAATTCAGTCTACAAAGGGTTTTTCATCTTCATGATTACATATGATAGAAATCCTTTTGCTACAAAGGGTTTCTCATTTTTATTTAGGATCATACCAAGAATCTGTTCTGCCAGGTTCTCGTATTGGTGGAGATCTTTTCTGTCTTCTATATCAGTTCATCAACTTCCACAGTCGATGAACAAGAAAATGATTCATGGCGGAAAGATACAGAACTGGGCCTGTCTAAATTATTCAAGCCCATCCTCCATACGCCATGGCAGGCAGAGCCCTAGAAATTGAGTTGGTGGTTCAGACCCAACTCAATACTCGAAGACAGGGCCAAACTGTCTATCCTCGGCCAGTGCCGTAACGAGAGAAAATACAGCTTGCAAGCTGTGTAGTCGAATGTGACCCTTCCTCTTTCCTGGACGAATCGCCATATGAAATTGCTGATTATCCCGAGCAAAGGAAGCTATGATATCCTTCCATGATCCATCATTGCAGAGGACATTTGCTCGAAGACGCCTTCTTTTTTGGCTCATTACATGTTGGAAGAGCATGATCTTCTTCTTCCTCAAGTCGACCTGACAAAGCTCGGCAATCATCTCTGTGTGGTGAAGGAAGTGTGGGAAAAACAGGTTAACCCATTCGCCTTTTTATAGGCAGAGGAGAACACACCGAATTCCAATAAACTCCCAAAAATTTGCCGAGAAATCAGCCTCGAGAAAAGAGTCAGACTTGACCGTTTCATGATTCATTCAAAGTGTTTCAAATTACGAGAAATTTGAAAACTTTGAAAGGGGTCTTGTAGAAGCATGAAAAATACGCCGGGAAATAATACACATAAAACCCTCAAATTACAGGAAGTCCGCATAAAATAGAGCTCCAGTACTGGGTGGCGTAAGACATGACTTCAGAGCCACTGGCGAACAACAGAGCTTCAACGCTAGTTCAGCGTAAAATATAGCTCCAGATCAACCCGCGTAATGCAGTATTTCAAGACTGCTTTAGCGTAATAAGGTTGTTACATTGCCACTTTGGCGTAAAACCTGCTCGCTTTTAATGCAGCAGGAAGTTGTACGAGGAACTCTTCATATTCTTCGAACGAACCTGTCAGATCATGCAGTGAATCTGACTCCTGACAAAGAGTACAGCACGACGACCGAGAGGATGGCTGTAATAACGATTCTGCACAGAGACCCAGACCGCCGTTTAGTGACATTTCCTTGATACAAATTGCTTTTACGCATTCAAAGGAATACGCTACCTAGTTTTACACAGGCAGACGTGAGCTTTTACGCTCAGCAGGAGACGAAATGAACCGCCACGTCAAAAGCTGCTCTTCGTACAGGCTCGAGGCACGTCTCTATAGTTAATGCGCATGATGGGGGCAGATCTCTGCATTTAATGTACAAGATTTGGTTCTACTTTCAAAAACTGGGTGAGCCATAATTATGGCTAATACGTCCACATCAGCACCTCTGCATATTACGCCATCAGGCTATTTTAAGTTATAGGAGTACGTTGTACGCTATCTCCTTGAAATACGCCAACCTGGCTATTTTCAACTACAGGAGCACCGTATGCTATCTCCTCGGAATACGCCAACTCAGGCTATATTTGCATTGGTGCGTGATAAGGCTATTTTGTCTAGAATACGCTCAAGACCTCAGTCAAACAAGGATAACCGGTTGTCCTTAAGCTAGCTACCTATCCATACAGCATCAGGCTTCTACGCCTACTGGGATTCTATGCCTACTTGGCTTCTACGCCAACTTGACAACTATTTGGCTTCTACGCCATGGTGACAGTCATTGGCTTCTATGCCAACCTTTTCTATGGGAGGGGCAGTTACCTACGTGGTTTGTATGCCGTGATCTTCGCAGCAGTTATACGTGTTACCTCATAATGGGACACGCATCACACGCGGATTTAGAAGATCATTTATACGTGGGTGGCAGTTATTATAACCGCCGCATAAAAAGTGCCACACTCTCCACTGTTCGGCTTCTACGCCGACTGGACGGTTACTGTCACTAAACTCTATAAATAGAGACCTCCGTCCACGGAGGTCTAGGGTCAAAAAATCAAAGAGAGACGTCGGGAAAATAAGGTCGAAGAGCACAGACAGAGAGTAGTGATCGACGATTTTGGCATCGAGCATCCACTCCCTCTTGCAATCTTTGAAGCTTCTCCTTCTTCTACCGCACTTCTTCATCATCGTGTGGTCCAAGGGACAAAGTGATCGACTGCAGATCAGACTCCTATAGCAATATTTACCCAGATTAAATTTTTGTACTCAACATCCTCGTATAGGATTAATTGTACTTCTTGTTTGTAAACCAAAGAAAGGGTTTCGTATAAACCTAGTTTTATTTCTTTCGTTTATTATCAAACACCAATACCGCTGGTGCTCCCCACTGTGATATACTGGTACAAATAAACTTCTTCTCTTTGAGTTCTTCCACCTGTCGATATAACTGATCAAGTTCTAATAGTGACATAGGGTACACCTTCTGGAATACTAGTTATGCTCCTGGCATCAACTCTATACAGAACTCTACAGCTCTAAATTGGGGTAATCCGGAAAGATCATTGGGAAAAACATCCATGAACTCTTCAACTATCTTGGGCAGCATGTTTGCTTCCCTTGCTATTGTTGTGACTCCTCCCTTATGCTGGTCTCTCGCTATTTTGCTAAGGAAAAATTCTTCTAGACCGGGAATTCTAAACAACACTCTACCCTCGCGGTAGACTATCATTGCATGACTGTCTCTCAACCAATCCATTCCTAAGATAACGTCAAAGTTACCCATAGGAAACTCGATCAACTTTATAGGTAATAAATGTCCACATACTATGACTGGACATGCTAGGCGCACCTTACTAACTTCTACCATCCCATTGCCAGTGAGTATATTCAGCCTCGCTGGCAATGTCTCAAACTTTAATCCAATACGTGTCACATATTATGCAGATATAAATGAGTACGAAGCTCCAGAATCAAATAAAGCTATGTCAGGAAAGGTTGTAACAAAAATGTTACCTGCCACTACGTCGTCAGACGCCATAGCTTCCTCCAAAGACAAGGTGAGTGCCTGCCCTTGGCCTTGTTGAGCTCCCTGCGCTATCTTCCTTGCTGCCATGGTTGTGACACCTGCTGATTCTGTTGTTGCTGCCTATAAAGCTGGGTATGCATCGACAACAAACGCTGAACTAAATGCCTTGCTGCTACTGTTAGTCCTCCTTGCTGTACTGCCCTTGGAGTTGGCAATACAGGAATCTGTTGTACTGGCCCTCCTGGCCTCTGTATCAATGGACACGTTGTAATCTTGTGATCAGGGCTCCCATATCTCAAATATAGTATGTTAGCTATCCAGCAAACATCCCGGGTATGACCTCATTTGCTACAGTAGGTACAACCTGTCGACGCTCCTCATCGTTGTTGGTGCTATTGCTGGTGCCTCAGCTACTATTGTCGAGTTAGTACTGTCACTATCGAAACTGTCATCCTTTGCGGCTAAATCATGGATACGAATGCCAGGTGATGGTACTGATATTCGGGGTATTGGTCCTTCCTCATTGTTATGTCCATAAGTCCTCTCCCGATCCACTCTTCTTGATGTCATCATTTGAGAAGTAAGCTCAACCCTCTTGGCTGCTATCAACACTGCCTCGAAGGTCTAGTAGTCGTTCACCTCTACCATGTGCAATATCTCTAAGTGAAGTTCCTGCTGGAATCTTATTTCTCTCTCCAACTATGTTGCCACCATGGTTAGAGCAAATATGCTAAGTCGACAAAATTCTACCGTATAGCCGTCTACTATCCTTCCTGCTTGCTTGAGGTTAATGAACCTTTGATGTAACTCATACTGAGCCATAATCCTGAAGTACTTTGCCCTGAATCGGGTCCTGAAATGCTTCCATAAAATAGGATGCCTCAGTCCTACCTCCATCGTAGCCCACCAATCTCTTGCCAGATCTTGGAGTTATAGGCGAACTAGGTCAACCTGTTACTCGGCCAAAACTTTAGCCGCTGTGAGAATGGTCTCAATATCCTAGAGCCAATCATCTGTCATGATTGTGTCCTCCATGCCATCAAAGTATCTGGGGTTCAGTCTGCAAAATCTAACATATGCCCTATAATTTGTTCTCTTGCCTCGTTCTAGGGCCTTTTACAATCCTTGGTTCAATATGACATTATGTTCCTGCTACTGGAGCTGTTGTTGCTGATGTTGTTGATATTGTTGTTATTGTTATTGTTGTACCACCATCTGGTATTGTTGGACAGTGAATAATCCACGAATAATCTATAGCAAGGCCGACGGGGGTATCAAGTACTGCCAGCACTACGGGAGGTACGGGAACACCTGGAGCCTGCTGCTCGATCCCATTCATCGTGGGCTCAATTTAGATTCTTGGCTAGGGTTCCATAGGATTTTGTTCCACTGGAAACTCTGCCTCTCTTGTTGTTGCAGCATCGGGGGAAGGAGAAGTCCTAAAAAAAGCTCAATAAACATCAAGAACAGGACAAGAAGGAACAAAAAAAATAATCAATCTGGAAGAATTCAAGCTGAGTATCGAAAATGACGAATTCAGGATTTCAAGAAGGATCATGTTTGATTGTGACTCCTATAAACATGACACCCCACAAGTCTAAAGAACAGACCGCATGGGCCACCACTAAAACTTTGTCACGCCCTAGTACCGAAATACGAAGACGGACATGGCCAGCTACCCCATACAAGGTGTTATACGTCGTACGAAGATCACGGCTGTATAAGTTAGGAGGTGCATGCTACAATCAAGTCTCTTATGTCAAGAACTTCTACGTCTCAATTATTCAAATAAGAACAGTAAGCATAGAGCATATATGATAAGTAATAAGGCATTCCAAACGCTTTCTCAAAATATTCTGGAGTCCAGCTATGCAAAAAAAGAAGCTGAAGGAGTAACAAAAGTACCTAACAGTGATTTAGCTACGGTATGATTTAATACAATCATGTAAGAAAAACTAATGTCCAGATGAGCTGGCTAATCGGTGCCGATGACTAAACGCCAAAAGAAGTAAATGTACAAGACGAGCAGGGAAGAAAAAAACCCACGCGCTATCCCCTGCGACCATATTCCTAGTACACGCCATGTGTTGGGAGAAAGTATACTGGATCCTCAAGTGCTGGCTCGAAACCTGGCTATGCAAAACTAGTGGGGTTAGGCCCCAAATAGCAAGTACCACGAAGAAAGCACGAAATAGAGAAACCAAAAACCATGGAAGATAATATAATAATAATAATACATAGGTTAAGTATCGTAACTTAGGTCCATAGCATATCCTAGCGCTAAGGCTCAACCCTACAACCAAACAAGGATAAGGGTTGAACCATCACACTATGATAGTCCACTTCCCTAGGCTACTAGCTGAATAATACAATCACAACCAAATCCATTTTTTTCTAAATCGTTCAATCATTTGTACGGCTTGCTATTTTATGGAGTCTGAGCTTATATCAGAATAATGCATAATAAGTATCCTCAGATCATGCCAGTGCCGAACATGAGCTAATCGAACCAATATAATAAAACAGGCACTTGCAGGATATACTAGTCCCCCGTAGGGCCACTGCGCTAAAAATATGGTATTAGCGATTTTTGTGTCCCTATATTGAAACAGTGGCTCGTCATAATAATAAGTCAGATATTGCACTCCACTAAGGCAGATGATATACAGTATCTGTGGTAGCCAGCCCACAATGCACTTAGAATGAATCTTTTTGGGAAGGTTCATTGGCATGATCTCGGGATACCGTTCCCTCCAAATGTTACTACCACTTTTAGTTACTTAATTAGCCCTATATTGTGTTTAAAATATCAAGGCGTGGTCATATGATAATTTCCCTTAAGATGTCGTACAAAGTACGGGCACGCTAGATACGAATTCATGGAAGTCAAATCTGGATTCACCCGAGCGTGTATGCAACATTCATACAATCAATATCCTAGCCATGCTTTGGTAGTTTGACTCGCTTATTATGCCTGTACTGGGTAAACAATGTACATATATATATTATATCATGCATTCAGAAATTTGGAGGCATTCTCGATTCATAATTCAAATATAATCACTTAACACGTGACATGATGTGTCGCTGCTCGGCGCATATTAAATCAGGCAATAGTGGTATCACCACGGATACAGTATTCGAGTCCAATTACCAATTAAATATTGGGCCACATGAGTCAAGAAATATTTAATCCACAAGCAGGGCCGCATGGGTCTCTAGGCTGCATGGGAAGTCAGGCCGCATGACAATCCTGGCGGCATAAAAAGTCAGACCGCAGAGGGTCAGGCCGCATAAAAAGTCAGGCCGCATGGAGTCAGGCCGCATTGTCACTACCATATTTTTTAGTTATTTCATAATTAATTAAATATTATGCGTATTGTATAATTATTTATTATATTATTTAATTATTGTTAGATGTTAGTTTATTATTTTTGACTTGTGTTAGTGGACCTAACTAGCTTTGATTAGATTCATGGACCAACATTTATAATTAGTTAGAATTGAGCCTAATTATAAGCCCATTCATTAGGAGAATGATTAATTAAATTAAACACATTAGACTAGAATCTTCCCTCCTTAATTATTTCTTTATGAGAGGCCCCAAGGGGCATATTTGACATTTTATAATAGCATGGGGAGAGGGCTAAGGTGGCCGGCCTTGTTAAATAGAGGGGAAAATTTCTCTCTCCTTATTTTTACTCCAAATCTAGATCTAGAATTTCCTCTTCCCAATTTCTTCATTCCCACATCAATTTACACCCAAATTTCTTCCCAAATCACCAAGGAGGAAGCAAGGATCTACAAAGAGGAGCAAGGATCTACAAGTTGAAGGCTAATTTCATCTAATTTGGAGGTTGCATTGGGAATCCACTCCCAATAGGTATAATTCAGTTTTTCCTCTTTAATTAAGTTTTAAATCTGTGTTTTAATTATTAGGAACCACCCCATATGCTAAGGCTACCCATAGGAATTGGAATTAGGTTCATAGGAGGCCTATGGAGCAAGTTATGGTATTTTCGTGTCAATTTTGGGGGAATTCCGAGATTTGATTGTGTGTGGCTAGTGTCGTATCCACAATTGGATACGTGTAGGCCGTATTCCAATAATTTGGAGATACGAGTTGATTTTGTAGTTTTCTTCCGACACGGAAGGTTTGAGCATGTCATATTTTGACACGAATACGTAGATATGTAATTGACTCTTCATATTGTTCATATATACTATTTTAGATTTGTTCGTGTCCTTCGAGGTACGTTTGGTTGTGTGATAGAATTGTATCGCAAGCGTATCATAGATCTAGTATGATACGGGTGCGATTCACTCCACGTGTTTGTTGTATTGCTTTTCTATATTCAATTTGTATTGTTTATAGGTACTAGTGATATATGTTTCTTATATATATATATATATATATATATATATATATATATATATGCATGTGTATAGATATAGATATGAATAGATATATGTTTATATATGTATATACATACATAGATATATATATATATATATATATATATATATATATTAGTGGTGCTTATATATGTATTTAGAGAGAGGTGTATATGTATGCATATTTATGTACATATGTATGTGTGTGTGTGTGTGTGTGTATATATATATATATATATATATATATATATATATATATATATATATATAGGTACTTATATGTTCATGTGTATTGATACATATATATAGGTGCTTGTTGCTTGTGTGTGTGTGTGTGTGTGTGTGTGTGTGTGTGTGTGTGTGTGTGTTGTATGTTAAGAGAAGGGTCGGGCAACACCAATAGGATTCAGCATGTGCAGAGCTAGCAGCATACAACAACAGCCATGTGCAGCATAGTAGAGGTAGCATAGCTGCAGCAATTCAATGGTAGCAGCAGCAGCGAGTTGCATCAGTTGCAGCAGTGTGCAGTTGCACTGCGAGGTACAGCGAGCAAGGCAGCGTGCAGTGGCAACATGCAGCAGCTGCATTTGCACAAGCTAGCTTCAACAACAGAGGATGCAGCAGCAATAGCTCAAGCATCAGCAGCAATTTTCGGCATGTGCTACGAGCTGCAGCAGCAGCAGCTACACCAGCAGCAGCAGTCTCCAGTATCAGCAGCAAGGTATCAAGATTCAGAGCTAGTTAAGTTAGTAGTTTAGTTAGTTTAGTAGTTAGTTTGGCTAGCTAGGTCATTAATATTTTGACTAGTTAGTAGTTATAGATACATATATATATTTTGATATCCAGTAGCTAGTAATTACTTGGTAATATGTTTGTAGGTATGTATATATGTATTAATAGTTAGTGGTTAGTATAGTAGTTGTGTACTAGTAAATGCATATTAGTATATACTAGTAGTTGGTAGTTAGTATAGCTAGTAGTTTGTATTAGATAAATACATATTAGTATATAGTTTAGTTTTAGGTAGTAATATATACTAGGAATCGCATTACCATGAGATACCAAGGTAAATGTTAAGGTATTGGGTCGATACTCAAGGTATTGGATTTGAGTATCAAGATGGGGGTGTAATGGTGCGATACCGCATTGGTTCAAAGCCAAGATATCCACCTAGCATTGGTTTAATTAAGAATATTATATTATTGATTTTATATATATATATTATGTTATATTCCTATCTAATTGATTGCGTATCTTGCGATACGGTATCTTAGTATCCTAGTTTAGCTAGTGTGGCCTAGTTTCATAGTGTATGGACCCAACATCCTAGAGTTAGACTCATACAACCTAGAAATAGCTAGTTTGACCAAGTTTGACCTGTTTGACTTAAAGTTGACCTAGTTTGACTGTTTTGACTTAGAAATGACTTTTGGACCTAGATATTGACTAGTTTAACTTATTTTTATTCCAAAATCTTGTATTGATGTAATATTCCCTATCTAGGTCTTCGAGGTACCATACCGGACATCTGTGATACTGTTCACTGGATTTCAGGCGAGTACATTCTTTGATAGTTTTTCATTTATGATATCATCTATGTCTCTTGTATCTAGTGTAGATATCCTTGATTTTTTGACACGATGGTTACACAGATTGGTATATCCGGATCTCGTCATGAGATGTTATTCCTTGGTATTTATGGTATATCTTGTGCAAGCCTTGTTTCCTTGTTCTTCTTGTACAAATAAAGATATTAGTTCATGAGAAGAGTAGCGCCCTTCTTGTGGAAACCCGTGTCATAACGTACCATGGTTGGATCTACTATACCAATCGGGGGCGAAGAGTATTTAGTGTAGATATGTGATCATACCCTCCTTATTTATGTCTTATTCCTTGTGTGTATTGGTCATACACCACACGTATGACTAACCAGACCCTTATCCTTGTGCAAGTTCCCAAGCCGATCATATGTTAAAGCTGGTACTGACTCACTTAGTCATTAGTATTCCTGTTCATTGCCATATTGTTCATTCTTGTATTTATTTTAGTATTTTCTTTATTATATATCTCTTGTATCTATATGTTTCATCTTGTATATTTTACATTTATTTACTATTATATAGTTTATATCATTGATTAGAACTGCGGTTAGAGATGTACTATGCTCCTTTCCTGACTGGATATATTTTTTTAGATGACACTGAGGAGTGGTACCCCACTCATTACGGACCTCAGGATGTTGTAGGCTTAGAGCCAGAGACCTTGGCTTAGGAGGGTCTCATCCCGACTGAGACAGACGACCCGGGACTTGTAGCATCTTAGTTATTCCTTTTGTATTGGATTTGTCTCCAGCTTACTTTTATTAGTATTTCTGACTCATTTGATATTATTTGTCTTGTGAGTTGTATTGTGACTCTTCTATTCTTTTATCATATTCGTACTTCTTAGATTTGTGATTGAGTATATTCTTTTTGTTGGTAGCATATTATATTGATTAGATAGTTTACCCAAACAGCGTTTTACCGCCGATGCTACGGCGTAGGCTGGACGTTGTTCACTACTTGCATCCCTACACCGGGTGAGGGTCATGATACGCATGGACCACTTGGCTGTATGCCCAGGGTTAAGTCTACTCCTTAGGGCAAGTATTAAAGTGATAGTCAAATAAATAAAGTGTCAGTGATGTGACATAAAATGACTGATGTGACTGAGGTGATTGATGTGATAAGCCATAAACTGTGTCAGAAAGAAAAGACAAAACTATAGAAATAAGTGTCGGTTCAGAGCCATGCATACAAGAAATTATTGGCCGCATGCTCTCCAGGCCGCGTGAGTGTCGGTGTCGTATGGGGTTCAATGCCACATGGAGTTCTCTAGAGCTTAGCAAAATTTTCATTCGTTCAGTGAGTGAAAGCACAAGATGTTCAATGACACTTGTGTAAATCAGCAGTCATGCGTCCAACAAGATGGACGCATGTTGTCAGTAAGTGACAAGAGTTTAGGCCGTATGACCCTCTCGGGCCGCATGGAACTCTCAGCCGCATATGCTGACTGGCCGCATAGGAATTCGTCTTCTCGAACAACAGGTTCAGCTATGGCAGAAAAGCTCAAAAAACTGAAATCTTATTTCCTTCATAAAATTCTTATTTCAAGTCCAAATCGGGTGAACCAAACGCCAAAATGCTCTACACTAATCCATAGGAATTATTATTTCAAGGACACAAGTTTAATAGATCAAAACTAAGAAAAACTCATAAAACCCAATAAAACCTTAAGTAAGAAAATATAGATCTACACTAATCCATCCATTAAAATAGAAAACTCCAAGAACTAAAAATATTTAGAAATACATAATAAATATAATATTACAATAATATGGAGGGTTTTTTTATTTCTCATGCAAGGTGTACTTGCCTATGAAATAGGGAGAGAAAGCTAAAGAAGGAGGAAGTAATGAAGAAGTGAGGAGAGAGAGAGAGAGAGAGAGAAAATATTGGGTTATATATGGTAGGGTTTGAGGGTTGAACCAAAAGTTCTCATGAGTTGAACCAACCGACAAAATAAATCATGAGCAAGGTTAAACCAAAGAATGGGTCTAGTCTCCATGCACATGCAACCATACAAAAATATAAATACGTTCCAAATACGTTAATTGAGATTGGAGAGTGACAATATACGTCGCTAACTGTATCAGGACGTCGTTATTTTTGTCGCTAAATGTCGCTAACTTGCTGACATAACAGTATTTACCAGGTCAACAGAGCGTCGCTAAATGTGTTGCAAAACGTCGCTAAATAGAAAAAATTAGCAATATTTAGCAACACACGACACATTGCTAATTTAGCTACGTGTGTCGCTAAACGTCGTTAATCTGAAAAATATTAGTGACTTAGATACGTCGCTAGTAAACGTCGCTATAGCGACGTTTTGCGACATTTTTTCTGTCAGTGACTAACTTAAACGCGACTTCAATAAAACGTCACTAATTACGTCGCTAAATTTTATTAACGACGTTTTTATGCCATTTAGCGACATTTCCATACGTCGCTAATTTGACTTATTCTGGTAGTGTTACGGACCCAGAACCACTATTGTCTACTATTTGTTCTTTGAGTAGAACAAGTCTTGTGGGAGGATGTCTTAGACGTCTTAATGAGTTCTTGGGCATTTTGAATGTCTTCTCGGACATTTTGAATGTCTAGCGTGCTTTATAGGAAGCACGAGTAAAACAACACTACAAAGGAGCATAGTACTCCATGCTATAGTGGGGTGATATGAGGTACCTCGAGATGGTAAAGCCTCGGCTTCAGGCTATGTCACGGCGACGTAGCACCGTACATAGACAGATAGCCTAATGATGTAGAATAAAGAGTTATAGGAATCACTACAAAGAGGTCGGTGACCTCATGTTACAGTGGTGTGACACCACTAAGAGGTAAGAGATGTAAAGCCTCGGCTACGTGAGCCATGTCATAGTGGCGTAATACTGCAAGGAAGCGCAATACTTTATGCTGGGTAGTATAGCACTACAAAGAGGTTGGGATCTAATGCTACAGTGGGATGACACCACGATGAGGTGTAGCCTCATCTTTGGGCCATGTCATAGAGGTATAGCACCGCAAGGAAGCGCAAGATTTTATGCCACGACTCTTTAAAAGAACTCACCTAGAGTATATGGAAAGAGATATAGGACGTCTCTTGAGGGTAAGCTTGTAGACGCCCAAAATACATATACCGAATCAGGTATGCACAGGACCTTTAATGTGCAACCAGAAGCACAACTGATATCATTGTGTGAATGGAAAGAATTATAGCTATGGTGTAGAATTCAAGGCTTAGTCCATTCTTGTATCGTACTATTATTTGACCCATATGAGAAGATCCAAATTGTAAGCTACATCTATCCTAATGTATAATAGACAGTCACTGTGGGGAATGCTTAACTCATATATTATGATATGTAGGGGATTGTTAGTGGTTTGCCTTTGGAATAGTGAAAGATAGTCCCACATTGGCTACACCACCAAGTGGGTATCTCAATATAATACTTTGAATGTGTTGATGTATTCATACGAGGTATGGTGGGGCACATGTGGGTGTCATTTCAGAGTGTTTTCATTACACCTAAATGGTAAATTAGGAACACAATACTTTTTCAATCTGGAACGTTTATTTACCGTTCTTGGGTTCTGAAATAGAACAAAAGTTTCAATCTGGAACGCTTATTTACTGTTCCTGGGTTTTGGAATAGAACAAAAGCGTTCTGGACCATAAAAGTGTTCCTAATATATTTTATTTTAATTTTCAGAAAATTTATTTAGGTAGGTATGCTTTTATACCATTCCAACGCTATAAAAAATGTTTCGTTCTAAATAAAAATATTATTTATAATAGGAACGTTTACAACTCACAGGGAACGTATTTTAAAATTTTCCCCAAAAATCTACTGCCCGCTCCTTCCTTTCATTTTCCTCCGCTCTCCTCTCCTTCTCAAGAACAAATCTCCTCCTCCCTATTTTCCTCTTCTTCACAATGCTTCTTTACTCCTACTACTACTCCTCCTCCTCTGTTATGATCCTTTCCTATCTGACAGTACATAGGTGATCACATGATTGATCTTGACAATATTCAAAGGGAAATTGATGAAAAAATAGAAGAAGAAGAAGAAGAAGAAGAAGAAGAAGAATAGAATTTTGGGAAGAACATGATATATTGTATTCAAATAGAAAATAAGCGGGAAAAGTAAATTACAAAGAATAATTCAAAAGCTAAGTAAAGAAAATATTCAGACAACATCCTTTCATACATTCCTCATTCTGTTTATTGCTATTTATACTGATATTATGTCGGTTTGCGGGTGCTGAGCTGGAGTAGTGAGCTGGGTGATCCTCCCTGACATGCTGATTGAGAAATGATGATATATGAGGGGTTGTTAAGGTAGTGATAATCATATTGATTCACTGAGTGTCTTGACCCGCTGAGTATCTTGAGTATCCTCCATAGCAAGGTCTGGTTGCTTCATGGATGCTTCTGATACCTCGACTATGGCTTACTCACTTAGTATATTGAGTATCATTTGGTTTACAGAGCCTCTTATCTGCCCGAGCCCCTCCTTTGAGCCCTGTCACTCTGTTACTGCCTGAGCCTGAGCTTCCCATGAAATGGGCACATAACAATACCCACCACTTCAAATTGACCTTGTCCCAAGGTCAATATAGGAATAGATTGATCCCTGGATCCTAAGTGGCTATCTTGAATCCCTTTAACACATTCTTTTGATGCCCGCTTTTTGCATAGGTTGAAATATTGAGCTCTATACTCTTGATATTGAATATTGAGGTATCCTGGTGCTCACTGCTATTTGACGTTTGAAGAACCAAAGAGATAGATATACCTGGATCACGTACTAACACTAGGAAATGATGTGCTAGATTGTGGGGGTCAATAGCTGATGCACCATGCTTCTTGTCACACCATATCTGTATTGGAACTATAGTAGGACCTGGATCCCCTACCACTAGAAGCTTGATCAAAGTTTGTTCTAGCCTACTTTCCTGAGGAAGAAGCTGAATGAGAAGCTTCCTCTCTTTCTTTGACATCTGGTATGGTACTAACATATCTCTGGTAACATCCGGATCATACCTTATGGACAGTAATTCAACACTAATTTTCTAAGATTCAGAGTGTTGCAATTGTTCAGAGACATTTTCAGGTAGGATTTCCTGTATATCTCCTGGCTCCTCCAATTGGGTCAACGGTGATTGAAGATCATCTTTAGCAGTTGAAGGCATATCATGAATGTCTAGCTTTAATACTTTCTTATCAAATTCTCCCATGGACACTAAGCTTCTTTCCTGCTCTTTAGGCAACTCCTGCTCGTATATGGATGCACTCGGTACATATTTTTCTTGGGGTGGTGCCATAAGATCTATATCCGAAACTATAGCTTCGTCCCCATCTGATGATGCAGACACAAAAGAAGGTTGGCTTTGCTTAATGTTTATTATCACGACTAAGGTCTTGTATTGATGCTCCGTTGTCAACGAGTGCAAAGCCAACCCTTCCATGGTCATACAATCCACCTTACATCTACGGCACCAAGTCATGCTACCAAGTTTTCTCATTTTTGAACATGTTTACTCCCTCACGGGCCTTTCGTCGAACACGTTGTAAAGATGTGGTTGGTACTGATATAATGGACATAGTTTCTGGAAATGTTCCAGGGAAAGCTTGATTTTGATTTGCTAGAGTTACTAGAATTTGTGGATTGGTTCTTGTGGGACCTGTACAATAGGGAAAGGTTTGGGGTGGTGCAAGGTTCTGGGAATGTGGATTGGCATGAATTGTACCATATGGGATTGCAGGCATAGGGGTAGGGTTCTAAACCTGGGAGTGCGGGTTTGTGGGTTGTTGATTTCTCATTGAGGGAGAGAAGGTTCTAACCCCTTGCATTCCTTGGTAGCCCATCTCAGTATATACATGGTTAACTACTCCTATGATATTCATGTCCGGGTGCCAAGGGTTTGGTGATCTGGGTTCAAGATACCAAGAACCTGTCATCCCTGGGTACCAAGGGTTTGGTGCTCCTGGAAAATTGTTCCAGGACACATAGGGTTATGTATTCCTTTCTGATTCATACCAAAATACATAGCATTCTGACCCACATAGCCCTTAGAACCCCAAGGTTGTATTGGATTAGACACATGACTGGCCAGAAGAGGAACAATGTGTGTTGATTGTGTTATTTGAGGGTTCAAGAATTGAGAGATTTCAGGGTTTCTTCTCGATCTGGAAAAATATTCCATCATTTAATCATAATTTTCACCAAGATTAGATAATTTACCTTCCCAAGTTGGATCACTCCATCCCTCTGCCGTAGCCGGTAATGGAGGTAGTGGTTCCGATGAGATTCCTGGCCACAAATCATAGTAGGTCACTCCCGGAGAGGTGTCGAGTCTCTGCCATGGCTATGGTTCCGACGGGGTTCCTTGTTGATACCCCAATCCGCCATGGCTACTATAACTCCGCAACCATGAGCTCCAAGAGCTGGATCATGGCTCTGTTCAGAAACTCCTCGAGGAGGAACAACCTGGCTCTGATACCAATTGTTAGGATCCTTTCCTAACTGACAGTAGATGGGTGATCACAGGAATGATCTTGACAACATTCAAAGGGCAGTTGATGAAGAAATCGAAGAAGAAGGGAATTTGGGGAAGAACATGATATATTGTATTCAAATGAAAAAAAATGGGAAAAAAAAATTACAAAGAACAATTCAAAAGTTAAGTAAAGAAAATATTCAGACAACATTCTTTCTTACATTCCTCATTCTGTGTATTCTTATTTATACTAATGCTATGTCGGTTTGCAGGTGCTGAGCTGGAATAGTGAGCTGGGTTATCCTCGTTGGTATGCTGACTGAACAATGATGATATATGAGATGTTATTAAGGTGGTGATAATCATATTGATTCACTGAGTGTCTTGACCCACAGAGTATTTTGGTTATCCTCCATAACAGGATCTGGTTGCTTCCTAGCTGCTTCTGATACCTCGGCTATGGCTTACTCACTGAATATGCTGACTATCCTTTGGTTTACAGTGCCTCTTATCTGCCTGAGCTCCTCCTCTGAGCCATGTCACTCTGTTACTGCATGAGCCTGAGCTCCCTATGAAATGGGCACGTAACATCCTCCTCTCAATAACAACTCAGCAGCGACTCCATAAAACCCCCTCCGTCCGGTGGGAATGAAGCATTGGGAACCGCCAACGTTTTGCCCCTCTCTCTTTTAATGAAACCAGGTACTCTCTTCTTTCTTATCCTTTGTCTCTTTGACCCTATTCTTGATCGACTCGATGGAGATCTGTTCAAATCTGCTTGAAATCATTTGATTTTCTCTTTATTCGTCATCTTTTCCATGAATCCATGGACTCTCCTCGATCGATTGTCGATTTTCTTGACTTGAATATGTTAGGGTTTTTATTAGTTATTGTGTAGAATAGGTTGGAGAAAATTCACTCTCATGTAGCCAATGGACTAACTTTTTCTGTCGCCATATTCTATGATTTTTAGGCAACTACTATGATTTGAGATGCCTTTTAAGTCACTTTTAATTACAATCAGCCTTCATATCTAGAATTTGAGAAAAAATTGTATGCACTATTAGAGGGCCTTTGGATGTGTCAGGACTTCGTGCTTCACATATCATGCATATCCTAAAACTTTGTTTCGCTAAAACTATGCAACAAGTCTCGTGATGCAACTCTTATAATGGCAAAATCTAAATCAGGATTGTTCTACATGAAAAAAAAAAAAATCAATGTATTTTTGCTTCAGTGAAACTGTCAACAGAAAACTAGATGCATTCGACATGGTTACTAGAATTGAATTGAGGTCCCTTTGTTATAATAGATTATTTTTTGTGATCAAGAGTTGGGATTGCCAACCTGTTGGTGAAGGGTACAAGAAATTGAGAAGTCAATTCTCTGTTTTTGGTCAGTGGACGGAGTGTTATTATGTGAACATTGTGTTACTAAATAACTTATATTTATTTGAAGTTAAGTTCAGTTTGTAATCCTTCATCAAGAATGTAGGAACATGTGGAGTTTGTTGGAAATTTTCCAGCTTATGCTTCTTATTGATGCTCTACTCTTGTGCATGATTTAGACTTGATAACCTTTTTAGGGATTAGAGCATCAATGGGAAGCATCGACAAAATTCAAGTAGGAAGGATGTACGTCTGGGATTTTATTGTGTGGCTAACTTTCAAGCCCCTTCAAATTAATTTTTTGCCTAAGTTTGTTGAAAATGAAAACAGGGGCTTCCCTTTCATCATTCTGGCATGCTGTCTTTATTCAATTTTTATTTTTATTTTGCACAGATATTGTGATAGCAGTGTCTTGGTTTTTGCTGCATGATTATGTTGTGGGCGTACTAAACTAAGTTGCTTATTGATCTCTAATTCCATATAGACGCAGGTCCTCCTCCTTTGAAGATGTGGTCTTGGGGGTTTGTTGCATTATGCATGGTGCCCACCAATGCTTCAAGATCATTCCAAATCCTCTAACCAATAAAGTTGCCTCCATTGCATGCAGGTCATACCAACTACTTGAAGTCTTGAATGGACAATAGCATGTAGTTAATTGCATAATCAATGGGAAGCACAACACAGGAAGCAGCAGGCTGGCTAGGTGTTGTGCTATGAATTTGTTGTTTTATTTGGAAAGGACATTCCCTTAGGGGTATCCATGAATGGTTACTGAGACCACAATTGCTCCATCTTAGCAAGGTCTTGTATATTCTACTCAATGAAGCCATTCATCAAGGGAAACTAGTGAGTAGTTAGTTTGAAATAAAATATTAATATGTTTTGAAGCTTCTTTTTTTGTACATATATATAATTACAACAGATGTTACAGGTCCACAAGTTTTATTAATGCTAGAATCTAATTATAGCAACAAAAGGTTATCAAGTCTAAAACATACACTGGGGCAACTTCTCCATACCTAGAAAAAAGAATAATGCATTTTTGCCTGATAAGATAATGCGTGCCATGTTTACCTAATTCTTAACAACTAGGATGTTGTGGGCTCTATGGACCCGAAACTAATTTTGAAACAAATATTGCGAACCTTGCTGTAAACTTTCAGAGTCCGCATACTGTTTATGGACACTTATCATAATCATGCTCTTGTGTGGACTAGTATGCTGATTTTCAAAGCTAAGTTAGTGATACCCAGACACTTCATCTAATCATCTTTTCATTGTCCGTCACATGTGCTTGTTATGTATTATTACTGTGACCAGGAAAATCTTAATCCAGCCGTTTATATTTACCTTTTTCTGTAAGATGTCATTATCAAATATTTGGTTTCCTTTTTCTGTGATATGACTCAATTGTATTCTTGAAGGGCATGTTGTATTTTCTTTACAGAGATATTCACTAATTTAGATGTCCCTTAATGAATCTTTTCATATGTACTATATCAATTGATACAAGTCTCTCTCTCATTCAAGGTGATCATTTGGAAATATTGCCAACTACTCTTCTCAATTATTTGTGCTTACAGACATCAAGTCTGCATAGAGGTTAGTTATCTAATATTGCTTTTGTATATTTAGTTGCAAGTGTAATCTGCTAACCTGTCTGTATCCGTAGTTTGTAAATGAAGTTTTCTCTTCATATTTTTACATTTTTATTGGTTCAATTGTCGATCCAATCCTTGTTTTGAACCTTGATATACTAAAATGCTTTCTTTGACTGTGCTTCAATATTGATATAATGTAACTTGCATTTTTAAGGTTTTCTTGGGCAGTCATGGGTTTGACCTGAAATCCAACTTATGCGGTAAGGGAAGTGACCCCAACCAGAAATCCTATAAGAGTTGCAATAGTTTATAGTTCCTCAAATCTTGATGCAAAATTCTCTCTGACCTGAAATATTAAAATGTTGACTTCTATAGGTTAGTGGAGAGTTGTTTGATCATCTCACATGTTGGGATGCTCTGCATGCTGCATTTCCTGTGGGAACATTTACTGAATCTTCAAAGGTCAGACTATTTAACGTGAATGTGACAGTTTACTTTTTTTTTCATATGATGAATCTTTTATCTTTCTAAAATGATCCCCATGCAAGAACTCATATTCTTCACTACCTCTATAACATGTGGTATTGAGTAGTTAAATCCATCATTGCAGTTTCTATGATTACTATATGCCTCTATACTCCTGCATTTATGGGATAATAGTTGAATTTGAGAATATTTACAGGAAAAGAATTTTAGGAGTTATTTTGATTTTTTTTATACAAAACAATCCAAACCTCACAAATGGTTGAGATTCCTTGTATACATAATCTTCCCACATGAAGATGCAACAGCATCAGCTACTAAGGAAAAAAAATCAAGGGGGGCCAAAAAGGGTAATCAGGAATACATAAAATGGTTACAGTTTCGTCCCAAGAAATGCCAAGGTTGGTGCATCTCCTGGCTTGTAGGAATAAATTAAATTCTTTACTCTCCTAAATAAGAGATTGTACACCAATTTGTTGCATTTCTCATAATCTAAGGGAGGTAGAGTGCTCCTTCTCCAAGCTTACCAATTTGTTGCATGTCCAACAACAACATGAACAATATTGATATGGTACTCTATAATGTATATAACAATGCATTAGCAAGCCAAGTCTCTTGTTTCCTACTTAGATCCAAAGACATTTCCTAATTCAAAGAGCATGGTGACACTTAATGGTTATGGATCTCATTCATTACATGTACCTTCAGTTGCAAATATAGAGAACAGAAAATTTAGAGGATCAGATATCAAAAAGTTGGATTTAGTAAAAAAAACATATTGCCAGTGAAGGGAGATCACCTGAAAATTCACTCTTTAACTGAAACGAGGAAATTCACAAACTTTGGTTAGTTATACAGTTACCTTATTATCATGATTTCTTTTATGAATTTGATTTTATCCATTATTGCTAAGGTTCTGATACTATTGCCAAAAATAATTGCAGATAATAAAACCTTTCCTAATTCAAAGAGCATGGTGACACTTAATGATTTTATCCATTATTGACTCTAAGTGCCATTTGCCATCTCTCAAAAGTTTCTAAACAGACACCTATATAGTAGTTCGAACATAGAAAAGTCTTCTGCCACTGCTGAAGTTGTAACTTGCATTCCACCATATGGTGTCGTGTTTCCAAAAGTGAGATGGAAAGATAGCATGTCAAAGATACTTAATTTAAAAAATAAATTCACACATGAAAACTTCATGGTTTCACTTACTGATCATGTGCTTGTGGAAGTTCTAAATGCATTATCAACGAAAACAACTCTTCTACTTGAGTACGTGATTATTTAAATGCTAGTTTCTATGGTTTATTAATAGAGCTTTATTTATTAAGACATCTTACTATGTTTTTCAGTTTCAATAACACATGGTTATCTAGGCTGATGATAAAGACACTACAAAATACACTTGGGGCTAGTCCAGTATTGGGACTAGCCCATTAATGAATGAAGTTTACTCATACTAGTCCAAACATTACTCCTTCCTCCCAAACCCTCCAAACCTCACCACCGGAGCCCTCCTTCTCCACTTTTTCCATTTGAAACCTAAAATTTTGCAATCTCCATCTCTTCAAATTCCAACCATTAATCGATGACTCCCAAACTCTCAAAAGAATCAAGGTACAATTCTTCCTCCTCCTTCAATTTATAATAATTTCTATTGCATTTCGAAAATTTCGAAAAATTATCTTTCCAATCTTAAAATTATAGTCCTAAATGTAGTTTCGGATGTAGTTTTGACGAATTTCTGGAGTCTCGAACCCGATTTTAGGGCATACAAGTTCGACATTCGTCGAACGTATGTGACAGAAACATGCGGTACTGTAGACATTTCTACAGTCCTATATACATTGTGGACTGTTGAAATATCTGCAGTCCTTTATGTATATAGGACTGTAAAAATTTCTACAGTCCTGAATGTTCAATTAATTTTGGGATATTAATATATATCTTTTTTGTCTTATAGTCACGATACTCGGAAGGACATTGAGGATGAAGGTATCATAAGAAGGCGCCCTACTACGTCGATGCGTAAGGAACGCAATGTTCAGTGTGCTGTTGAACCAGCTCTCACTATCCTCGACCCTGAGGCACGCCCTCAAGTTAGGAAACGTCGACTGATGAAGAAGACTGTAACTCGTTCGAAGAGACGTGCTCCTAGTACTTCTGGTTCTTCTTCCTCCTCCGATGAAGACATACCAACCGTCCAAATCCGGCCAATTGATGGTTCATGACCTTCTCAACATGCAGATAGTCCAGTCGAGACTCGGCCACCAACTTTCGGAAACCGGCCTACTGATAGTTAAGGACCTTCTCAGCAGCCAGATAGTCCAGTCGAGACTCGTCCAAACGGTTGTTCTATGTTGTCGTCGATCGAGAACCATATTGCATACCAAATATGGAACAATCCGGTAAGTACATTACGTTATGATAATTTTATATATAGTTCTAAGTTCTAAGTTCTAAGTTCATCCAATTGTTTACTTTTCAGGTGAGTTCTCGTATGTTAACGGTGATAAACCACGGTAAAAAGTGCAATACATGGGGGTTTGAATTTTTTGGAGACGATGTCAAGGCTAAAATCAATCTTACCAGTTTATAATATTTGGGTAACTACTCATATACGACGGTGGATAATGCACTTATATCAGCATTTATAGAACGATGACATCCAGAAATCAACACTTTCCATCTACCAAATGGGGAGTTGACGATTATCCTGGATGACGTCCATCATATATTGGGACTTAGGGTTGATGGTCGAGTCATGATTAATCACACTTTTGACGAATCGAGCATTAACTTTTACGACAATATCGTGGATTATGTATCAGGCTGTCTGGGAGTTGATGCGACGAGTTTTACAACCCTTCGAGACTTCAAGAAGTCGTACGGACTTCCTTTAAAATATTTGGAGGAGACATTCGATAATCCGGATCTTGAAGTGGATAATAACGATAATGTGGCCCGTGGATATATGCAATTTATCTTAGGGGCTGTCGGCATTCCGGATTAGTCTGGAACGTCGATACATGCTAAATATTTCCTGAATTTTGACGACATAGACACAATGGAAGAAATATCTTGGGGAAACGGTATACTAGCATACCTTTATCGCGAGCTTGATGCGGCATCCCGCATCGGTTCCAAGACAATATCTGGATGTCAGACTCTACTCCATGTATAGATATATCGTTGTCAACTTGTATACATAATAGAAAATTTTGTTAATTTTTTGACTAATTTTTTTTAACTTGGTTACATGTAGGCATGGATATACGAGCACGTTCCAACCCTGAAGCGGGCTAAACTTAACCGAGGGTATGACGAGCACCTTCCTAGAATGTGTAGATGGAAGCCAACTAAGGAAGATGCCAAACGTCCACACACATTGGTCGTCCTACGGAATGTACTTGAAGATATGACGATAGAAGAGGTGAATTGAAACCTAATTTTTTAATGTTTGGTAATAATTTACTAAATTATGTTATGCTAAATTACGTTATGCTAAATTTCATGCATTGTAGATTGTTTGGGATCTATATCGTGATTTGCGACAGAGTAGTCGTCCATTGCAACCAGTCGCTTTATATCACGGTCTGATAAGTTATCATGAAATCGAGGAGCCTTATATGCTTGATAGAGTGCTTCGTCAGTTTGGCTACGTACAAACAATCCCGAAATGCACATTGAAAATGTTAAGTGCTCCGAGAGGTACAAAACCGCTAAACTATATTCCTGCGACGTTCAACTGGGTCTCGGACTTTTCCACTGAGTGGCAACGTCACGTTATTACAGAAACTGAGTGACAAACAGCAGTAAATATGACGGAATGTAGCGACGACTACCTCGTCTACTACGCTGGTGTCGGACTACCTACGTTATTCAAACGCGGAGGCGATATTGTGCGTGTACCATCAGATCTCCCTGCCAAATCTGTCTTGTATACTGCATTGGTTAAGATGGTGAGACAAGCAACTTTCAATTTGAAGATATGTAAATGTTTATAACCTAACAAATTTTATGAATTGTCATCAATAGGCTAGGAAAGCGAAGAAGTTGGGAAGAAGCCTCGTCAATTGCCAGGGTGCGAATTATATGGAAATCAATGAGGAGCTACAGCACATCGACAACACTGAAGATTTTTCTTTCTTGGAAAATAGAGAGCAACGTACAAAGAGGCGGCATGAAGTTTAGGCCATGTTTCAAGAAGCCTTTATATGAAACTTTGCTACAGTTTATGTTTCGAGACATTTAAAACTTTGAAGTTGTAAAACTTTGACTGATTATGTTTTGTTTAACTTGACATGTAAAACTTTGAAGTTGGCTGTAACTTTGTGTTTCAAAATTTTTATTGGTTATGTTTTGTTTAAGTTGGTTGTCCTATTTTTGACTGGTTATTTTTGTTTAACTAGGACATGGGATTAAAACAAAATACTGATAGTCCTAGTTTTAACCCACTGTCTCTACATATCGACATATATAAAACTAGGACCGTTAGGATTTTGATAGTCCCATAAGCTATCAGGACTGTCAAAATTTTGACAGTTCTAGTTTTAACTCACACAATCCTACATTTTCCAAAAAAAATTGGACTTTAAACACACACACACACACACACACACACACACACACACATATATATATATATATATATATATATATATATATATATGTTGGAAAAGATATCAAAGATCAACATACATGACTCATTGCACAACATACAGTAATTCATTTTATTTCTTTCATAGTCACTATCTATTGCACTATCACGCTACAAAAGTACAAGATGTTAAGTTCTATTTCTATATCATACTTAATTACAAAATGATACAAAAGTATAAGATTAATCAATCGATTAGAAATAAAAGTAGTCTTTAGGCAAGATTTTGGGATCCTCCATCTTCATCATCTTCTTATAGCCAGCAATTGCATCCATGTAGGGTGTCGTCCATGCGATCGCTTCTTCCGGTGCTTGTTTATACCAAAGCGTAGAAGGTGGAGGAATAGGAGAATGACCGATCAACCTTGGGATGACAAAGTGTTGTCCGACAAGCCCTATCGAACATAGATTGGATAGTCTGTGTTCGGCCGGGAGAGCGCAAATTGGAAAGAAAGTATTGTTAATGCCTTGTGAGATAATTACAATAGGTATCTTATACCTATTAGAGAATACGTATGCAGCAGACGGGACATCCATGTAATAGTCTGGTCTGGTAACTATGTCCGTACAAGGTATGCTTGCCAACAAATCTCCAACAATTTTTCGCCGAGTATCTGCCTATAGAAGGGTAGACGAGACTCCAACTCCTCGTACAGCTCTTCCCTAACCTGTCTCCATCCTGCTTCAACTAAATAGCCAAGATGTCTTGCGAGTGCATGAAATCCACAATGCCATCCTTAGGAACATCAACAATAGACCAAATGAAATTCCGTATATCAGGTAGAAAATTTTGAATATATAGACTATATGGATCAGAGAAGTTATCTAAACCCTCCGCCGTGACTGCATCGTTCATTTCCTGTTTCTTCCCCCTTCATATAGTAAGCTTACTCTTTTTCTTCGAAATTACCACACTTTCGATAACCGACTTTGACTCAACTTGTTCTAAATTGCGTTCAATATGTTCAAATAAGGATGGATCTCTTTTAGTTGACTCAATCTCCTTTTTTTTTGCTCTACTCATTCTTGAGTGTGGTCTTCCCTTAGGAGTTCGAACAACAGATGGCTCTTGCAATCGAGTTGTTGCAGGGACTGCAATTTCTTGGATTTTAACCTTAATAGATTTTTTCTCCGGTTCGGATGTGACACACCACCTTGCGTGAACGGGTTTCACTTGTGGCAAAGAAAAGAAATCATCGTGAACTTCCACCGTCGGCATGATCGACAACTGTCTCCAACGTTGATCAACAACATCTATTGGAATAGGTATAAATTGACGACGATATTCATTAATCTCATGTGCACAAGGAAGACCGAGTGAATGTCGATATGAACAACCGCAAACCTCGGGATCATAACCAACGAACTTCGACCTACCAATCTCCTCAAGCAATAAGTCCAAGGCCTTGTGAGATACTACATGGATTAAAACATTCAAGAGGTGTTCATGCTTGTATTCATGCTTTGCAATATTGAGACTCGTCTCAAATGATGCTATAACCTCGTTCACCGTGGAAATAATCATCAAATGAATCGATTGCCAAACGGAGACAAAATTACCGACCGATGACCGTAGATATCCTTTTAAACTTGAGTGTGATCCTTCGACCCGGTTTGTAGTGATTGTGCCATAATGCTTCACCATGTTCGTCCATGCTAAGACGAATTGTTCTTTATGTGGTTCTAGCCAAGTATTTTTGATAAAAGAAATTCATGTCGGGTTACTCATCTCCCACTTTTGTTTGTACATGTACCATGCTGTGTCGTAGCTGTCTCTAGTACTTGCTCGCCATACAAGACTCTAATCACTGTAGAATTCTTCGAAGCGAAGCTTGTCGATTTTATTGTCCACATTTTCAAATTTTCTCTTGCATTGAGCTTAGATATTTCGATTTATATGCCAAGTGCATAGTAGTCTATGCACATGAGAAAATACAATATCTATAGCATTTATCAGCGCATATTATTTGTCGGTAACAAAAACAGAGGGCTTTTTGTATCCTGTGTAAAGGGATTGTAGTTTCCTCAACGCCTAAGTGTAATCCTCTACTGTCTCAGTCATCATAAAACAAAAAGTGACTGAAAATGTTTTTTCCGTAGACGTAAACCTAACAATGTGAAAAAGAGGCATCTTGAACTTGTTGGTCTTATATGTACAATCAAGGGCCAACTCCGGAAAGGAACAGTTCTTCAACCAACTTTCTCTCATCCTTGTTCAACCGTGCCACGTAGGCATGACCCGTAAGTGTCTCTATAATAGGATGATTGTGTATTTCATTCTTAACTTCGACTATTCACATCACATCTTCTACTTTTACAATCAACACCTTAAATGGACAACCACATTTTCTCGTCCCAACGTTTTTCTTGGGGATTTTTTTTTCAACACCACCTTTTTTTTCCGATGCTGCTTGAACACACCTCCTCTTTCGCAGCCCAGCTTTAAATATTTTCGGCCCGGCCGAGATCTGATCGATCTTGCAATGACAATGACTATGTTATGTCGTCTTTCAACTTCTCTGCACAAATCTAATGCTTCTTCGTGGGATCCAAATCGAATGTCCGTTGAGAATACCTTCTCCACATCAACCCCAATAGCAGGATGTACCACAGCATCTGTACGAGGTTGGTCCTAGGACCAATATAAAATAATTTTAAAATTAATAACTTCAAATAATTGGCAGTCCAAATTAGAACTGTCATAATTTGTACAGACTAATGTATTGAGTAGACTGTCAACATTTTTATAGCCTTTAAGAAAATACGTTGGTCACCATTTTATCTTTAGGACTGTCACTATTTTGACAGTCCACATAGTCTATATATAGGACTGTCGAAATTATGACAGTCCTATATTTATATAAAACTGTCGAATTATTGACAGTCCTATATTTATATAGGACTGTCGTAGTTTATACAGTCCTTTACACGATGACTGTCGAAATATGGTTGTCATTTTACGTACCGTAAGTGCTTCAGAACAACCGACATGTTATTCGGAAGGAGCGGAGTGTATATTTAATGGATTGCATGATCCGACTTCTTCATCGAAGTTAATTTTATGCATCGCTCTTACAATAGTCGAATAAAACTAAATATTTTGGTGACAATCGCAAAACTTATTCATCGTATGTTGTCGAAGACATACCGAAAGAATATTCGTTGGACAATCACTAAATCAGAATTTTCTTTCACTTGGGACCACAACTATCAAATTTCAAAGTTAGGTTTAGATTTTACGACTTGAGAGAATGAGAATTTCTTCATGTGAAGATGAAAAAGAAAGAAGAGAAATAATTTTTACTTATATAGATTGGTGTAGGCAGCCCTAAGTAAGTTTGAGGAGTGACAAACTTGTAATTTTTAGAAAGAGAGGAATGGACAGCCCTGAATGTATTTTGTAGTGCCGTTATCACAAACCGTTATTTATGATTAATTTCTTCTCTGGTAGAAGATTCTCAATACTTTTTTGGTTTTTCTTCAGGGAGAAGCTGTCTGTTATCTTTCCAATGTTATTGAGCAACATATCCAGCATGCTCACAATAGCGCTTCAAAATGCACCATGGATGATGATTTTTTTCTCATGTTTGGAGTGTATTGCATTTGAAATAAATAAACCTGTGGTTCCTTTCTTTTCTAATTACTGGTGCTTAGTTGTATGTTATAATTTGCTGCAAATTTTTATTCTCTTTTTTTAGAGAGATCGTAACCAATGCCCGCCGGCTTAGTTTAAGACCCAAAAAAAACTTTTTGTCATTGACTATTATACTGTTTGATGTATATTCTAATTTTATATTGTTATACACTTTCAATATTTTTTACGATTTTGATTGCCAATAAAATTCGTTCCTTCAATGTGGAGTGTGGTTAGCATTCTTGCACACTTCTTATTTTTCATAAAACATATATTTTATGAGCTGCCATGATTTTTTTCTTCTGAAATTTTTTGTATGATAAATATTTTTTGGTGACTTTTCGACTTTGCAGACCAATTACCATCCCAACAATGAGAGTTTGATCACAAAGCTTGAATCAATCGTGACATCTAAGAGGAAGAAAATAGCTATGGGGAAGCAAGAGAATGAGAACTCAAATTATTTTCACACCACTAGGATATTTTTTAGCATAATAGTTTAGTAAAATTGTATTAAATATATAATGTTTATGTAAGATATTTTGACTTTATTAGTCTATGTTGTTTTACCTTTTATCTATTATACATTACTTATGCTATGGATGTTTGTTTACATTCATTTATATTATAATCAACTTTAATTTTATAAAATCTCAAAGAGTATTAAAATATATTTATCTATATAATATATTAATTTAAATTATAAGTTTGGAATTTCAAATAATCTGGACAATTAATATGAACGCCTTCCAATAGTTCCAAAATTGGAACACATTATATCCGTTCCAATAAGCATACAAAAATTATTTGAAATGCTCCATTAAGCACGTGAAAATTAATTAGAAACGTTTTATTTGAAACACTTTCTTGGTGTTCCAAAAGTGGCACGCATACAAAACGTTCCAGTAAACATTCCTTGAACCTCTATATTAGGAACGCCTTTTTGGTGTTCCAACATAGGCACGCATATAAAGCGTTCCAACAAATCTCTCTTGGAACACTTTTTTTTTTTTTTATTTCAAGATTTTTGGCAGCCCAAAAATAGGTATGGAATAAATGTGTACATAAAAAATTTTGGAAATGAATTCCTCCGTTCCAAAATGACCATTTTGGTGTAGTTCCTAGAAGGAAAAAGAAATAACTCCTCAAAGAAAGTGTTTATACTTTTTGTCATTATCTTGGAAAATTTTTCTTAGTAGCTAAATCGCAATGGTGCTTAGCGACTCGGACTCGGACTTTGCAGGTTGCATGCGTGGTTGCTGCGTATGCACGATATGCACGGTTATGCCATGTTATGCGTATATACGTGCATGCGCGACAGCTATGCGCAGCTACATGTCTGCGAGTCTACACGCATGTACTGTTGTGTTATTGCGCGCATGCACGGACTGCATTGATTGCACGTGACTTCGTTGATGGCAGGATTTAATATCAATCCTTATTTTGGGAGTTGGTATTTTAGTCCCACATCGGCTAGGAGTGGAGATGGGTTTTCACCCTTCTCTATAAATAGAGTCCTTGGACCTCCTTTTAGAGATACACAAAATATTGAAATAAGAGGAGTCCAGGGAGTCCGTTCGAGTCACACACAGAGGTGACTACGAACGATCAAGAATTTCTTTTGTGAACTTGCTAGCTTCTAGGAGGAGATTGTCGATAGAGGACGAATTTTGCTTTTGAGCAATGGTGGTCTTCATCACCCTAGCAAGAATAATTTTTTATTCTATCTTCTTCTCTCTTCTTCTAGTTGTAAACGTTCAGTCTTAATTGCAACTGCGTTTGTAAGAAAAAACGTGGTTTGATTCTTGAGTTATGTGATCTAAAAGGAGTTGTAATCTGGTTTGGTAGTTGTAATCGATAATAGTCAGAGAGGGAATCATGTGGGTGAACCCTTGATCTCGCCTTCATCAGAGGAAATTAAAGAGACAATAACTTTTGTTTCTGTTCATCCATCTTTGATTAAGTCTCGGAACTAACAGTTAGCTCATGTTTATCCATTTTTTAGTTAAGACTCGAGACTAACAGTTAGCTCCTTCAACTACATTCAAAGGAATGCCAATCAGGATGCACTCTCTGGCAACACATGCTTTACTGAATGATCAATTTGCTAATGATAGGATCATTGATGAACCACCATCTTGTATCATGGATTATATCTCATGTGATATAGCAAACTTTCTCTCGTCAGTTTCTTAATGAGAGATATCTGATTTAGTTTTAAAAAAAAAAAATTTGGTAAGTCTCTAGTCGTAAATCAACCCACAGGTCGTATAGTTTTATCCTACGTCAACAATCCCTTTCAGCTCTACTTCTCAGAAACCCCCTACTTTGGAAGAAATCAAAAATAGCAGTCTAGCATTGCCAAGTCGCAACTTCTAGAAGGGATTCCTCCTTTCTTGACCAACTAGCGAGTATTCAAAGTCTCTGCAGACTGACAAATTTTATCAAACAACTCATTCCATCTATAAGATTGCCACAGCACCACATCTCTCAGTCAAGTAGGAGCAAAAGAAGCATCAGAGGGCACACACATACCATGAAGCAAGCAATGGCTACCAACGTTGCTTTGCTCCTCCTCATCACTTTTTTCTTCCACTGCGTGTTAGCTCAGCCGGCGACCCCTTCCTTCGGCGACGGATCCCCTTATCATTACAACACCAACTTCAGCCCGGGTATAGCCGTCCTCATCGTCGTCCTCGTCGCCTTCTTCTTCATCATAATCTTCTTCACCCTCTACGTCCATCGCTGCACCGTAGAGCGCTACCTCGTTGCCCCTATCCCCGCGGTCACTGCCGCCGCCGCTGGCTCTCCCGACGGGAGGAGAGGCCTCGACGAGAAGCTAATCGAGACGTTTCCCACGATGGCTTACACGGAGGTGATGGAGCTCAAGATGGACAAGGAGCCGTTGGAGTGTGCAGTGTGCCTCTGCGAGTTCACGGAGGACGAGTCCCTCCGAATGCTCCCCCAGTGCTGTCACGTCTTCCATCCGGAGTGCATCGACACCTGGCTTGCGGGACAAGTCACCTGCCCTGTCTGCCGAGCGGACCTCTCGGTGGTGCCGGTCGCGACGGAAGAGCCTCAGCTTGCTGCTGCTGAATTGGCAATAGACATCTCGAAGATCGGGAGGTCGAACACGACGGGCCACCTGACGGGCAGCGCAGCGGCTGATCGGTTCACGCTGAGGCTGCCGGAGCACGTGAGGAGGGAGATGGTGATGAAGCGGTCGGCGAGCATCGCGGTGGCATTTCCGGCCAAAGGGGAGGCGAGTTCGAAGAGCGGCTACAGGAGAGGGCGGTCGGAACGCTGGGGATCGTTTGTCCGCACGCTTTCGATATGGAGGAGAGGGGAAGGCGAAGGGACTTCGTCCTCGTCGGAGCCGACTGCCACTCACAAAAGGAAATCGAGTTTAGAAAATGGTGGAAACGATCAAAGCTCGTCTGCTACAGTCAGATCGAACTTGAACGTCTAAGTCAAATCTGATGGCGCGTATATAGAAATCAAAGTTTCCGAGAAAGAGCATCGACAATAACATGTCCTTGTAAGTCAAAAGTGGCATGCGCCTCTCATCGTACGTACAATGTACGCGGTTTGACACGGCAAGCGGATAACATTTGTTGAATGAGGGGTAGAAAGTCTTGTCATATACAAACGCTATGCAAAAGTTTACGAACATGTACATTTTTTGTTTATTAATTTGGTTTTCTCGTATTAACTTGTAAGTAAAGTGGTCCCAATTGTCTTATTTTTCCGATACCTTTCATTCCTCAGTGTGTATTGGGCCAGCCCGGGTCGGTTCACCTCGAATTTTGATTTGATCGAATTGGGACCAGGTTGCATCTCAATTATATATATATATATATATATATATATATATATATATATATATATATATATATATATATATATATATATATATATATATATATATATATTGGAACCGTGTCAGGCCAACTCGACTAGGAGTCCGAGTCAAGACGGGTCAAGAGAATCTGAATCCAAGTTCGGCCCAACCCATAATCCGAAAATTTTGTACTGGGCTTAACCATGCTGGATCTTGTCCGGACAGAATATATATCATGGACTTTGGGCTGTTGGGTGTTGGTGGGATTGGTTTTGTAGTGGGGGTGTGCTTTGTGTTTTGGGGTTTGCACTTTGAGACTTTCATTATGCAAAAGGTAGAAATAATTTTTTTATTTAATTAATAAATTTGTAATATATATACTATTGAAAAATGATACTTTTTTATGAAGATTCAAGAAACTACATACCTACGTAGGTTTTCATAGCTACATCCACGTCTCCATTTGATTCGTTTTTCATAATACAAGCATTCAACAAGAGTTGCACGCGAGTGCATTTTTTAGTATCATGTTCGTTACAAACTACTTTAAAGTGGTGCCAAACTTCTGATTTCATCCATTTATGATTCATTCGTTCTTCGTAGTCCAGTGTCCACTAAGGTTGCGCGGGTTGAGGTTCTTGTACCACTTGAAACCCACGTGCAGGTTGAGGCCTTTATACCCCTGAGGTTACGATGGGGGTTGAGGTTGCTGATCTTACGGGTTTTGTGATTGTTGTTGTAACCTCCTTAAATTTATTTCCTGCCATTAGAAATTGTTGTGCTAGATTAATTATTTAATAATTATATTTATTAGGAGACTAATTAATTAATTTGTATGTGAAGAATAATCTAGCATATTCCTTCTTTCAAAAGAGAAGCTTCTAAAAGGATCTACAACTTTCCATCCCTAACTAATTTTTATTCATATTCTTAGTAGAGAGAGAGAGAGAGAGAGAGAGAGAGAGAGCACTCCAAATCTCCTTCTCCTCCTCTTAGCCGACCACATCTTCCTAAAACCCTAATTATTCTTCTTCTTCTTCTTCTTCTTCTATATTCATTTCTCTCCCATTTCAAGAGTAGCCATGGACTCTTTCTTGTCAACCTAGGCTCAAGGAGGAGCTCAAAATTCTATGTAGAGCAGTGTCTCTTCTCCCCGTGTTAGATTTGTGTATTTGATCTTCATTAGAGTTCATCTCTAGTATGTAATAACCTAATCATTTTATTTACTTGTTTTTAGTTTCGGTAGGAAGCCTAGGACACCAAATATTTGTGTAAACTCCCAACAAACGATTGGCTAACTTCTTCTAAGTTCTGTAAATTAAAAAAATATATGTTAATTGAGGAGTATATATAATTTCTGTTAAATCGAGGGTTAGATGGATGGTTATAATTCATCAACTATTTGACTTAATTCCTCTTAGAGAGGCTAGATCATTGGGTTAATTAAACCAAAGGTTTTAAACTTGTCATATATATATATATATATATATATATATATATATATATATATATATATATATACACACACACGTGAGCACATTGCACGTATTTCATACATATGTTTTGATCATAAAGTCAGAAGAATATGGTATATATATATATATATATATATATATATATATATATATATATATATATATATATGTGTGTGTGTGTGTGTGTGTGTGTGTGTGTTCAATTAATCACATTACCAATGAATAATTATTTTAGCGTACAATTAATCTTATTACTTTTACCCTCCTTCTTTAATTGGTCTAGGGACCGACAATGCAAGACAAAACATTCAATTAATCAAATTATCAATGAATAATTATTTTAGCCCTCCTTTATCTGGTCTTGGACCGACAATGTAAGATAAAACTTGGCATACGCAAATATATATATATATATATATATATATATATATATATATATATATATATATATATATACCCGAAACACCCCCCACCTTAAACATTACCTGCGGATGGAGCCGCTGGGGCTCGAGCCCATGCCGCTGCTCCCCATGTCCATTACCTTAACTACTAGGCCAATCCCCTCTGACATATATATATATATATATATATATATATATATATATATATATATATATATATATATATATATATATATATATATATGAAAGAGGTAATTATGTTACAGATTTCTGGCCCGAAGGCCTATAAACTCGGCACGAAGGCTCCACACATCCCGGCCCGAAGGCACGCACCTTGTCACGACCCGTACCTGGGATGAGGGTACGAGTACATGAACAACGACCAGCCTGCACGGCAGCATCGACGGTAGAACGCGGTCTACGTCAACAATACTAACTAAATATCTCACATAATATATATAATGTACTTGACATGATATCTCAACTCTAAATGGAGGACAATATGAATATGATAATCAATACCCAATCATAATATAAAACTAAAGGAAGATAAAGGCATGATATGGAATAGAAGAAAAGAGTCACAAGTCACAATACAATCCACAACTAAGTCCAATAGTCTAGCCACAACACAAAGTCTCAAATAATATACATATCATGCAAAAATGTCTAAGATATAATCATATCCACTACAATAATGAAATGGCTAAGTCTCTTCGACTGCTGGCACTATGTCAACCTACTCTATGGGTGCAATCTCAAACGGCTTGCCATCCTTTGGCCAGTAATAGGTGAGACACGTCTGAAGGACCGTAAAGCAACTCTAGAGGGGGGTGAATAGAATGCAACAGAATAATCTATCCAATTTAAAATTATCAAAATGAAGGCAGTTGCTAACTAACACTGTATATAAAGACAGTAAAGTAAAGCAGTAAAGTAGAGAGAGAGAGAGAAAGCAAACGCAAACACCAAGATGTATACTGGTTTTTCTCTGAGAGACTAGTCTAGTCCCGAAAACTCAAGATCGAAGTTTTATCCACTATAATCACCAATAGTGAATCACAAGCTTTGATCCGAAGGCTTGCCACTTCTTTACACCACGAGATTTGATCCGAAGTCTCGCAACTTCACAACTAGAGAGAGAACAAAACTGATGGAGCCAAGATCTTTATAACTCTGTAGACTTCTAGATCGAGATCGCACTTGGCACTATGAAGGCTAGGGAGTTGCTCTTTGAGATAAAAAAGTTAAGGCTCAGATGTTTGCTCACAATAGGATAGAAGATTTAAGAGAAGATGAGTAAGTAAGAATGTAGAAATCCAATCCTATTTATAGTGTATTGGCAAGCAGAATTTGGCCATAATTCGGATGGGGTTTAATTCAAAATTTTGAACGTTGTGCCAGAAAATCAGGGATATCACTACTGTACTGATTTCATACCAAAGTGGTAACCGAGTTCGGTCCGAGTTTGGCATGAATTCGGCTCGAGTTCGGTTGCTAAGTATGGTAGACTTTGTTAATGAATGTAACTGGATTTGGTGGATAGGTTCGATGGTTTAATTGAGTGGACTGGGTATCTGGGTATATGTATTTTGATTTTCCAGTGCGACTCAGCTTACATCGATCATAAACTCAATAAATAAAAGATTACATTTGAAAGATTCAATACAGACGGCATGTAACAACAGTGTTGAGTCTTCAGATTGTGACATATCAATGTATGGTTTAGTTAACTATCAAAATCAAGTTGACTGAGACCGGATGGGCCAACAATCTCCCTTATTTTGATAATTGACAAACTATGAATGATACTGGAAGTCTTGATATGCAAGGCTCCCCCGTAACATGTGGAGCAGTTTGATATGCTTAAGTCAACGTCTGTCAAGTATCATCTTGTATTCTAGTATCAGGTATGTCTTCTCCCCTGTTGTCATTTGATCGAAATGGCATGCACCCCCGAAATCAGTGAGATGACAAGAAAATAAAAGAGTAAAGCATATACAGGATAACATATAATGACAAATAGCGAAAAAAATTGCTTTTGTATAACTTTATTTATTTGAAAAGAAAGCATACATAAACAGATATGTAGTGGAAACATCATAGTAGAACAACCAAAAGTAATCCTTAAATATTCAAAAATCTATTGAGTAACTAGTTGGGGCTTGTTTGGTCAAACTTGAAAAATCGTTTCCAAGTAGAAAGAAACTAAGACGTTCATACTAAGCTCATGGGGCTTATTTGAGTCCGTATAGAGACTTTTGTAGCTTGAATACGTGGTCAGGGTGTTTAAAATCTTTAAAACCAGGGGATTGTTTGACAAAAATATCTTCTTGAAAAGCACTTTTAACATCCATTTGAAAAATTTTAAAGTTATGAAAACTAGTAAAAGCGCAAAGCATTCAGATAGATTCAAGTCTAGCAAGAGGAGCATAGGTCTCATTGTAGTCAATACCTTCCTCTTGGTTGTAACCTTGAGCTACGAGACATGCTTTGTTACGTGTAACTGAACCATCGTCATTTAATTTATTTCGAAAAACCCATTTTTGTACCAATGATCGGATAATCATTAGGTTTAGGAACGAGTTCCCAAACTTGATTACGTTCAAATTGGTTGAGTTCCTCTTGCATAGCAAAAATCCAAAATTCATCCGCAATAGCTTCAACAATATTTTTAGGTTCTATTTTAGAAATAAAAGCAACATTTGCAATGATATCTTTATTTGAGGAACGTGTACTTACACCTTTCAATATATCACCTATTTTTAGGTTCTATCTGAGACACACACACACACACACACACATATATGAAAGAGATAATTGTGTTACAGATTCCTGGCCCGAAGGCCTACAAACTCGGCACAAAGGCCCCATACATCCTGTCCCGAAGGCCCACACCTTGTCAGGACCCGCACCTGGAATGAGGGTACGAGTACATGAACAACGTCCAGCCTACGCGGCAACATCGACGGTAGAACGCTGTCTAGGTCAACAATACTAACTAAACATCTCACACAATATATATAATATACTTGACAAGATATCTCAACCTTAAATGAAGAAAAATATGAATATGGTAATCAATACTCAATCACAATATAAAACTAAAGGAAGATAAATGCAGGATATAGAATAGAAGAAAATAGTCATAAGTCACAATACAATCTACAACTAAGTCCAATAGTTTAGCCACAACACAAAGTCTCTAATAATATACATATCATGCCAAAATGTCTAAGATATAATCATATCCACTATAATAATGAAATGGCTTAGTCTCCTCGATAACTGGCACTATGTCAACCTACTCTATGGGTGTAATCTCAAATGGCTCGCCATCCTTTGGCCAGTAATATGTGAGACACGTCTGAAGGATCGTAAAGAAACTCTAGAGGGGGTGAATAAAGTGCATCAAAATAATTTAACCAATTTAAAATTATCAAAATGAAGGCAGTTGCTAACTAACAATGTATATAAAGACAGTAAAGTAAAGCAGTAAAGTAGAGAGAGAGACAGCAAACGCAAATACCAAGATGTATACTGGTTTTCCTCTGAGAGGACTAGTCCAGTCTCAAGAACTCAAGCTCGGAGTTTTATCCACTATAATCCCCAATAGTGAATCAAAAGCTTTGATCCGAAGGCTTGCTACTTCTTTACACCACGAGCTTTGATCCGAAGTCTCATAACTTCACAGCTAGAGAGAGAAAAATTGATAGAGCCAAGTGTAATGACCCGTTCCGCTCAAGCGGACTGCCGATTCAAATGGCAAAAGTGCAACGCCCCGACCCACTTTGCTTCAGCGAGAATACTCGTTTGAGGAAAAAAGATTTCTAGACTTGGCTCTTCAGGAGTTCCGGCTTAGGCTTTCAGAGGCTCGCTCGGAGTATCGCTCGACCGAGACGAATCATCGCTAAGGTGGGTGGCTACAATGAACTTGTCTTTGCTTAGCCAGTACACTTAAAATATGGAACGATACATGCTAGTCGCTAGGTGAATCACCCCCCTGCATGCTAATAAGAATACAACACACCTAGCTAAGGTAATAATCCCAACTTGTATTGCTTGTGTTAGAACATGGAAATGAAATATTGCTTAAAATCAGACCCTTGCATGCTACCTTTGCCTTGTACAACTAGACCCCGCTATGCCTCGAATAGAACGATATGTATATACTCTTAGGGGTGCACTACTTTACTTGCTACACTGTACGACCCTAGATTATGTCGCTCGGTAAGTCCCTTTACGGTTTCACTCCTCGGCTTACCTTCAGGCCCGAGCCAACGTGAATGCTTAAATTTTCTTGTGAGTGCAATGCTTTTCGGCTTATATATTAACTTGTAATGTTGCCTCGACTCAATGTTTGCCATACTAAACTTATGCCACAACCAAGTAAATGCTATCTGTATCATGCATGCATCCGAGTTAACCAGAAGACTATCAAATAGCTCTTCTGTACAAATGAACCTGTAAGTATCCGGGACCGTTAGGTCGCCAAGGCAGTCCCCGCACCAGGGGAATGCATCAAGGAAAGTTGAGCACTGAAAGAAAATTATGCCAAGTTTACATCTGAATGATAATCATATCAAGTTTACCGTGAACGAGAATCATGTCAAGCATATCAGAATTCCAGCTCGTGGAGCAAATGCTCGGTTTAGAACAAGAATCATGGATTATCATGTCAACTTATGTGAAATTGGAAGACCCAAGACTGCGTGTCGTGGACAACTTGGAATCAAGGGGGATCTTCGGATCTCGTTCCGTGGACGATCGCTGGGGCACTGGGGCCGATCCGGTCTAGACGGAACTTCTGGTAGTCGTCTGTTTTGGTGGGATGAGTGCAATGCCCATCGTATTATATTTTTTACACTATCCTCGACCTTGAGACTACAAACCGTCCTTTATGACTATGCCAGCGACAATTGTTCATATAGATAAGTCATCCTCGCTTAGCGGCTATCCGCATGCGAGTTATTGCATCACATCAGAAATAATCTGAAACACCTGAACGATCATGAGTACAATACTTATATTTTTGGAACTTAAACATCTTATGCAACACACCTGATAATCCGAGTAACTCGTGCACCCGAAACATAATCTCGCACTAAAACACTTGTGTTTGCATATGCCATTGCCCCTGAATTCATATATATATATATATATATATATATATATATATATATATATATATATATATATATATATATGCCTGTGCTTGAATTAACTTGTTTGCCTTGGACAGGGAAGGACAAATGGTAAGTTGGTAAGTCTCGCCGTGTTTCCTCTTATATTGCACGGCGCACTGCCACACGAGTTAGGCTTTTCATATATGCCATAAAACTGATCCTAAGGCAAAACTAGAAAGATAACCTAATAGATGGTGCACAGAACCTATTGAACGTGTTTGGATTTGTCGAGCGGGCAAGTAGCCTCTCCACCAGTGCATTCATGTACTGATAATCCATCAGATTGTTTGCAGGGTGCGAGAGAACCTCGTTCGGTACGGATGCCTCCTTCGTGCGTACTAAGGCGTGGAGTTCACTCTGGAGCCTGGGAGTGTTGCGTCCGAAACTGAAGTACATATACAAGACATAATGTTGGAACATCGCCTATACATCATTCCATAAATGTAGCAACTTGGCACACTTTTACTGTTTCAGAGAGAGAGGCTTGAGCGACTTGTAATCTCGGCCTAGCGCCGCCTGTAACACTTGTTCAATATCAATAAAGAGTTTGCTTTACTTTTATACTTGTGTTATTCAATACTTCCGCTATTGACGACTTAGTGAACTTGTTACCAATCGCTTATACGTTTACTATTCTGCTGCACTCGGACAATCTGTGCGACTCTGTGGCTTAGACCTCTTACCGCCAACATGAACCACGACCTTGCACGGGCGCGATTTACGCTCGTACGGCTTCACACCCAGATGGGTCAAGCAATCGTCCCACTCGAGCGCTGGCACGGAGATTCTCGCCTAGCGGGGACGGTCGATATATGCCTGCGGGAGATCGGGGCGTGACAGATTGGTATCAGAGCATGGCTATACGCCTTTGGACTTTGTTTCGATTTTCTCAGTTTCGAAAGCTCGTTCGTGGGTTATGTGCATGCTATCTCTCAATGTCCCGATAGAATATTCCAACAATGAGTCTAAATACTTTCAAAAAGTGCATGTGAATGATATGATTGCTTGTACGAATTGTAATGCGATAGGCCTTTGTGCCGACCTGTGCTAGACCCTTTGAGAATAGACACGTGCTAGAATCGCGGCTTATGTGCGAACCCGAAATGCCTATATGTGATTCCCCAACTGGTTAGTACGGAATATAATAACGCCCGAACGGTTTACTATACACACAACCTTTCGGCTAAGTTGTGTTGAGTATCGTGCGCCAAGACCCTTTGGTGCAAACTAAGTTGCAACGAGAATGGGATATCGTTCAGGAATGAGACAAGTTAGACTTAGAATGTCAACCCATGGAAACCTTATCAGATTTATCGCTTAGACGAATATAGAAAATCGTGCTTGAATTTTGGGAAATAGCTCAAACGGTATTTCGTGTCGGAAGCTATAAATCGAAAATGGGTTTAATTGGATGACTCAATTCTGAGTGGTGTATGGATCATTTAGAAATGTCCAAACGGATTCATATAGTCTTGTGCGATAATCGGATTGAACAATTTCAGAATGTCTCGAAATAAATGATAAGGCTTATATCGAATTGGGATTCATGAAAATGGAAATCGATATCTTGGTTAAGGAAACTTATTGGAAACTTGAAGATTGTGCAAGCGATTTTGGATTAAAACAAATGAATTGAACTTGAATACAATATCGCTTGAATAAGAAGTTAGCCGAAAATGAATATTGTGTTTCGAGGAAAGAGATGAACGATAATGGATTTGGCTTGGACTTTGGAAGAACGATCTTAAAATCTAGTTCGAAACGATAACCTTCAAAATCAGTCCCAACGAGAACGATTATCCTGCGGGAGCGCCGGCGTGGTGATTTCACGTACGGAGGGGATGATCAAACTCAAGGGAACATGATCGATGAGTATTCCAAATGAACTCGATGAATGGAGCGTATCAAAAGATGGAATAGACTTGGGTTTGAATATTTGAACTTAGTTGCTTGAGGGATGCTAGAAGTAGACTATGGTTTACCGAATGGTAACATTGAAGTTGGATGATTTTAATAGACGAATTATAATCATAATCACTGCATGAACGGACTTGACTCGATGGATATATAACTTGGATGGAGCATAAGTGAAATGATAAGGTATCTTAATCGTTCGAAGATAACCATAACGTTCAAACGTTCTTGTCTTGTATGAGCGTAACTCTATGCTCGTGCATGCGTCATGCCCGGATTAGGACGATTATCCAGCGGGAGCGTTGGCGTGGTGATCTCACGTCCAATGAGGGTGATCGAATTTGCGGGAGACCGGAGCGTGACAACTAATGGATCGTCGTGACTTTTGGTTCGACACGATAAGACGAATTTGGAATGCAAGTGAATCAAAAGTGTTCATGGATAAGTTAGCCTAGAACCTGGAATAAATCACGCTTGATGGTTTCATGAACGGATACATGAATCAGGTTGGACGACTTGGAGTTATTGTCACGCCCGTCCCAAAATATGTAGGACTAGGACATGTAAGTATGCCAGCCGCATATATATGGCAACTCCAATATATGGAAACCATAACACATGCGTACGCTGTATCAGGAATGATAAATCCACAAGTGGTAAAACTATCATAAGTCACGTGGTATAATCTAAATCTCATCCACAGAAATCATATATATATAAAGAACCAACATCTATGAAACTAGAGCTCAATACTAAGTATCTCAAGATGACAGTCGGATGGAAACAAATCAACTGCTGAACTAGAATATAAAAACAACACAACAATATAAGTACAACAACTCACAACTACTGAGACTCGAAGAGAAGACCTGCTCGAAATGTAAGTAACCAGTCCGGATCTGCGCTCCTGCGAATACTCATGAACAATACACCTGGAAAGGGCCAGGTCCTCAGAGGGACATAACAAGATACATAAAAGTATGCCATAAAGTAAATACTGTAAAAACTCAAGGGTGACCTAACCATCTAAGTGAAATGCAACTTGAGGACAACTTGAGTGTATGGGAAAGTGTAGGCTAGACATATGCTGACGTAATTTACCAATCGTGACAACTGGCTAGTATATGCCACATATGCCCCCAATACAAGGGCACAATATAATATAATAACGTCCTATCACTCCGAAGAGTGAGGCATCTGCATAGTATATAACGTCCATATCGCTCCGAAGAATGTGGCATCTGAATAGTATATAACGTCCATATCACTCCGTCGAGTGTGGCATCTGAATAAAGGAAGTGGGGTGTCCCATATGCCTGCTAGTCGTCCTCCCCGCCCAATGATCTATGCATGTTGTATCCACAACACACTTCATCCACTACGCCGAGGCGTCGTAACTCTGGCTCATAGTCTATCGTTAGAACAATAGCCCAACCTTACAACCAAACAAGGACAATGATTGGACCTTCGTACCACAATAGTCTATGCTCCAACTACTAATAAATGCTAAGTCTTCTAACATGCATCGCTAATAGCAGTTATTCCCTATCCGTCGCACGCCTACACGTACATGTGGCCAACCACATACGCAAGTCCGTACCCTACATGAGACTCACAACACGTGTAAGAAATGTGTCAAGGCCTGGGGAGTTATACCGATAACTCCACAACTTTAGGTGGGTCTACTAGACACTAGGTCTGACACAAGTCCTAACGTCAACGCCTTCGTTGACTGTACCCAAGTCATTCTCGGACGTGCACAGTTATATAATCTAAAATAATAAACATGCAACTAAATATATAACTGAATTTAAATAGTACAACAAGGCAAGGTATACTTGCCTGGCAAGAGAGCTGCATAGCACCAATAACCTGCTCTAGAAGTCGCACAGAACAATCCGATGGGTCCTATGTACATATAATATAATACAATACAATATCAGTCATTACACTATCACATGCACAACTATAAATACACTGGACTCAGAGGGTACACTAGGGGTGACACGGGTCAACTAACACGGTGAGTTTGTGCGTTGAAATACGCGGGTGTCGCGTCTTCAAATACTGTGCACAATTAGACAGTCAAACTAACACATCTATTGCCAGTACGTCAATGTACGCAAGGCAGTCAAGTCACAAGTTTTTAGGGTCAACATGGTCAAGGTAAACACGAAATAGTCCACAGTGTCCTAGGGTCGCACAATACAATTACATGTCTAGTCATAACTATTACTTAGCATTTAATTACATATATCCATATAATTATATAATAATAATACCAGTAATTTATATACATACCCATTTGACTACATACACTAAATATTTATATATATGCCAAGCTGAATAATATACGCGTATGGTACATATACGTACACGAGTGGGGTTCACCGATTCAGGGTCCGATATCAGCTAACAGTCATAGAGCAATACTAATGTCCTACTGACCTATACACAAGCACACACATAACAATATGAGAGGTGGGGAATAAGTTCATACCTCGGGGTACGTACACGAAGACGACTGTGAGGTTGACGATGATGACGACGATGGTGATGGCTATGATGACGCCGACGATGATGTTGATAACGACGTTGATGACAATGCTGATGACAACAATGACGATGATGGTGATGGTGATGATGAGGATGTTGACGACGGTAACGATGATGATAACGTCGGTGATGATGATGATGATGGTGAAGGTGATGACGATGATGATGGTGAAGGTGATGACGATGGTGAAGGCGATGAAGTCGTGATGGTGGTGGTGGTGCGTGGACTCGGCGAGGAGGATGGGGATGGACGAGGGTGGTGGTGCACAGCAGCTTCTCGGCAGGGTGGCCGGAGGTTGGCTTTGGACGGTGGTGGAGAGGTTGGGGTGGTCGAGGCCGATCGTCGGGAGGAGGTGCGGGATGGAGGAGCTCGGTGGCAGCCGTTCGAGGGAGGCGGTGCAGTGCAACATATCGAGCAGGTGGTTGTTGGAGGAGAGGTGGAAAACGGAGGAGGTGGCGGTGGTGGCTATAATCGGCGGAGGGAGGTGGTGCTGGTGGCAAGGGAGGGTCGTGGCAGTCAAGTGCAGCGAGATCGGGCCGGAGATGGTCGAGTTGTGCAGTCGGCTCGCCGGAGAAGAGGCTCGTGCTGGTGGCGGCTGTGCTGCACGGAGGTGGTGGGGTGGTGACCGGCCGCTTCGGCGGAGGAAGGCTGGTCGGAGTTGGCCGGGAAAGTTCGTCGGAGAAGAAGGGTTTGGTTTAGGGTTTCGGTTTGAGTTTTGAAGGATGAGGGTGATGGTGATGAAGGAAATTAATGGAGAAGGAGTTGGTTTTGCATGTGGGGGATGAGGATGATGGTAGCCTAGGGTTTAGGGCCGGCCAAGTACACATGGGGATGGGGTTTGCATTGGGAGAGGGGCTATGAGGAATTGTATATATATATATATATATATATATATATATATATATATATATATATATATATATATATATACAGGTGAAGGTATTGTGTGGTGGGGATGGCTCCATTTGAATGAGTGGTCTAGATTCAACATGAGGGAAATATCAAACCAAAAGGAGGAGAGAGGGGAAGAGTGGAACGGTCAAAGGGAGGGGGTTTGGTTCTTCATTTGGTTTAAACCAATAGGATGGTGACACCTCACTGCACTTTTGCAAATAAGTCCCCAAAATTTAAAAATTTGCACAGAAAGTGGGTTTGGGATTTAATGAGAGAAAATACCATGTTTGGTGTAATGCATTGGATGAAAGTGATGTTTGGTGTTTGGTGTTTGGTATGAAGCTTGAGGGTGTGCATGGGAGTTTGATTTGGTGTTGGGTCTAACTTTGGGTTAAGTTGGGTCCTTACATCAATTTAATTAAAATTGGTGTAAATGGTGTTCTAAAATTAATTGGAAGTACATGGGATTAAAATTAGGTGGGACAGAAGTGTCATGGACATAGAGAATTCAGTGCAGAATATTAATAAAATTTGGGTTGCACAAAACGGTGAAGATTGTGTCTCCAATTTCGACTGGAACACACAGGGGTACAATATTGGAATTATTTAGAATTAATTAATAAAGTCCGCGACGAATATTGTGCGACTAAAATGTAGCACACGAGAGCATAATTATAAGTTACACAAAGGTCAAAATGGTAGGCGGACATGTCTAGGACAATGTTGTGAAATTTGTAGATAGGCAATGGCTAATGTAGTGCTCCAATTATCGAAGCAATGGTAAGGTGCGCTACGTGTCAAAAACAATACAAAATTAAATAAATAATGTGTTCTATTTCTATTTGGATAGAAACTAGCCCTACTTTCTCTATCTATGCCAAGTAGGCCTAATTTTGGGTGAGGGGGTTTACAGTAATAAACAAAAGGTTTAGAATTGAATCTTGGCTTAGAGGTCTAGACTTGAAATAAATAGGGATTCTATCAAAACATGCTTGAGGAGATAGACTATACAAATTACTAGGCTTGTCTTGCAACTTGGATATATCATGTATTTTACTGAACAAACTCGAACCCCTGTACAAATGAACGTTTTATTGAGAGTAGGATGATCCGTGCTCGATGTTTAAAAATTTGAGCGAAATAAAATTGGGTAGAATACCCCGTATAAATGAACAATAGTTTGACCCTAGGAATTGGGACGAGCATCGTACGACGAATTTACACGATGTATCGTGTGCTTGAACTTATACCTATGACCTTGTGAGGTAACTTAGCAATTAGGCAGACGACCCTATGCCGAGTAAACAAAACAATATAACCGACTTTATCGTATTGCTTGAACAAGCTATATAACTAGGGCAACAAGACTTAGGGTTAGACTGGGAATGGTAACGTGTGCTATGATTGACCCGAACGGATGGATACTAATCGTTAGATCGAATAGGCAAAACTTGAATTAAGTTGGAATGAAAATAACTTGGGATTTGATTGACCCTATCGGAAGTATCCTTATGATTCATAAAAGGAGAACCCTTAAAATTTTTGCAAGTAGCTTGTCCGATTTCACTATCTCTAAGTTTGGTTGAATGGATATGTTTGAGGGACGCCTTGAACGTGTGCACGATCCAAGACTCAATGAGATATAAACTCGAGCGCTAAGACTTCGCTATCGCTAAGTTGGTTGGCGTGCATATGTTTGAGGTACACTTCGAATATGTGAACGATCCAGACTCGCTATATACTAATCTCGATGCTAGTGCAAGTGAAGACCTGCCTGGGCAAGTATAACGACTTGTATAAGTTTGCCTCAGCCTTAGATCCTTATTGATGATGGATTATAACTTACTCCGCGTTAAGTAATATGTCCCGCGCTAAGGCACAAATGAGACCGACTCAGCATACACACGACACGGCGTAAGGAACTAGTAGGAGATTATGTTCGAACGAATCTAGTGGTACCGATTGCTACGCTTGGGATAGGTTCGATAGTGCGGTAGAATAGCCTGCGCTCAGGATGTCTCGAGGAAGAGACTTTTTCTGAGTGGTGTATAATGTAACGACCCGTTCTGCTCAAGCGGACTGCCGATTCAAACGACAAAAGTGCAACGTCCCGACCCGCTTTGTTTCAGCGAGAATACTCGTTCGAGGCAAAAGGATTTTAAAACTTGGCTCTTCAGGAGTTCCGGCTTAGGCTTTCAGAGGCTCGCTCGGAGTATCGCTCGATCGAGGCGAATCATCGCTAAGGTGGGTGGCTACAATAAACTTGTCTTTGCTTAGCCAGCATACTTAAATTATGTAACGATACATGCTAGTCTGAATCACCCCCTGCATGATAATAAGAATATAACGCACCTAGCTAAGGGAATAATCCCAACTTGTATTGTTTGTGTTAGAACATGGAAATAAAACATTGCATAAAATCAGACCCTTGCATGCTACCTTTTCCTTGTGCAACTAGACCCCGTTATGCCTCGAATAGAACAATATGTATATACTTTTTGGAGTGCACTGCTTTACTTGCTACACTGCACGACCCTAGATTATGTCTATCGGTAAGTCCCTTTACGGTTTCACTCCTCGGCTTACCTTCGGGCCCGAGCCAACGTGAATGCTTAAATTTTCTTATGAGTGTAATGCTTGCCGGCTTATATGTTAACTTGTAATGTTGCCTCGAATCAATATTTGCCACACTAAACTTATGCCACAATAAAGTAAATGCTATCCGTATCGTGCATGCATCCGAGTTAACCAGAAGACTATCAAATAGCTCTTCTGTGCAAATGAACCTGCAAGTATCCTGGACCGTTAGGTCGCCAAGGCAGTCTCCGCACTAGGGGAATGCATCAAGGCAAGTTGAGCACTAAAAGAAAATCATGTCAAGTTTACATCTGAATGATAATCATATCAAGTTTACCCTGAACGAGAATCATGTCAAGCATATCAGAATTCTAGCTCGTGGAGCAAATGCTCGGTTCAGAACAAGAATCATGGATTATTAAGTCAAGTTATGTAAAATTGGAAGACCCAAGACTGCGTATCACGGACAACTTGGAATCAAGGGGGATCTTCGGATCTCGTTCCACGGACGGTCGCCTGGGAACTGGGCTGATCCGGTCTAGATGGAACTTCTGGTAGTCGTCTGTTCCGGCGGGATGAGTGCATTGCCCATCGTATTATATTACTTGCACTCTATCATCGACCTTGAGACTACAAACTGTCCTTTATGGCTATGCCAGCGATAATTGTTCATATAGATAAGTCATCCTCGCTTAGCGGCTATCCGTGTGCGAGTCATTGCATCGCATCAGGAATAATCTGAAACACCTGAATGATCATGAGTATAATACTTGTTTTTTTGGAACTTAAACATCTTATGCAACACACCTGATAATCCGAGTAACTCGTGCACCCGAAACATAATCTCGCACTGAAACACTTGTGTTTGCATATGCCATTGCCCCTGAATTCATATATATATGCCCGTTCTTGAATTAACTTGTTTACCTTGGACAGGGAAGGACAAATGGTAAGTTTGTAAGTCTCATCGTATTTTCTCTTATATCGCATGGCGTACTGCCACGCGAGTTAGGCTTTTCAAATATGCCATAAAACTGATCCTAAGGCAAAACTAGAAAGATAACCTAATAGATGGTGCACGGAACCTATTGAACATGTTTGGATTTGTTGAACGGGCGAGTAGTCTCCCCACCAGTGCATTTATGTACTGATAACCCACCAGATTGTTTGCAGGGTGCGGAAGAACCTCGTTCAGTGCGGATGCCTCCTTCGTGCGTGCTAAGGCGTGGAGTTCACTCTGGAGCCTTGGAGTGTTGTGTCCGAAACTGAAACACATATACAAGACATAATATTGGAACATCGCCTATACATTATTCCACAAATGTAGCCACTTGGCACGCTTTTACTGTTTCAGAGAGAGATGCTTGAGCGACTTGTAATCTCGGCCTAGCGCCGCCTGTAGCACTTGTTCAATATCAATAAAGAGTTTGCTTTACTTCTATACTTGTGTTATTCAATGCTTCTGCTATTGACGACTTAGTGAACTTGTTACCAATCGCCTATGCGTTTACTATTCCGTTGCAATCGGACAATCTGTGCGACTCTGTGGCTTAGACCTCTTCCTGCGAGCATGAACCACGGCCTTGCACGGTCATGGCTTACGATCGTGCGACAACACACCCAGATGGGTCAAGCGATCGTCCCGCGGGAGCGCTGGCGCGGTAATTCTCTCATAGCAGGGACGGCTGATATATTCCTGCGGGAGATCAGGGCTGTAGAAGCATGAAAAATACGCTACAGAGTTATACACAGTGTTTCAGTGCTGTGTGGCGTAAAATATAACTTCAGAGCCATCGGCGTACAACAGAGCTTTCTCGCTAAGTACAGCATAAAATATAAGCTCAAGGACAATCCGTGTAATGCAGTATTTCCATGCTACTTTAGCGTAAAAAGGGTATTTTACCGCCTTTATGGCATAAAACTCATCCGCTTTTAATACAGCATGAAAGTGTACGAGGAACGCTTCGTATTCCTCGAATGAATCTGTCATAACATGCAGTGAACCTGACTCCTGACAAAGAGTACTGTACGAGTATCCAGACGACGGCTGTAAATGATGGTGCGGCACAGAGACCTAAACCATCATCTAGTGACGTTTCCCTGATACAAAGTGCTTTTACGCATACAAGGGAATACGCTGCCTAGTTTTACACAGGCAGATGTGAGCTTTTACGCTCAGTAGAAGACAAAATGAACTGCCACGTCAAAAGCTGCTCTTCGTACAGAGCTCGAGGCACGTCGCTGCATTTAATGCACAGAATTGTACAGAGATCGAGACACGTCTTTGTATTTAATGCTCAGAATGGTGGCAGATCTCTGCATTAAATGCATGAGATTTGATTATATCTCCAAAGACTGGGCAAGCCATAATTACGGCTAATACGTCTATATCACCACCCCTGCACATTATGCCATCAGGCTATTTTCAACTATAGGAGCACGCTGTACGCCATCTCCTTAAAATACGCCTCTGGGATATTTTCAGCTATAAGGAGCACGCTGTACGCCATCTCCTTGAAATACGCCAACTCGGGCTATATTTGTATTGGTGCGTGATAAGGCTATTCGGTCTAGAATACACTCAAGGCCTTAGTCAAGGAAGGAGGATCAGCTATCTTTTACGCTAACCACCTATCCACGCAGCATCAGGCTTCTACGCCTACAAGGCTTCTACGCCTACCTGGCCTCTACGCCAGTTTGATAATTATTTGGCTTCTACGCCATAGTGACAGTTATTGGCTTCTACGCCAACCTTTTCTACGCGAGGGACAGCTACCTATGTGGCTATCATGCCGTGATCTTCGCAGTAGTTATACGCATTATCTCATGATGGGACACGCGTCACACACTTATTCAGAAGATCATCTATACGTGGGTGGCAGTTATTATAACCACCGTATAAAAATTGCCAAACTCTCCACTGTCCGACTTCTACGCCGACTGGACGGTTACTGTCACTAAAACCCTATAAATAGAGACCTCTATTGACAGAGGTCGAGAGGCAAAAAGGTCGAGAGTGTGGAGAAAATGGTCGAAGGATTGAAGATTCCAAAGTCGGAAAGAGTTAAAAGAAATCGAAGAACAGAGAGAGAAGAGCTCAGACAGAGAGTAGTGATCGACGATTTTTGGCATTAAGCATCCACTCCCTCTTACAATCTGCGAAGCATCTCCTTCTTCTACGACACTTCCTCATCATCGTGTGGTCCAAAGGACAAAGTGATCGACAGCAGATCACTCTTATAGCAATATTTACCCAGATTAAAATTTGTACTTAACATCCTCGTATAGGATTAATAGTACTTCTTGTTTGTAAACCTAAGAAAGGGTTTTATATAAACCTAGTTTTATTTCTTCCGTTTATTATCAAACACAAGATGGCGACTCTACTGGGGACCTCTTTGTCATCTGACGAGAAAGAAATTGCTCAACACGATGCGGTATCAATAGGATCCATGAAGAAGACCTTGGTCGTCCAGTTCGACCAGTCTGCCTTCGAAGATATGCTTCGAGCAGGGGGTAGCTCTCACTCTCTCTCTGTTCAAGACAACGGGAAGCTGCGTAAGGTCTGGATGCCCAGGACATCCCCTACCATTCCTGTCGACTCTTTGGTTTCTCCGACCAGCCAGGTTGTAGCTGTGCAACCTTCGCACTCCGCGCGTAAAGCTCTGTCTCCCGTCTGTGACGTGGCAGACGAAACTTCTGACAATGCCTCAGTGCTAGTCCTGAAGTCTACTCCGCGTCCCGCGCGTAAAGCTCTGTCTCCCGTCTGTGACGTGGCAGACAAAACTTCTGGTTATGCCTCAGTGCTAGTCCAGAAGTCTACTCCGCGCTCTGCGCGTTAAATTCAGTCTCCCGTCTGTGACATGGTAGACAAGATTTCTGATAATGCCTCAGCGCCAAATCAGAAATTCCAAACGCGATCTGCGCGTAAGAATGCATCTGCCCTCCGCGGAAAAGTAGATGGTCCCTGCACTCTATGCAAAGGAAAACAAGTGGCGGACTACTCAACTTCTCGGCCTTTACGCCAGCAAGGAAAGAATCTGCCTGCTCTCCAAATTACGCGAGAAGCGGATGGCCGATTGAGGGTTTCCTCAATTTTATGCCAACATGAGAAGAGTTCCAAATTATGCCAGGATAAACTCCTCAGCCTAAAGAAAACCCGATTGGCGGAGTAACACGCTCCTCGGGAATTATCTGCTACTCCGATGGCTAACCTGTTATATACAGGTGGCAGGGGAAAAGTTATGGTTCCCAATATCCGCATGCCAACTGATGTAAAGAAGAAGAACAAGCCATCTTCTTCTTCTCCTTCTGTAAATCCTTCTGACTTGCGTGAGTATCTGATCCAGAAACGCAAGGATAGGGGATCTTCCAGCATGTCTATTACGCCTCCTAGGGAGCACTATTGTAATAGTCATAGGATTGTAGTTAATTATTGCTGTTCTGAAGCAAAACGGTCGGTTTTCGACCGGTTGAACTACTCTCTGTCTTTCCAGGAAGAAGAGCCCGCACATGCATCAGTGAACATGGCTTCACATGTTCCTAGAGGAAGGTCGAATTCAAGACATCATCCCTCTAGAACTCCAAGCCAAAGGAGATTTGACAAACTCCTTAAGAACACTGAAGCTGGGGTGTTCCGAAACACTCGTTCGAGGTCACGACAACTGGCTTCGTACTCTTCTGATTCCGATACTGGAGGACGCCAGTTTCCCGAATCAGATACCGAAAGTATAGAGTCAACTTCTACAGAGACCTATACTAACCCTTTAATGACACCCAGGGAAATGAGAGGCTATTCCATTGGAGATGAACGCGAGGGAGCTTCCACGTCAGGAAGCACTGAGCAACACATTGCTGTACTGGAGACATCTCTAAAAGAGATATAGTCCATGATGGAGAATATGCACCAGATGATGCTAACTCAACACATAACTGCTATGGATCAAGCATCGGTCCCTCCAACTCAGATACGTGTGGGGGTGGACTTACCACCATCCAATGCGAATCAGGAGCCTGCTCTAGATCAAGAGTCAGCAGCTCCCCCACTTCCTAACTCGGAGAATATACTGCCTACTATTGGAGTTGTAGTACAACCGATCCCTTATCACTCCGTGATCCCGCTATCGGCTGAAGATCCAATGCAGGCAGTGCAGGAATTGAAAGCCCAATTTGATGCCTTGAAGCACAAAGATCAGCTCAAGAAATTGGGAATCAACCAGCCGTACCCAGCTATCTGGGACGAGGTCCCTTTCCCTCCTAAATACAAACCACAGACTATGGCTTTGTTTGAGGGAAAGACATCACTCGAGTATGATGATGGTATTATTGCAAGGGAATGACGCCCTTCTCACTCGAGTGTTCAAAGGCTGTCTCTCGGGAGTGGCTTATCAGTGGTACCGTAGTCTTGCGGACAACTACATTACTTCCTTTAAAGATTTCAAGACTTTATTCTTCGTGCTATTCTACGAAGGAGGGATGGATATGTCTATGTCATCTCTCATCGAAGTGAAGCAGAAGGAAAAAGAGAACGTTCGCCCTTTCATCGAACGTTTTCGTCAAGCCACTTTGCAAATGCCTCCCGGAGTTCCAGACTCGGCATTGGTGGACATTTGCAGGAAGAACCTTCTTCCGGTGATCTCGGTGTTCATAGGTCCATATCAGTTCCATGATTGGCCCTCGTTCATCACCTCAGCGGTAGCCGCTGAGGAAAACAGTCGGAAGGCGCGTGATAATGGCATCATGATCTCTGCCTCCGATAGAGGCAAAAGGTCATCCTTCAACGGCAACCATCCCCATGGTTCCAAAGGAAAAGAAGCTCTGGCGATCAATACGTCTAGGCAAAAGACTGCGGTAACCACACAGACCAAACCTAGGACTTCCAGGCCCATTGAAGTGTACTCTTTCGACGACGACGATATTTCGAGCATATTCGAGTGTCTCGTCAAAAGCGGCAAGATTACCCTCCCTGAGGTAAAGCGGCCTAACAAAGTCGACAGTACTAATAACCCCAAGTACTACATCTTCCATAGATACATACACCACCCTACAAAGGCGTGTTATGTACTGAAAAGGAAGATCCAGGAGCTGGTCAATGCTAAAGCCATCATTCTGCGCAACAGCGAGAAGACGATCACAGCCAACATGATCTCTCTGTAATTTGGCAATCTGCCTCCCCAAGAAATCATGGATGGTGTTATACCTATTTTTCGGACAACGATGAACATCGTTAATCTTCCTCCAGCAAGGGGTCAAAATTATGACCTGGTACCCCTAACTACCCAGCGGGGCGAGATTATGTGGGTTCACCCAGATCTGGTGTCAGAGATTGAGGAAGAGACTCAAGCTGCTAAGGCTAAGTCCAAGAAGAACTCGAAGCGTAAACCATGTCACATGGTTACGGTACACTCGACATAAGAAGATGAGGTTTTACCTCAAAGACTATGGAGCAAGTCAGGAAGATGCACCGGCAGACACTTCAGCTGCCAAGCCTTCAGAACTAGAACCTGTCGTACCAGAGGCCGGTCCTTCGAGGCCAACTTCGGCAGACAAGGGGAAGCAAAAGGGAGTGCGCTTCGATAAACCTTTGAAGAACATTCAAAGCAAAGGTTTAGAGAAGCCGTATAACTTCTTCATCCTGGCCCAGTTGGCTCACATACCAGCCAGATTGTCCATTTTGAATTACTCAGGCTTTCCAAAGACACTCGTCAAGCCCTGAGTGAAGCATTAATGCATGCGGATGCATACTTGACCCAGCTCAAGTCCCCTGACGAAGAACCCGTGGCATGTCCTCAATGCCATAGTGTGATGGAGGTGGTCCCGAATATCACTTTCATTCAAGATGACATGTTGTTAAAACATAACAGGCATGACAGACCCCTCTATTACACCGGATATGTCGGTTCCATGGAGGTTGACCGGATTCACATAGATCCGGGATCATAGATCATCATCATTCCTCATAGTCTGCTCAGACCACTGAGGATTCCTACCAGCGAATTGGCTTACACTACCACAACAATCGTGGGTTTCAACGCCAAGAAAAGTAAGCCATTGGGGAAGATTCGTTTGAGGATCCAGATTGGCGACCTCAGATCAGTGGCTACATGTTATGTCATTGATTCAGAGGTGTCTTACAATATTCTGCTGGGCAGACCTTGGATCCACGACCACAACATCGTTCCTTCGACTCTACATCAATGCTTTAAATATGTAGATGTCCAAGGAACAGTACAAACGGAGTTTGCTGACCTGAACCCGTTTAAAGGAGTAGAATCCTATTACTCTGATGCCATGTTGTACACTCAAGACTACATGGAGGAGGTGTCAGGCGAGACAGAAAAGGAATCCCACCGGGAGCCAGAAGAACCCTCTGCCGAACAACCTCTGTCAATCAAGGTGAAAGGGCGAACTACTCGTCCGAAAGCCATGGAGCCCATGGATATCCACCTAAACAAAACCAGGTCAGAAAAAGAAGGTGATCCTTTAGTGATCACTTTGAACCAGAAGCCTCCACCCTTGGTCATCAACCTTCGGCGCAGCAAACAGCCGGCTGATGTAAATACAACCAGGAACGTAGTTTCTGATGATAATAAAGATCCTCTTTTCCAGTACATTGACGCTCAAATTCCAAATCAGGAATCCTCTCCCCATGACGATATAAAACCTATAGCACAAAAATTCTTGGAAGCTATAGATTCGTATCATCCGTATGTGTGGGAAGTAGCATCATCATCTTATGTCATCACGACATATGAACCACATGAGGATTCTATCTTCATTGTCCTGCCTACTCGCAGCAGTCAGCGTTCAATAGTCTTCGGTTGCATGCGCAATGAACCGACTATACAAGAAGATTCTCCCGATGACGATGCTGGTAAAATGCAGGTTCACAGATACAGCCCGCAAGCTTTGAAGATTATGCAAAGTATGGGTTATGACTTGAAACTGGAACCAGGCCTCAACTATGGGAAAGGTAGACGAATGTCGTTGCACGGTGATCCCTACGGTCAACAAACTCGTTTTGGGTTAGGGTATACCACCTCTCTTGCAACTTCTGAGTCAAATAAGGATATCGTCTCCTCTTCTCAAAACGGCTTGTCGCCCTCCGACTCATATGATGCTCTTGAACGAGCATTATCAGTAAATATGGTATTGGCAGATTCCTTCGAAGCAGACGAACAAGAATCTGAACCGTTGGAGAATGACTCTTGGTCTCAGCAAATGGATACACAGTGGGAACTCCGGTTCGAGCAGAGAGAACCTCCCACTGAAGATAAAGTTATCCAGATTGATGTTGGGGATGAACTTTCGCCAAAGCCGATATTTATCAGTAATAATCTTTCCGAAGAAGAAAGGAAAGAAATAATCCAACTGATAAAAGAATATATCGACATCTTTGCATGGAATTATGAGGATATGCTAGGTCTTGATCCAAAAGTGCCTACTCATAAACTTAATATATTGCCCAATTCGAAGCCTGTGAAGCAACACCAACGCCGGTTCCGCCCGGATATGATGGACGCCATTGAAGCTGAAATCAAGAAGTTGATAGCCTGCGGCTTCATCCGAGAAGAACAACATCCCGACCGGGTCGCCAATGTTGTCCCAGTCATAAAGAAAAATGGGAAAGTACGTGTCTGCATAGATTACCGAGATCTGAATGCGGCTTGCCCCAAGGATGAGTTTTCTCTTCCCATTACGGACGTCATGATTGATAATACATGCGGTTTCGAACGCATGTCTTTCATGGACAGATTTTCAGGATACAACCAAATCAAGATGCATCCTGAAGACGAGAAGCATATTGCCTTCCGAACACCATTGGGGGTATATTGCTATACGGTCATGCCCTTCGGATTGAAAAATGCCGGAGCTACATACCAACGAGCTATGAGTAACATATTCCACGAGCATTTACGTAAAACAGTGGAATGTTACGTAGATGATATAGCTGTCAAAAGTTACCACAAGGATAATCACATCCAAGACCTGAAGACAGTGTTTGAGTTGATGCGCCAACATCAACTCAAAATGAATCCTACAAAGTCCTTTCTGGGTGTATCTAGTGGCAAATTCCTGGGATTTGTCATGACCGCTAAAGGCATTCAAGTGGACCCTGATAAAGTCAAGGCCATCTTAGAAATGCAACCACCTCGTAATCTGAGGGAACTCAGGGGATTTCAAGGTCGTCTGGCTTATATCCGGAGATTCATATCCAACCTCTCAGGGAGATGTCAGCCTTTTTCTCGTCTCATGAAAAAAGGTGTATCCTTCGTATGGGACGAAGCCTGTCAGCAAGCGTTTAATGATATCAAACGCTACCTCACTAATCCTCCAGTTCTGGTGCCTCCCGTCATAGGAAGACCATTCTTCTGTATGTTCGAGCAATGGATCATTCTCTGGGAGCTCTTGTCACGACCCGCACCCGGTTTAGGGGCACGAGTACGTGGGTACGTCCAGCCTACGCCGCAGCATCGGCGGTAGAACGCTGTCAAGGTCTTGATACTATCTAACTAATGTCACGCAAGCATCCAATCTCCATTAGGAGGCACGGATGACACAAATAAGATGAACATATACTCAATCAAAGGATTACAGCACGATAAGATTTCGAATAATAAAACTAAAATTAAACACAACACAAGTCCACAAGAAATAACTTAACTTAACAATATCCAAGAATCATCAAAAGGCCGAAGACAAATCCGGTACCAAATAGTCTACTAAAAGAAAATAAACAGAAACTAATGATTTCCGGCTAGAACTCTGGAATCACAACTAAACTACCAAATCTGCAGCTACTCACCATATGGTCCATAAAGTGTCGGACAGCGGTCCTCTAAGGCATAGTCTGGAAAAATATTTCCAGTCAGGAAGGAGCAAAGCAACAATCTCAAATAACAGTTCCATTAATTGATAATGTCTATAATACAATAAAACATGTCATGCTAGCTACTGAGAAGACAGTGAAATAAATGCAATGGCAATTTCTAAGAGAGACAGGCAATATGATATAGTCAGTGCATGTATGGAAATAAAAAGAACAAGGAACAGTATCATATACGGGTGATGTAGTATATGATTTAAAATAGGGAAACTGTAACTATTCTAAGTGGTTTGAGATTGTAGTTTCAAAATGTGATCGGCTTGGGACATGTACAATTGCTACAGTCTGGCTAATCATACGTGGGGTATGATTAACACCAATAATATAAACTTGTACGATAGGTATTTGATCACATTTCTCACTAGCAATTTCCCCGCCCCCAACTAGTACTGTGGATCCAATCATGACACGTCACGAATACACAACATTGTCTAATGTATTATGTACAATGTCTAATGTAAATGTCAATGTAAATGTCGTGCATAATGTCAATACGATAATCAAGGTAACATCTCATGACTGCAGATCCAAGCTATACTAGTCCGTGTAGCACAGTGTCAAAGATTCAGTTGTAACATTTCAAGATCATTGAACTTATAGCTATTATCAAGAATTGGAAATTATCAGAGAATGTACTTGCCTTGGTCCTTAGCTGGTATTTATGGATGTCCTGTTCCAGAGTATCCCCTGGGTAAAACCAACAGTCCTATCAACACATTACAATATAACATTGGTAACAGAAGCTATCCTAACACACAATAGAAATACACTGGCCTTAGGGCTACGCTAGGTACGGTAGGGGTCATCTACTAGATAGGCCAACTACATATATATTAATATCCCTTAATTACAATAATAGCTATAAGTATAAATCTATACACTTTAAATAAAACTAATACTTGTATGTACATACAACATATCTCAAATTAAATACAACTACAAAATATACATGTATATATATTATAAAAATGTACTAAGGGTTTATACAAATATACCTACACATATATATCTATGTCAATTGAACAATAAAGATATATATATACACACCAAAAATAGTACGTATACTATTATTTTTATATACTAATTTATACCAATTAAACATACCTTGAAAATATGCTAAGTGTTTATATATTAAAAATGCTTATAGTAGAACACGTATTTATATTTATCAAATTAAACACATATACAATGTATACGTATATATTTTAAAAAACATGCCAAGGGTTTATAAAATATATATACACATATATATATATATGTCAATACATTATAGATATATTATTAAATACTAAAACACATTTTTAATACATGTTTAACATTTAATGAAAAATAAAATATACATGTACATATATATATAACACACAAAAGAATATATATATGTATACTAATTATATATTTACTAAATTACAATTACCAACATATACTGAAATATATATACTATGCTAATACATTATTTAAACATTTTATTACATGCACAAAATATATATTTGAAATTATATCAAGTATATATATATACAATATATATATATATACCAAACTTAATTATAGAATTTATTTAAGTACCTACTATACTCATATAATTAGATAATAATATATTCATATGCCAATTTCACATTAATTAAATATATAAATACTTTACATTATATATACAGATTAAATTAATTACATATACTAATTACTTATGTATGTATACATTTACCATCATTGAATTAAATAGACAAAATATATTTACAAAATATATATACATTCTAGTGAATACACCCACAATACATTATACAAGGTATTTATATATATATACCATACCAATATATATTAAACATTAATTTAATTTAATACTATACACATTTATTAATATATATACAAAATATACATTGGTTATATATACATATACTAATTCTCATTACTTAAATATATAACAAACATATATATATATATACATTATATATATATATATATTTACATATATACATATATACACTATACTATACATTAATAATAAAATAAATAATATACGTATACATATTTTAAATACATACAATATATATTAAACATATACTATACTAAGCACATACATGTATACATTAATTTAAAATTACAATTACATATACAATTTACATGTTAATATATACATATACGTATATATATATAAAGATATATATATATAAAGATATATATATATATATATAAAGATATATATATATATATATAAAAAGAGAGAGAGGAGAGGAGAGGAGACTTACAGAGAGGGGGTTGCCGCCGGCCGCCGGCCGGAGGGGGAACTGGCCGGTGGAGGAGCAGCCGCAGCAAGGGAAGGGGAGCAGCCGGACAGGAACTCGGCGCCGGAGCAGCCGCCGGACTGCGGGCAGCGGGTTCAGCCAGAGGGAGGAGCCGCCGGACGCACGGGAAAGCCGCTGGCCGGCCCGCCGGAGAGGGCAGGGACCGCCGGTGCACAGGGAAAGGGTTGGTGAACAGTAAGTTTCCCCCCTTTAACAATTATTTGAATTCAAAATCAAGAAGAAAAGAAGAAGGGAAGAAGAGGAAGAAGAAAGAAAAGAGAAGAAGAAAGGAGAAGGAGAAGAATTAACCTACGTTGGGGAGAGGGGCTTGAGAAATTTTTGGAGGCTTGTGAGGTGGGGGAAAACCTAGGTTTCTAGGGATTAGGGTTGAGGTAGACATGTCATTAAATAGGATGAGAGAGGGTGTGATGGAGGGTTGTGATGGGTCAATTTCAAATGAATGGTTAGGATTGAACATGAGAAAATTATTCATGGGGAATGAGGTATCTTAATTAAAATTAATAGGCTCCCTCATTGATTAAAATAATTGGGTGAGGCCACAAAATGCCAATTTGCAATTTGGCCCCCTTAAATTTGGGAAATTGCACAAACACATGAAATGACGAAAATTAGGCGGGCGATTCGGGGTCCGATGTTTTGTAGGGTCAGGGGATGCTGTAAGATGGGTATGGGCTGAATTTGCAGGGCACTGGAATTAATTTTAGATTTTAAAATCAGATAAAATGGTATCCTCAAATTAAATAGAAATAAATGCAAGTTGTGTTCGACAATTAATTAGGAGTACTTGGGGTTAAAATCAGATCAAGTCATCAATACCAATATTGAAGAAGACTCAGAACAGAGTATTACCCTAATTCGGGCCGCACGAAAAATAGGTCAAGATGGCCTCAAATTTTCGATTGGAACGCACAACGATACAAAAATAGGAAATTAAAAATAACGTCCGCGACGATTTTTGTGCGGCCAGAAACAATGCACAAGGAGCAAAATTATGAGTTGCAAAAATAGCAAAATTGAAGGCGGCATCTCTAGAGCAAGATTGTGAAATTTGTTGGAAGACAAAAGTCTGGATAGTGCTCCAAATATCGAAGCAAAGGCAATGCGCAAAAATATTAAATAAAAATACAGTAATTAATTAAAATCTCCAAATATTAAATTCTAGATAAAATAATAAAATCCAGAACCCTATAATTCCGACAGGTGTTCGTCTACTGGGCTTCTAGGTCTAGTCTGCTAGCTAAAATAAAATAAATAAACACTGCATATAATTATATATTTAATTACACATCGCACAAAATTATTTAAATCAAATACACTATCATGCAATTAATTAATTGTAAATAACATAATATTAAATATTGTAAAAATTCAAAAATACCCCTATTTTCGGAATGTGGTAGTGACAAGTCTACCCACCTTAAAAGAATTTCGTCCTCGAAATTTAAAATTCTCATACTAGTGTTTAAATCATACACACTATTATTCCCGTAAATTTAAATCCATTAACCATGAAATCAGGTTATAATCCGCAATGTCTTTTCACAAATAAAATTTCTGTAATTATTTCATTCCTCGGAATAAAAATCAAAGTCCATTTGTCAAAATTCTCTTGAAAGTTTTGAGTTAATAATTCAATAGCCGGAATTTAATATCCACTCCTCAAGATACTCAACATTATGATATTTAAGGATTCTCCAATTGTTATATCCAATTATAAAGTTCAAAAATTCATAACTTGCAATTAAATAAATACATTGATAAATCTCCCAAAATTTCCAAATTAATAACCAACTTAAACATGTCATAATCTTTCCTGGAATTAATACATCATAATTTCCGTCATGTTAAATTCTTGACCCTTTATTTAAATCAATGTTTATCCTCGAATTTTTAAATCCTCGATGGTTTTATTTATGTATTTATTCCCATCAAATTAAATTCCTTAAATCATATAATCATGAACTACTCCATATTGTTATTTCACAATAAATTCTTTCAAAAATTCTATAATTATCATATCCCAAAAAAATCTTCAAAATAAATCAAATCCCATTCTTATCACAATATCCTCCAAAATTTTAAGTTAATAACGAAATACAAGAATTTAATATTCAATCCTCTAATTGAAATCCAGTCAGTGCATATTTCAAAATTGAATCTCGTCCCCAATTTGAATTTAACACTAATCCATTTGTGTTCTTATCCCTCGATTTATATATATATATATTTTTTTTTTCCATAATATGCAATGATGTAATACTTATGGAACCTCCAATACAATATTCAAAATATAAGTTAACAACTTGCAGTCCAACAATATATCGATGGCCTTCTTAAATTCCTCAAATTCAATGATAAATTCCATCATTTCAAAATTTTCAAAAAATCAATGATTTAACAAAACTTCAATTACGCCATATTAAATTTCCAACTCTTTATTTAATTTAATATTTTCCCTCAAAATTTTAGGCACCTTGTCTCTCTTTGTCAAGTCATAACCTCTTCGTTAATCTTTTACTATAGTTAAATCCTCAACAATCAAAGTCTAAGAGAATTCTACCTACACCCATACAACATGCAACCTAAAGGAATTATGTATGATCATGGTATCTTTTGCCAGGGTATTACAGTCTCTGTAACAGGGGTACAAGAAATCATGCATACAATTATTGTACCAAGGAATCAATCAATTAATCAAGTAGATAGGAACAGAATGAAGGAAAGAACAGAACTTGTTAACACATTACCTGCAGTATCAGTCTCCTCGACCGTCATCGCAAATGCTCGCCCTGCTGGGGTGGTTCCCTTTGCGGGTGCTGAGCAACATGCGGTTCTACAGGTAGCCTAACTGGATCTCTATAATTTGGAGTCGCGCGCTGGTTGGAAGAATAAGGAACTCGAAGACAATCCCTTATTCGATGTCCCACAGCGCCACAGAGCAAACAAAGTCCCAGCCTCGTTCTACAGCTCTTCCGAAGGTGACCTGGCTTCTTACAGAAATAACAAGTTCGTTGATCCTGCTGTACAGGAACTGGTGCCGGGTACTGCTGTTGATACTGAAATGCCCTCGGCTGCCACTGGCCAGGATACTGCTGGGCAACTCTCTCAACTGTCTGTAGTGCCATCTGGTGAGCGTTCTCCATGCTCTCTCTCATCAGCTCGGTTTGTGCCTGGTGCGCTTCTGCTTGCACCCTCTGAGCCTCAGCTTGAACTCGCTGAGCATCTGCCGCCATTCGCTGGGCCTCTACCATGCCTTGGATCAAGGTGAACATCTATGCCCCGTCAATGGGCAAACCTCCGGGAATCAGAGTCGGTGGAGGAGGAAGGTCGTCCGTCACAGCTGCAGCAATCTTCTGAACAGGTGGAGGAGGAGGGTCACCTACGTGCATCGGAGATGTAGGAGGAACTACGGCTGTCTGTCCATCAGGTGGAGAGGTGGCAGACCCCTCTAAAGCTGATGTTCCCGCTCTCATAGACCATGTCTGCGGCGACATCCTGAAGACAGATCCCAAAGATTCAATTTAGGCAAAATACGATATCATCAAGGAAGGACAGTACAGTTCTAAGGAACAACATTCAAGATAAAAGATTTGAATAATCCTAGTTGATTGCACAGATCAAAGATGCATCCATGGTTGATACCTCTATCCCCTAGGTACCACAGTTCTTCTTGAAGCATACTCACTGCTAGCTTCCTTACCTACTGCAATCGCTGATACTAGTTATTCTTATCACTCTATGCATATCAATTGCAACACTCTATACTAAGTACTGCACTTTCTAATACAACCCTTGATGAACACCCTAGTCAGTTTGCAGTAAAATCTCAATCACGCTCAAGCCAACCGATCCTTACACATGCATCTTATCTACTTATATACTAATATATCTCTCTCACTATAAGATTTTATCCTCAATTAAAATACCTCAAAATAACTCCTCGAATAAATTTTAAAGTAGAAATGCATACACTTTCCTCAAGGTTAATTATTTAAATACTAAAATGAAACTTAATCACACAAAATCCTTACAGACTTGTCTAGGTTTATTGAATCGAATCTGAATCCTCAAAAAATAAAATTTTAATAACCATATTTCAACTCTTAAATTTCAAAATTTTGCAATTCATTGAAATCTTCAAAATAAGATTTTATTAACATAATATCTCAACCTCTCAAAATTCTTAAAATTTGAAATTCATTTTCAATCCTCAAAATTAAAATTAAAATCCACCTTTTGTAGTCCAATAGCCCTAATGTTAATCATTTTCACTGTCCTCATCGACGTGTGTTATCAGATAATATCATAATTCAGTCTGTAAATTCTTTTTAATATGAAATCAACTCTATAATGAAACCCTAAATCCTAACTTAATACCTTAATTAACAACAATCAAAGCAATATCAACAAGGGAGAATGGACAGAACAAGGGAATGATTGTAAATTGGAAGTTTTAACAAAATTCTCAGGGGTCATCCCAGGAATCTCTCAAGGAATTGTGATTGAGTATTTGCTCTCGTCCTAGTATCCTATATCCTAGATCCTATAGCAGGCACGCAGTAGTATAACAAGGATGTCACACTACTACGACATCGCTCTAATTGCGAAGTCTGACCTGCATGGGCCACCACTAAAGACGTGTCACGACCCGCACCCGGTTTAGGGGCACGAGTACGTGGGTACGTCCAGCCTACGCCGCAGCATCGGCGGTAGAACGCTGTCAAGGTCTTGATACTATCTAACTAATGTCACGCAAGCATCCAATCTCCATTAGGAGGCACGGATGACACAAATAAGATGAACATATACTCAATCACAGGATTACAGCACGATAAGATTTCGAATAATAAAACTAAAATTAAACACAACACAAGTCCACAAGAAATAACTTAACTTAACAATATCCAAGAATCATCAAAAGGCCGGAGACAAATCCGGTACCAAATAGTCTACTAAAAGAAAATAAACAGAAACTAATGATTTCCGGCTAGAACTCTGGAATCACAACTAAACTACCAAATCTGCAGCTACTCACCATATGGTCCATAAAGTGTCGGACAGCGGTCCTCTAAGGCATAGTCTGGAAAAATGTTTCCAGTCAGGAAGGAGCAAAGCAACAATCTCAAATAACAGTTCCATTAATTGATAATGTCTATAATACAATAAAATATGTCATGCTAGCTACTGAGAAGACAGTGAAATAAATGCAATGGCAATTTCTAAGAGAGACAGGCAATATGATATAGTCAGTGCATGTATGGAAATAAAAAGAACAAGGAACAGTATCATATACGGGTGATGTAGTATATGATTTAAAATAGGGAAACTGTAACTATTCTAAGTGGTTTGAGATTGTAGTTTCAAAATGTGATCGGCTTGGGACATGTACAATTGCTACAGTCTGGCTAATCATACGTGGGGTATGATTAACACCAATAATATAAACTTGTACGATAGGTATTTGATCACATTTCTCACTAGCAATTTCCCCGCCCCCAACTAGTACTGTGGATCCAATCATGACACGTCACGAATACACAACATTGTCTAATGTATTATGTACAATGTCTAATGTAAATGTCAATGTAAATGTCGTGCATAATGTCAATACGATAATCAAGGTAACATCTCATGACTGCAGATCCAAGCTATACTAGTCCGTGTAGCACAGTGTCAAAGATTCAGTTGTAACATTTCAAGATCATTGAACTTATAGCTATTATCAAGAATTGGAAATTATCAGAGAATGTACTTGCCTTGGTCCTTAGCTGGTATTTATGGATGTCCTGTTCCAGAGTATCCCCTGGGTAAAACCAACAGTCCTATCAACACATTACAATATAACATTGGTAACAGAAGCTATCCTAACACACAATAGAAATACACTGGCCTTAGGGCTACGCTAGGTACGGTAGGGGTCATCTACTAGATAGGCCAACTACATATATATTAATATCCCTTAATTACAATAATAGCTATAAGTATAAATCTATACACTTTAAATAAAACTAATACTTGTATGTACATACAACATATCTCAAATTAAATACAACTACAAAATATACATGTATATATATTATAAAAATGTACTAAGGGTTTATACAAATATACCTACACATATATATCTATGTCAATTGAACAATAAACATATATATATACACACCAAAAATAGTACGTATACTATTATTTTTATATACTAATTTATACCAATTAAACATACCTTGAAAATATGCTAAGTGTTTATATATTAAAAATGCTTATAGTAGAACACGTATTTATATTTATCAAATTAAACACATATACAATGTATACGTATATATTTTAAAAAACATGCCAAGGGTTTATAAAATATATATACACATATATATATATGCCAATACATTATAGATATATTATTAAATACTAAAACACATTTTTAATACATGTTTAACATTTAATGAAAAATAAAATATACATGTACATATATATATAACACACAAAAGAATATATATATGTATACTAATTATATATTTACTAAATTACAATTACCAACATATACTGAAATATATATACTATGCTAATACATTATTTAAACATTTTATTACATGCACAAAATATATATTTGAAATTATATCAAGTATATATATATACAATATATATATATATACCAAACTTAATTATAGAATTTATTTAAGTACCTACTATACTCATATAATTAGATAATAATATATTCATATGCCAATTTCACATTAATTAAATATATAAATACTTTACATTATATATACAGATTAAATTAATTACATATACTAATTACTTATGTATGTATACATTTACCATCATTGAATTAAATAGACAAAATATATTTACAAAATATATATACATTCTAGTGAATACACCCACAATACATTATACAAGGTATTTATATATATATACCATACCAATATATATTAAACATTAATTTAATTTAATACTATACACATTTATTAATATATATACAAAATATACATTGGTTATATATATATATACTAATTCTCATTACTTAAATATATAACAAACATATATTTATATACATTATATATATATATATATATATATATATATATTTACATATATACATATATACACTATACTATACATTAATAATAAAATAAATAATATACGTATACATATTTTAAATACATACAATATATATTAAACATATACTATACTAAGCACATACATGTATACATTAATTTAAAATTACAATTACATATACAATTTACATGTTAATATATACATATACGTATATATATATAAAGATATATATATATATATAAAGATATATATATATATATAAAAAGAGAGAGAGGAGAGGAGAGGAGACTTACAGAGAGGGGGTTGCCGTCGGCCGCCGGCCGGAGGGGGAACTGGCCGGTGGAGGAGCAGCCGCAGCAAGGGAAGGGGAGCAGCCGGACAGGAACTCGGCGCCGGAGCAGCCGCCGGACTGCGGGCAGCGGGTTCAGCCAGAGGGAGGAGCCGCCGGACGCACGGGAAAGCCGCTGGCCGGCCCGCCGGAGAGGGCAGGGACCGCCGGTGCACAGGGAAAGGGTTGGTGAACAGTAAGTTTCCCCCCTTTAACAATTATTTGAATTCAAAATCAAGAAGAAAAGAAGAAGGGAAGAAGAGGAAGAAGAAAGAAAAGAGAAGAAGAAAGGAGAAGGAGAAGAATTAACCTACGTTGGGGAGAGGGGCTTGAGGAATTTTTGAAGGCTTGTGAGGTGGGGGAAAACCTAGGTTTCTAGGGATTAGGGTTGAGGTAGACATGTCATTAAATAGGATGAGAGAGGGTGTGATGGAGGGTTGTGATGGGTCAATTTCAAATAAATGGTTAGGATTGAACATGAGAAAATTATTCATGGGGAATGAGGGTTCTTAATTAAAATTAATAGGCTCCCTCATTGATTAAAATAATTGGGTGAGGCCACAAAATGCCAATTTGCAATTTGGCCCCCTTAAATTTGGGAAATTGCACAAACACATGAAATGACGAAAATTGGGCGGGCGATTCGGGGTCCGATGTTTTGTAGGGTCAGGGGATGCTGTAAGATGGGTATGGGCTGAATTTGCAGGGCACTGGAATTAATTTTAGATTTTAAAATCAGATAAAATGGTATCCTCAAATTAAATAGAAATAAATGCAAGTTGTGTTCGACAATTAATTAGGAGTACTTGGGGTTAAAATCAGATCAAGTCATCAATACCAATATTGAAGAAGACTCAGAACAGAGTATTACCCTAATTCGGGCCGCACGAAAAATAGGTCAAGATGGCCTCAAATTTTCGATTGGAACGCACAACGATACAAAAATAGGAAATTAAAAATAACGTCCGCGACGATTTTTGTGCGGCCAGAAACAATGCACAAGGAGCAAAATTATGAGTTGCAAAAATAGCAGAATTGAAGGCGGCATGTCTAAAGCAAGATTGTGAAATTTGTTGGAAGACAAAAGTCTGGATAGTGCTCCAAATATCGAAGCAAAGGCAATGCGCAAAAATATTAAATAAAAATACAGTAATTAATTAAAATCTCCAAATATTAAATTCTAGATAAAATAATAAAATCCAGAACCCTATAATTCCGACAGGTGTTCGTCTACTGGGCTTCTAGGTCTAGTCTGCTAGCTAAAATAAATAAATAAACACTGCATATAATTATATATTTAATTACACATCGCACAAAATTATTTAAATCAAATACACTATTATGCAATTAATTAATTGTAAATAACATAATATTAAATATTGTAAAAATTCGAAAATACCCCTGTTTTCGGAATGTGGTAGTGACAGCTCTCCTCGCACAGAAGAACGATGAAGGTCATGAACAGGCTATCTACTATTTAAGCAGGATGAAGGTCGGAGCTGAACACCGTTACAATCCAGTAGAAAAAGAATGTTTGACACTGATGTTCGCTATTCAGAAAATACGACACTATGTCACAGGCCAGACTATTCATATCATCTCCAGGATCAATCCTCTTCGGGTATTGATGAACAAGCCAAGTGTTCTTAATTTTTGACTCGCGACTTGGGCGATGTTATTAACACCGTATGACATGGTGTACGTCCCCCATAAGTCCATCAAAGGCCAAGCATTGGCTGATTTCCTAGCTGCTCATCCAATTCCGGAGACCTCCAAGCTATATGAGGACATTCCCGACGAAGTTGTAGAATGTAATTCCGTAATAGAAAGTGATACATGGCAATTATTCTTCGATGGTGCCTCCAGGACTGGTCCGAGGGGAAACATGGTTTCAGGAGTAGGCATTGTACTGGTCACTCCTAATAAACTCGTCATCTATCGAGCATATTCTCCTAGCGAGCCCTGTTCTAATAATGTGGTGGAGTATAATGCTCTACTAATCGGGCTCCAAGTCGCTAAAGAATTGGACGTCGAATCTCTGGAAGCTTTCGGTGATTCTCTGCTGATCGTCAATCAAGTCAGAGGAATATATGAAGTCCGGAATCCAGACCTCATTCCTTATCACCAAGCAACGATTGAAATAGCTATATCTTTCAAAGGGTTCTTCCTAGAGCATGTGCCTCGATCTCAGAATCTGGAAGCTGATGCCCTAGCCAGTCTAGTTGCAGATTTAGCTATTCCTATAAGAAGGCAGAATTCGGTGATCCTTCTTAATAGAGATTTATTCTGTATGGAAAATAACTTTCACATAGAACGCAGCTACGCTGTGAACACAGATCTTTCAAAGAGAGACTGGAGAAGTCCTTTTATAGATTTTGTATCATACAGAATCTTGCCGGAAGACCCTAAAGAAGCAGTATCCGTCAAAAACGATCATTACGCTTCTATTTTGATGCGCCTTCACAATGTTTATATCGCCAGACTTATGATGGACTATTATTACGATGTCTCTCTGGTGATGAAGCACAGCGTATTATCCGTGAAGCTCACGATAGCATATGCGGAGTGCATCAACCCGGTCCTAAGCTACAGGATCGTATCAGGAAGATGGGTTATTATTGGCCTACTATGATCACAGATGCAATAAAATATACAAGACAATGCAAAGCCTGCCAGGTTTATGCAGATTTTATACATCAACCTTCTGCACATTTATACCCTACAGTGGCATCCTGGCCTTTCGAAGCATGGGGTATGGATATCATTGGTCCTATTCACCCATCTTATTCCAGAGGTCACCGGTTCATATTAGCCATCACGGATTATTTCTCCAAATGGGCAGAGGCAATCCCCCTCGCTGAGGTGAAGACATCTAAAGTGATCAGCTTCATTAAGCATCATGTCATTTATCGCTTTAGGATACCCCGAAGGATAATTCATGACAATGGGCCTCAATTTATCAGCCAAGCGTTTCACCGATTTTGCGATAAAAATTGGATACAAAATATGGCCTCTACAGCATATAATCCTGTTGCTAATGGTTTGGCGGAAGCTTTCAACAAAACCATTATTAAACTCTTGAAAAAGTTTGTTTCTTCGTACAAAAGAGATTGGAATGAGAAACTAGGAGAATGTCTCTAGGCATACCGCACAACGGTACCAGCACCGACGGGTTGTACCCCATTCTTATTGGTTTATGGGAGTGAAGCAGTTCTCCCCATCGAAATCCAAATTCTGTCACTCAGGATAGCAGTAGCTAATGAGTTGACACAAGAAAAGAATGACCTATTAAGGCTTCAAGAGCTAGAAGGATTAGATGAAAAATGCCTCCAAGCTCAACAGCACATCGCGTTCTACCAGACACGCATTTTCAGAGCTTTTAATCAAAAAGTAAAGGAAAGAGTGTTCAAAGTTGGCGAGCTAGTTTTAGCTGTGAGAAGGCCAATGATTATTACTCACAAGAGTAAGGGTAAATTCTAACCCAAATGGGAAGGCCCTTATGTGATAGAGACAACGTTCTCAAATGGCTCTTACAGATTAGCCAAGCCTAATAGAGACTTGTTAATGGCTCCTATCAATGGAAATTTTCTTAAGAGGTACTATGCTTAACCTCCTTTGCTCAAATGGAGTATGGTGAAGATCTCATTATGACAATACTACTTCCAAAACAAAACTAGTTGGAGCATATTCTATCTTGTCCATATAACTTCTGAATAGATATGTTTAACTAATTTGGAACTTCAAAACCTATCACGTCTATATTACCTCTGATAGTGTTTTGTGTACAAATTTTAGTTGGAGCATATTCTATCATGTCCATATAACCTCTAAATAGATATGCCCAGCTGAAGCTTACCAAAAGTATATCACGTCCATATTACCTCTGATATCACTTTCACCCTAGCCTGTCATTTATATTCCAAAATGATGGGTCCATAAAGTCAGATAAAGCCTCTTTATTATTTCCAGAAAGAGGAAAATTACATAGAAAAGCAAAAAAGTACATCATTTGGGGGGAGCAGTTAAGTCGCGAATCTGCTGCGCCAGAGCAACCATTCTCTCATCCCTGGAGTTCAAGCGTCGGCGCGAGCCCGCTCCAACCTGGCCACATCATTGTTCAAAGCAGATAGCTCGGACCGAGCATGTACAAAACCTGCGTGGATGACACCCACATGTTTCAGGTTCTGCTGAGCAGTCTCCATTCGATTCTTCAGCACATCTCGAGTTGCCGACAAAGAGAGAGCCTGCTCCTCTACCCGAGCGAGTTCATCGTTCAATCTGCGTACCCTCGCTATCTCTTCCTCATATTCGGCTTCGCACTGAGTCAGCTGGGAAATGACATACTCCAATTCGATACGCTCTTGATCCATCTCCTGCTGCTGTTCCTGGACGGATTTGTTCAGGGATTCTATTTTCCCAGCAAGCTCTGCAGTTAAGGAGTCATACCTAGCTTGAACGAGACCGTCAATGCTTCCTCGAGATTGCTACAAATATTCGATAATGGGTTATTCCAAACCATTAACTATCTGCTCTAAGGTATCAGCTCTCCCAGTATCGTCGAAATCTCTGATCGGCACTATCGCAAACTAGGAAGACCTCCTCAGAGCCTCAAAGCCTAGATTCTTCTCCGGCACCATTGATATCAGCATTTTCAAAGTGGTGTAGAATATACTAGTATACTGCTCAGTTAGCATGGCTAGATCCGAATGGATGATGGGAGTGACTGCAATATTGGCAAAACTCCCTCCAGGAATGACTGCAGACGATGTTGCCACAGTCGTCGCCTCGACAGATGGTGCGACAAAAGAAGATGTGCCAACAACAGACGAAGTGACTGTCATACTCAAAGGAGGCATTGTCGTAATGACAGGTTCATCCTCCTCTCGAGATTTCAGAACCATTTCGGGCGAGCCGGCACCCGAAAATATTTCCTCTTCGAAGTCAGGCACCTCCATGTCATCGGCAGGAGCTGAAACAGAGCCAAAAGGCGCGTTAACACTGCCCTCCCCGTAGATGTCTTCCCCTGAAAAGAAGACAAGAGAAAGTTAATATCAAATATGATATTAGTTTTTTTCTAAAAGATGCATAAAGACGACAGTTACCCATGGCAGATGGTATATATGTCGCGTCGGCAGCCAGTATAGCTAAATTATTTCTTAATGATGCTAAGCGAGCTGTCATACCTAGAGAAGTGGGTGTACCAACTGACACTAGAATCTACTCCCCCAGGTTTTCACCAAGATCTACTCGAGGCTCATCGGGTGGAATCTTGCTGGATGTGCCTACAGACGCAGCAGGGGTTTCTCTCGTTACTGGTCTGGATAAAGGTATCCTTATTTTTTTTGGCCTCGAAGGCGATCTCGTACCACTACCTGAAGCTGTAGCAGCGACAGCAGCCTCGAGCAAAGATTCTCCGGAACTGCCAGCCGGAACTATAGAGGTTCCCTCTCTAAAAGGCGAGGAACCTCTAATCAAAGGATCATCCCCAACAGCAGGTTCACTTCTAGAAACCTCAGGGTGGGAAATCCTGACAGGACCACCAACCATCTTCTTCTTCTTGCGAGGGAACGCCTCCTTCAGAACAGGAGCCCTTCGCTTGCCAGAGATAACCAGAGGCCCTACAGGCGGAGGTATTTCGCCTCTCGGTACTGCCAACAAAGGCTCATCTGGATTGACAGAATCTTCACCCTCGTCAGAAGAAGCTGAGGGGATTTTGTCTCTTCCCGCGGACTTAGAAGAGGGCATTCTAAAACTTCCACGCATATCAAAATTGCGATGGAAGGTATTAGTTGCCACATAAAACTAGGCGTACGAGTGGAGGATGCGCAACTCCATGGAGAGAGAAGTCGCTGCTATAGTAAAGGCTGCTTCAGTGGAACCCATTATGAAGTACCGTCATCCTCTCGCTCCATCGATAAGTCCACCCCTGGACTTGAAGCTGGTGACGGTATTGCCCACGTGCAACTGGTCGTACCCAAATTGCCTGGCGAACCGACTAGGCAGGTAGGGCTCCAAGAAGCAATGGTCTTCACTTCTGTACAATAAATTGGAAGGTCTAATGTAGACCAACCAATAGAAAGCTTCAGGAGAAAGAACGGTCTTCCCTTCACCTAAATCCTGAAGTCGCGTCCCCTGTTGATTGAGATGTATAGTGGGGACGGTGCAGAAGAGCTTCTAGCTGTGAGCAAAATTTAACGCTCGTCGACAGTTTAAAACTGTGGTCACGTTCCAAGTGGAGTTCTTGTAATTCAACAAGAAATTACTCCCCGAACTACTGCCAGAGCCAGGAGACATCACTCTGGGGTTATGAAGAATTAACCATCCCATCAAATACAGGAACGGTAATTCTACCCTGGAAAAGCTGTCATGCCGGGTCTCATCGGCAAGCAGCCCATCACTCATGGCCCTCAAGCCAGCTTGTATCCGGCATACCATGGCAGGGAGCAAGCCCAGCCTTGCCCCGAACACCAAATGCACTGCAGGCCATAAGGTGTTACGGTGGATGCGATCCGAAGATGTAATGCCGGGTACTACCAATCGGCGTAGCCATATGGAGATGAAGCCAGCCAGTTGAGCTTCCTTAGACAGAGGCCTACGACAATGCCTCAAATAACTGTAGGCTTTAGTGCCTGCAGGATATTTCCCTATCCCTTCATCGATAATCTGATCTGAAGCCCCAGCGTCTTCCATAAGATCATCGACCACCTGAGCACTAAGCACGCTAATAAAGTTCAAAGGCCTATCCCTGCTATCCGCGACTTTGTTTGGCTTAGCATTTCTAGCCTGGTGGAAGAAGAGGTAGGACGCCCACTTATTGGTATGAGCCAAATCTGAGGGCTCATTGTAAAAGGCGGTGCACGCTAAATAGTAGCACATCAGCTCCTGGTACACTGCCACCACCCGAGGGTCTGTATCCCCTAGCTCCCGGTTTGTGGGAACATACTCTTCATAAGGAGTATCCCCCATTGAAAGTCTTGAAATATCTGCCATTTCGTGAAGGGCCAATCCCAACTCCCCCAGTGGAGTGGCAAAAGTCCCAGTGAGCGAGATATAACGCTCCATCAAAGCCAGAAACAGGTTGGGGTTGAGAGGTAACCCAACACTGGTAGCACTCACAGCTGCATACAGACCAATGTTCTTCAGCTCAGTCTGAAAATGCTTTAGGGTCCAGTCAGCTAAACGAACCCATCAAAGATTTGTAGGGGTAAGCCACCCATTGGTCCGAGGATTAACCTTGGGGTATACTCCTCCATGCCCCCATGAAGTCATTGCAGAAAGTCGGTAATTGGACTGGCTGGAATAGTGCAGTGTCCTCACTCAGGACAATGCCCAAAAACAATCCCCTAAAAGGGATGACTGGACCAGAAGGGCGACTCACAAACAACCCTTGGTCGGATCCTTTCTGGTAAAATATCTTCCCCTGCTGGCCGTGAAGATTGGGAGTCAGACTCCATGACATCCTCCTGGGATGCGTGGCATGGAAGAATACCGATATAAGATAATCTCTCAGCATCTTGGGCAGATACAGGACCAAGCCCCCGATAGGAAAAACCCAGTTTTCTTTCTTGGGCTTCGTCTGGGATTGTTTGTCAATCATATCCCCGAAGAGAAAAGCCGGTTTTATATATTGTGCCCCGTCTATAGACGTCATGGGCTCTCCGTTGATCATGATCAACAGCATTCGCTCCCCTGGAGACGATATCAGGATTCCCCTTCCTTCAGGATATTGGGGTCCAGAAATGGGAAATGTCACATGGGACAAATCCTTCAGGTAATTGGAATACAGCATCCCAGCAGCAGAACCCATCACCTCAGCCAACGGAAGAAAATACAGCTTGCAAGCTGTGTGGTCTAATGTGACCCTTCCTCTCTCCTGGACGAATCGCCATATGAAGTTGCTGATTATCCCGAGCAAAGGAAGCTATGATATCCTTCCATGATCCATCGTTGCAGAGGACTTTTGCTCGAAGACGCCTTCTTTTTCGGCTCCTTACATGCTGGAAGAACATGATCTTCTTCTTCCTCAAATCGACCTGACGAACTCCGGCAATCATCTCTGGGTGGTGAAGGAAATGTGGGAAGAACAGGTTAACTCCTCAGCCTTTATATAGGCAAAAGAGAACACACCGAATCCCAACAAATCTCCAAAAATCTGCCAAGAAATCAGCCTTGAAGAACGATTCAGATTTGACCGTTTCATGCTTCATTCAAAGTGTTTCAAATTACGAGAAATTTGAAAACTTTGAAGGGGGTCTTGTAGAAGCATGAAAAATACGCTGCAGAGTTATACGCAGTGTTTCAGTGCTGTGTGGCGTAAAATATAACTTCAGAGCCATCGACGTACAACAGAGCTTTCTTGCTAAGTACAACGTAAAATATAAGCTCAAGGACAATCCGCGTAATGTAGTATTTCCAGGCTGTTTCAGCGTAAAAAGGGTATTTTATCGCCTTTATGGCATAAAACTCATCCGCTTTTAATATAACATAAAAGTGTACGAGGAACGCTTCGTATTCCTCGAATGAATCTGTCAGAACATGCAGTGAACCTGACTCCTGACAAAGAGTACTGCACGACTATCCAGACGATGGCTGTAAATGATGGTGCGGCACAGAGACCTAAACCGTAGTTTTGTGACGTTTCCCTGATACAAAGTGCTTTTATGCATATAAGGGAATACGCTGCCTAGTTTTACACAGGCAGATGTGAGCTTTTACGCTCAGCAAAAGACAAAATGAACTTCCACGTCAAAAGCTGCTCTTCGTACAGAGCTCGAGGCACGTCGCTACATTTAATGCTCAGAATTGTACAGAGCTCGAGACACGTCTCTGCATTTAATGCTCAGAATGATGCAGATCTCTGCATTAAATGCACGAGATTTGATTATATCTCCAAAGACTGGGCAAGCCATAATTATGACTAATACGTCTACATCACCACCCCTGCACATTACGCCATCAAGCTATTTTCAGCTATAGGAGCACGCTGTACGCTATCTCCTTGAAATATGCCTCTGGGCTATTTTCAGCTATAAGGAGCACGCTGTATGCCATCTCCTTAAAATACGCCAACTCGAGCTATATTTGTATTGGTGCGTGATAAGGCTATTCGGTCCAGAATACGCTCAAGGCCTCAGTCAAGGAAGGAGGATCAGCTATCTTTTACGCTAGCCACCTATCCATGCAGCATCAGGCTTCTACGCCTACAAGGCTTCTACGCCTACCTGGCCTCTACGCCAGTTTGACAATTATTTGGCTTCTACGCCATACTGACAGTTATTGGCTTCTACGCCAACCTTTTCTACGCGAGGGACAACTACCTATATGGCTCTCATGCCGTGATCTTCGCAGCAGTTATACGCATTATCTCATGATGGGACACGCGTCACACACTTATTCAGAAGATCATCTATACGTGGGTGGCAGTTATTATAACCACCGTATAAAAATTGCCATACTCTCCACTGTCCGGCTTCTACACCGACTGGACGGTTACTGTCACTAAAACCCTATAAATAGAGACCTCTATTGACAGAGGTCGAAGGGCAAAAACGTCGAGAGTGTGGAGAAAAGGGTCGAAGGATTGAAGATTCCAAAGTCGGAAAGAGTTAAAAGAAATCGAAGAACAGAGAGAGAAGAGCTCAGACAGAGAGTAGTGATCGACGATTTTTGGCATCAAGCATCCACTTCCTCTTGCAATCTGCGAAGCATCTCCTTCTTCTACGGCACTTCCTCATCATCATGTGGTCCAAGGGATAAAGTGATCGACTGCAGATCAGACTCCTATAGCAATATTTTTCCAGATTAAAATTTGTACTTAACATCGTCGTATAGGATTTATAGTACTTCTTGTTTGTAAACCTAAGAAAGGGTTTTGTATAAACCTAGTTTTATTTCTTCCATTTATTATCAAACAGGGGCGTGACACCAAGCTCTTTACAACTCTGTAGGCTTCTAGACCAAGACCGCACTTGGCACTAGAAAGGTTAGGGAGTTGCTCTTAGAGATGGAAAAGTTAAGGTTCAGATGTTTGCTCACAATAAGATAGAAGATTTAAGAGAAGATGAGTAAGTAGGAATGTGGAAATCCAATCATATTTATGGTGTATTGGCAAATATAATTCAGCCATAATTCGGATGGGGTTTAATTTAAATTTTTGAACGTTGGGCCAGAAAATCAGGGATATCACTACTGTACTAATTTTATACCAAAGTGGTAAACGAGTTCGGTTCGAGTTCGGTCCGAATTCGGTATGAATTCGGCCTGAGTCTGGTTGCTAAGTTTGGTAGACTTTGTTAACGAATGTAGCCTGATTTGGTGGATAAGTTCGATGGTTTATTTAAGTGGACTGACTATCTGGGTATAGGTACTTTGATTTGCCAGTACGACTCAGCTTACATCGATCCTAGAATCATAAATAAAAGATTATATTTGAAAGATGCAGTACAGACGGTATGTAACAGCAGTGTTGAGTCTTCAGATTGTGACGTATCAATGTATGGTTTAGTTAACTATCAAAATCAAGTTGACTAAGATCGGATGGGCCAATAATCTCCCCTATTTTGATAATTGATAAACTATGAACGATACTGCAAGTCTTGATATGCAAGGCTCTCCCGTAACTTATGGAGCAGTTTGATATGCTAAAGTCAATGTCTGTCAAGTATCATCTTGTATGCTAGTATCTTATATGTCTTCTCCACCATTGTTATTTGATCGAAATGGCATGCACCCCCGAAATCGGTGAGATGACAAGAAAATAAGAGAGTAAAGCATATACAGGATAACATATAATGACAAATAGCAAAAAACAAAATTACTTTTATTTAAACTTTATTTATTTGAAAAGAAAGCATACAAAATAGATACGTAGTGGAAACATCATAGTAGAACAACCAAAAGTAATCCTTAAACATTCAAAAATCCATTGAGCAACTAGTTGGGGCTTGTTTGAGTCAAACTTGAAAAATTGTTTCCAAGTAGAAAGAAACTAAGACGTTTATACCAAGCTCATGGGGCTTGTTTGAGTTCGTATAGAGCCTTTCGTAGCTTGAATACGTGGTCAGGGTATTTGAAATCTTCAAAACCAGGGGTTGTTTGACAAAAATATCTTTTTGAAAAGCACTTTTAACATCCATTTGAAAAAAGTTTTAAGTTATAAAAACTAGCAAAAGCACAAAGCATTCAGATAGATTCAAGTCTAGCAATAGGAGTATAGGTCTTATCGTGGTCAATACCTTCCTCTTGGTTGTAACCTTGAGCTACGATAAGTGCTTTGTTACGTGTAACTGAACCATCCTCATAATTTATTTTAGAAAACCCATTTTTGTACCAATGATCGTATAATCATTAGATTTAGGAACGAGTTCCCAAACTTGATTACGTTCAAATTGGTTGAGTTCCTCTTGCATAGCAGAAATCTAAAATTCATCAGCAAAAGCTTCAACAATATTTTTAGGTTCTATTTGAGAAATAAAAACAAAATTTGCAATGGTATCTTTATTTGAGGAACGCATACTTATACCTTTCGATACATCGCCTATTACCAAGTCCTCAGGATGATCGGTGAAAAACTTTAGTCTCCTTGGCAGACTTTTCAGATGACTTGCACTGTTTGTATCTTCAGATATTTTGTTGGTTGCGGGTTGGCTACCTTCATCGTCGCTATCGTTTAGTACTTGAGTGTTGTGTTCATCGAATGTAACATTGATTGATTCTTCAACAGTCAATGATTTCTTGTTGAATACTCTGAATCCTTTACTTTTGGCGGCATAACCTAGAAAAATATCTTCATCGGCCTTGGTCTCAAACTTTTCTAGGTTATCTTTAGTATTGAGAATAAAATATTTGCAGCCAAAAACTTTTACAGTAACTAATAGTGGGGATTCTACCAAGCCAAAGTTCATAGGGGTTCGATATAGGTCGAATAAGCACCCTATTTAAAATATGACATGATGTACTTACAGCTTCAGTCCAAAAGTATTTCGAAAGGTTATACTGATTTAACATAACTCTAGCCATATCGCCAAGTGTTCTATTCTTCCGCTCCACAACACCATTTTGTTGAGGAGTTCTAGGACAGAGATTTCATGAGAAAAATAATTTTTATTGCAAAATCTTTTAAAATTACTATTTTTGAATTCGTCTCCATGATCAATTCGAATACGAGTAATCATGAAACTTTTTTCGTTTTGAACCTTTTTGCAAAAAGTGACAAATTTAGATAATGCTTTATTTTTGTTTGCAAGAAAATAAATCCAAGTGTATTTAGAAAAATTATCAACAATAACATAAGCATAAATCTTACCGCCAAGACTGGCGACTCTACTGGGTCCAAACTAGTCTATATGCAAGAGTTGTAGAGGTCTAGAGGTACTTACAACATTGATTGACTTAAAGGAAGATTAACTTTATTCTTTTCACGGTCATCACATACCATATCTTTCTTAAAAAGTAATCTCCGGTAAGCCTCTTACGAGCTTCTTTGTGGATAGTCTTACAATAGTGTCCATGTTTGCATGTTCTAAACGCATATGTCATAGCTAGTTGTCATCTTTGTTGGCATATAGACAACTGCCTGCATTGTTAGTGTCATTTGCAAGATAGAAAAAAAATATCTTCCCTGATCCCTTCAAAGATAACATTACCTGTGGATCTTTCATATATAGAGCATTTGTCTTTAACGAAGTTAATAGCATAACCATGGTCAGCTAGATGACTGATGCTGAGTAGGTTATATTTTAATTCTGTTACTAGACAAACGTCTTTAATGACAGGATATAGAGGAATACCTATGTTACCATTACCAATAATATATCCTCTAAGGTTATTGCCGAAGGTGACATAACCTTCTTTCTTCATCGACAGCGCTGTAAATAGGTTAGCATCACCAGTCATATGTCGTGAGCAACCACTATCGAGAATTTACTTTCTTCTAGCATGAAAGGGTTGGTCCACCTGATCAGCTAACGCCATGAAGCATAGGTTTGCTGCTTCTCGAGGATTCTCTTCTTCGAATTCTCTATCTTCGCTTTCGTGCCAGATACTAGTATTTGCCTATTTTCATGATGATGTTCTTCTGGATGAGTGATTGTGGCAATTTTCTTTTCTTAGGATTGGATAATCTTTCTTTATATGCCCTGTCTTTTTACAGTTGTAGTATATTGGCTCTTCATCACTATTGTCAGTAAGCTCTTTCTTCGTTGATCTCTCAAGTTTTAAAATTTTTCTGAAGTTCCTAGTAATCAGGGCAACTTTCTCATCTTGAGACTCATCGTCGTCGGAGTTATAGTTGGTGACCTTTTTGTGATGTGCCTTAAGAGCAATCGTCTTCTCCTTGGGAGTGGGTTCTTCAAATTTATTGAGATCCATCTCGTGAGTCATCAACATTTTCCATGAGCGCCTCGAGGGTCATCATGGTGAGATTATCCCTTCTATAATTGCAGTGGCCTTGGGATTCCAATTATTGATGAGTTCCCTGAGTACTTTGCAAATCTTCTCGTGATTGTTGTACTCCTTGCCACGAGATAATAGAAGGTCGACGATGTCGAGGAATCTCGTGAATATTTGAGTGATCTCCTCATTCTGCTTTATCTTGAATGTTTTATACTCTTATGTTAGATGACTTATTTTGATTCCTTCACTTGAGAGGTTCCTTCATGGGTGACCTCAAGAAGTTTTCATACTTCATGCGAAGTTCCGCAAGTGGAGACCTTGTTAAATTCAGTTGTCTACAGTACAGAATAGAGCATTAATAGCTTTAGCATCAAGACTAGCTTATTTTTTTGGTGTTTGTGTACTTATCATGAGATTTATCTACAAGGTTGCCATCTACGACTATTCTAGGTGGCTTCTTATATCCTTCTACTACTACAGTCCAAAGGTAAAAATCAAGTGACTTCTGGTAAAAACTCATACGTGTCTTCCAGTATGTGTAGTTAGTACCATCAAATAGGGGTGGCCTATTTATGGACTAGTCTTCACCATTGTTGGTGTTGATAGATCTAACAGTTTTCATAAGTCTCTTAGGATGTTAAGCCAAATGTCAAGAGAACTATAAAGGGCTGTAAAGGAACTCTAGAGGTGGATGAATAGAGTACAACAGAATAATCTACCCAATTTAAAATTATCAAGAAGAAGGCAGTTGCTAACTAACAATGTATATAAAGACAGTGAAGTAAAGCAGTCAAGTAGAGAGAGAGAAAGCAAACGCAAACGCAAACACCAAGATGTATATTGGTTTCCCTCTGAGAGGACTAGTCCAGTCCCGAGAACTCAAGCTCGGTATTTTATCCACTATAATAACCAATAGTGAATCACAAGCTTTGATCTGAAGGCTTGCCACTTCTTTACACCACGAGATTTGATCCGAAGTCTCACAACTTCATAGCTAAAGAGAGAGAAAATCTGATGAAACCAAGCTCTTTACAACTCTGTAGACTTCTAGACCGAGAACGCACTTGGCACTAGAAAGGCTAGGAGTTGCTCTTGGAGATGGAAAAGTTAAGGCTCAGATGTTTGCTCACAATAGGATAGAAGATTTAAGAAAAGATGAGTGAGTAGGAATATGGAAATCCAATCCTATTTATAGTGTATTGGCAAACAGAATTCGGCCAGAATTCGGATGGGGTTTAATTCAAATTTTCGAACGTTGGGCCAAAAATTCAGGGATATCACTACTGTACTGATTTTATACCAAAATGGTAACCGATTTTGTTTCGAGTTCGGCATAAATTCGGCCCGAGTTCGGTTGCTAAGTATGGTAGACTTTGTTAATGAATGTAGCCTGATTTGGTGGATAGGTTTGATGGTTTATTTGAATGGACTGGGTATCTAGGTATAGGTACTTTGATTTTCCAGTGCGACTCAGCTTACATCGATCCTAGACTCAATAAATAAAAGATTACATTTGAAAGATATAGTACAGATGACATATAACAGTAGTATTGAGTCTTCATATTACGATATATCAATGCATGGTTTAGTTAACTATCAAAATCAAGTTGACTGAGACCGGATGGGCCAACAACGTCTCCTCTAACCAATCATTTGAAAAAAATATCCATTCAGAATTGGAGCAAAGTATAAAGCTCTAAAAGTAGTTCCAAATACATGGTAGAGAATATATGACAAAAAATATAAAAGAATACAAGATGCACAAGTAACTAGAAAATAGAAATACCGCCGAAACAGGCAAATAAATATAATAAGAACTAGAAAGGTAAATACATGCAATATGGAATGAACTGTAAGAGAAACTAGAATACTGTCTATGTGATTTAGAGCACAAGTTCGTTATGTGATCGGTTTGGGTTGCACATAATTATTCTATGGTAACTGGATTATACGTGAGGTGTATAATCGACATACACATGATTACGCTATCATGCCCCAGTACCGGAATATGGAGATGGACATGACCAGCTCCCCTGTACAAGGTATAGAACGTCATACAACGGTCACGACTGTAACTAGACAAGGGAGTGCATACTACAAGCAAGTCACTTAGGGTCACACAACACATTTATTATCTCAATCAATCAAGTAAGAATAGTAAACATAGAACATATATGACAAGAAGTAAGGCATCCAACGTCCTACCAAAATATTCAGGAAAATAACTGTGCAAAATGAGAAAGCTGGCAGAGTAGCAAAAGTACATCACCATGATCAGCTGCAGTCTAATTAATTACAATCATATAAGAAAACTAAATGCCCAGATTTACGGCTAACAAGTGCCAGTGGCTAAACGCCCAAAATGAGTAAAATATGCAATAACGAGCGGGAATGAAGAAGTCCACTCATTTCCTTCAGTGGCCATCCGTCTGGTATGAGCCATTATTCAGGGAAAAATACGCTTGATCCTCGGGTGCTGGCTCTAAACCTGGCCATGCAAAACCAGTGGGGTTAGACCCCAAATAGCGAGTACCACAAAGGAAGCACGAATGAAGAAATAAAACCAGGTTATGAAATAGATATATATATATATATATATATATATCTATATATATATATATATATATATATATATATATATAGTTTTATCTCGTAGTTTCGGTTCATAGCCTATCGTGACACAATAATCTAACTCTACAACCAAACAAGGACTAGGATTAGACCATGGCACCATGATAGTCCATGTCCCTAGACTATTTGATAGCAGATATAATACACAAACAAGCTCAGTTACATAATCAGTTGTCACGACCCGCACCCTAAATTTGGGCATGAGTCGTGGGTACGTCCAGCCTACGCCGCAGCATCGGCGGTAGAACGCTGTCTAGGTCTCAACATAACATATATATCCTGTCAATAGTCTCAACTCCGCACGGAGGACAATGATAAATAATCCACAGTTCTATAAATATACTCAATCACAAGCTGTAAGAAATAATGGGCCCGATGAGAATGGAAAAGAGTTCTGATATAAACCAACCACAATAAGTCCAACTCAAATCTTGGGTCTAGATGACCTCACAAAGTCATAAAATAATAAATACAACTCAGTCTCAGTCTAAAATAATAAATGCAGGAAAATAATCTAAGAACAGCCAGGTAGGATCTCCTCTAGGATAGGCAACTCTTCTGGGGTTTCCGGAGTGAAATCTCCCTCTGAACCAGGGCCGTAATGAGTGGGGCAAAGGTTCTCCAGGTCCTCTGAAAAATGTTATCCAGTCAGGATTGGAGCGAAGCACAAGCACTAACAGCAGTTTCATTAAATTGACAAAAACTATAAACAGTATAAGAATACAAGATGAGAAGAAATACAGGAAATGTAAAGTACTAGAGAAATGAAATAGGCAATAGAGCATCTAGCAATGAACAATAAATAGTGAATGCTAGAACAAGTGAATCTGAATAAAGAATAGACATCTAACTAAGTGTTTGAAATATCAGTTTATTATGTGATCGACTTGGGACTAGATCAGGCTGGTTATATATGATTAGCTATGATTCTTGTAGGTCAGGCTAACCATATGGTTAGCTATGGTGCATGTAGTGGTCAGGCTAATCATATATAACAGCTATGATGCATGTAAATGGTCAGGCTGCACCCGACGTGAGAAGTGGGGTGAGCTATGATGCATGTAGATGGTTGGATATGATCACATAATCTACTAATAGTTCCCCATCCCCCAGCTAGCACGATGGATTCCAATCACGACTCCTCATGATGGGGATCTAGGGTGCTAACCCGTGTATCCATAGTGTCGGAATCAAGTATGTAATACAACTGAATTATAGAAATAATCAACAATGAAAACTGTCAGAGAATGTACTCGCCTGTGGTCCTGAGCAAGGTGTGAGGATCGATGTCCAAAGTGGGATCACAATGACCTATTTATGGAAATTCAATGTAAAATAATGAATTAAAGGAATGAGCATGATTAACTAATTAAATACGAGGTTTCTAGATCAATTCTGAGGTTAACTAGGTCAACACTTGGTTATACCAGGTTTTGCTAGGTCGTACTAAGGTATTCTGGCTATAATAGTTAATACCTAGTCAATACTAGACTATTTTAGACAATACCTCATATTACGTATCATACGTATATAATATACTTAGTTCCTTAACCAATACTCAAGTAACTCCTTACCTTGATATCTCAAAACCTATACTAAATCCCAAGCCAATACATAGTAACTCAACTCACCTACAATACTCTGATACACTACACCCAGAGATCCTACTGATACTACTAACCCATCACTTACTGATACTCTAGACTAACACTGACTGAGACACTCACACATAGCTATCTATCACACAGACACATAGATTGACTGATACACAACACTGCACACACTAATTTTTGAGATAATTACACAGTACACCCTCCTAGATATTTTTAGGGTACACACTGTACACTAGCTAAAACACACTGCTCTCACACCTGCACAGCAACACTGACACCCACACACACAGACACATGTTTCCCTCACCCCTCAGCTAGGCACATACACAGTTAGACTGGACACAAATACTGTTAGTTCTTAAGACTCGACACTTGGTACAATGATACTCACTCACTGACATTTCACACAGGCTACACTAGTTCTCACAGTCCCAACCACTGCACTGATTCACATAGGCATACACAGGTTTCTGTTTTTGCACAATTGCACACTAATACACTAAGATTTCTAACTACCACACACAGTATATCTAGACACTGATACAAAGTCACATAGGTAAACACACTGATAACTCAGCTACACACAGCTACACTAACACACTATATACACAGACACTATAATACACTCTGCACACTCTCAGTGCACTGGTTCACACACAGCATACAGAAACACACACACTGAGTACACAGGTATCAACTAGATACTAGGTTTTGGGTTCACTACTCTCTCTCCCTTCTCTCAGAATTTACTCACTCACACAACCCCAATTCACCAAACACTGGTTACTACACAAGTCCATACACATCGAGACATATCTCCATACTCAATGCTTATAAATTTTATTCACTTAAGATAACCTTATGACACTCCCTCTGACCTCTGAGATGTAACTCCCCACCTTGCTGTTAGCTACTCAGGTCTCCCTATGATTCCTGCTACCCTCAACTCAACTGTTGACACCCCTATACAGAACACACAGGCTATACATCTCTCTCACTCACTGAATTCAAACCCTGCACACACATACAGAAACTAAAACTCATATAGGTTGTATACACAGAATCACTTGCACAGACACACAGAAACTGAAATGATACAACATGCATAGATAACTCACAGGATTAATGTAGGTATTCACACACAGCTAGCTAAGCTCACTGATAAACACTAGTCTAACTGATACACTCAGAATCGGATACACAATCTAACACAGGCACATGATACTGATACCCAGGATACACATAACCCTGAAATCCAATTCACTGCACACACATATACATACTCAAATTAATGACATAGCACACTGAAACATACAGGTATTATCACTGATACACATTGCACACACACAGATTTTATATACTGGCACACAGGGATTCATCCTCAATAACAGGGACACAGAATTATAACAGATCCTATACTAAACTCCACCCGACTACACAGTGAACCAACACAGTTACACCCCAACTTCAAAGTGAATTTTCCCTAATACCTTCATACACAGTAGCACTAAATCGTAGGTATACAACTACACACACCCATATGTAAGTATACAAATCAAGGTTCCTAAGAACTAGAAAAATATACATCCTTCTAGGCATAACAACAAACACCTAGTATGTGGAATCGAGTTTCACCTAGTTACTCATGAATCCAAATTAAAACCCTAAAAATCAAGATCAAATCTATATGTAAATGAGGAAATCTGCCTACATGTAAACCCTTAGGGCTAGGGTTCACGAAATTGGGGGAAACCAACGTTGGGGACACTTAAACCCTAATTTCTCCTAGGGCTTTAAGGAGGATCCCTAGAAATCGAGATCTACACAAAAGGGGGTTTCCTAATGGACAATAATCCACAGAAAACAGAATATAATTGAATAAAAATAGGGTTTTACCTAGGGAGATGGCTTCTTCAATGGAAATTCTTCTTCCCCAAGGTTCCTTGACCCAAACTCCTTGCTTCTCTTTGCTTTGGAGGAGGAAGAGGGATCTCCTAGGTCTGGATTCCAAAATCTGGAGGTTGGGAAATGGTTTTCTTGATGGAGGCTAGGGTTTCTTCTTTCTACATGAAGAATGGTTTTGAGGGAGGCTCCTTTTTATAGTAAACTAGGTTTTAGGGTTTCAATGCATAGTTTTTAGGTTAAACCCCCAGGTTAGGTCATGTAGAACTCAATTAACTCAGGTTTAGTCCTTCTAGGGTTTGAGGTTCCACCCTAAAATTAGAATTCTAGGGTTTCACTATAATTTGGGTTTCAACTAGGGTTAGTCATTAGGGTTATAGTCCTAATGAGTTCTAGTGTTTGACCTAAACCTAACACAACTAGCAACATATAAATAGTTTTTAAAACTCAGCAGATTAATTAAATACATAATTATTCCAAATAGTAAAATTACACAAATGCCCTTATCTGGAAATGTGGTAGTGACAAGTCTACCCTCCTAAAAGAAATTTCGTCCTCGAAATTTGGACTGAATAGAACAAGAATAAAATCAGAAAGTGATATACCTCAAGTCTAGAAGAGGTACGGGTATTGCTCGCGCATTTCGTCATCTCTCTCCCAGGTCGATTCCCCTGGAGAGTGATGTCTCCATGTAACACGAACCAAAGGAATAGTTTGGTTCCGCAACACCTTCTCTCTGCGGTCCAAGATCTCTACGGGCTGCTCGGGGTAGCTGAGCGTCGGACCAACCTCAATCTCCGAGTGGTCAAGTACGTGACTAGGGTCTGCCACGTACCGTCTCAGCTGCGACACGTGGAACACATCATGCACTCCCTCTAATGCAGGCAGCAAGTCCAGTCTATACGCCACTGCACCTACCCTCGCAAGAATTCCAAAGGGTCCGATATAGCGGGGGCTAAGCTTCTCGCCTCGACCAAAACGAATCGTGCCACGCGTCGGAGAAATCTGTAGGAATACTAGATCGCCAACCTAAAACAAAACAGTCTCAACACGCAGTATAAACAAATAACACAAACCAGAAAAAATAACAATCTATACCTGAAACTCAAGGGGTCTACGGTGGCTGTCGGCCCAATGCCGCTGTCTGTCCTGTGCCACTCGCAGTCTGTCTCTGATGAGTTTCACCTTTTCTGCTGCATCTACGACCATTTCTGGTCCTAGCAAGGCTCTCTATCCAACGTCGTCCCAAGATAACGGTGTACGACACCTCCGTCCATAAAGAGCCTCAAATGGTGACATCTCGATGCTAGCCTGGTAGCTGTTGTTGTAAGCAAACTCTACCAGGTGCAGATGATCCTCCAAGAACCTCTGAGATCTAGAACGCAAGTGCGTAGCATATCCTCGAGAGTTTGAATAGTCCTTTCAGACTGCCCGTCTGTCTGGGGGTGGTATGCGGTACTGAACTTGAGCTGAGTGCCCAAGCTAGCCTGCAGACTCCTCCAGAAGTGGGAAGTGAAACGGCTATCCCGATCCGAGACGATGCTCACAGGAACTCCATGAAGTCTAACTATCTGTCGCACGTACATCTCTGCTAGCCTCTCTGTCGACGTGCCCACCTTGAAAGGTAAGAAATGGGCTAATTTGGTCAACCTGTCCACGATGACCCAAATCGCGTCCGTCCCTCCTGGAGAACGTGGAAGCCCTGAAACGAAATCCATGGTCACGTGCTCCCATTTCCACTCTGGAATCGGTAAAGGTTGAAGCAACCCACCTGGCCTCTGCCGGTCTGCCTTTACCTGCTGGCACACTAGGCACCGGGATACAAAGCGTGCTACCTCGCGCTTCATTCCATACCACCATACGTGCTCTCTCAAGTCTCGATACATCTTGTTGGCACCGGGATGCATCGAGTACTGAGAGCGGTGTGCCTCCTGCAAAACCTCCTCGCGCAGCTCCCCGCTCGGCACACATATCCTCGTGCCGTGTCGTAAGGAACCATCATCTGCAATAGTAAAGTCGTCCGACAATCCTGCCCGAACATGTGCCCTGATCCTCCTCAGAGCCTCATCATTATACTACGCAGCTCTGATCCTGTCCATCAGGTCGGACTGTACCTGTAATCCCCATATCTGAATCTCAGTACCGGGAACTAACACCTCAATCTCCAAGCTCTCCAAATCAGCCAACAAATGTCTATCTGTCGTCAAGTACATCGCCATCGGATACCTGCTCAAGGCATCGGCGACTACGTTGGCCTTCCCTGGGTGGTACTGCAATAAGATATCAAAGTCCTTCATCAACTCCAACCACCTCCTCTGCCTCATGTTCAGCTCCTTCTGTGTGAATACGTATTCAAGCTTTTGTGGTCTGTGAAGATCTCCACACGCTCTCCGTACAGGTAATGTTTCCACAGCTTTAGAGCGAAGATAACTGCTGCCAACTCCAAATCGTGGGTGGGGTAGTTCTCTTCATGAGGGCGTAACTGCCTGGAAGCATAGGCAATTACTTTTCCGTGCTGCTGAAGAACACATCCCAGACCCTTACCTGAAGTATCACTGTAGATGGTGAAACCACCTGTCCCTGCTGGCAACGTCAAAACTGGAGCTGTCGTCAACCTCTTCTTCAGCTCATCAAATGCGGCCTGGCAATCCTCCGTCCAGACAAAATCCATATCCTTCCTAGTCAGTCTGGTCATCGGCGCTGCAATCCTGGAGAAGTCTTGTACAAACCTCCTGTAGTATCCTGCTAGCCCGAGAAAACTCCTGATCTCAGCTACCGAACTGGGGGTAGCCCACGACTTCACTGCCTCGATCTTCTGTGGGTTAACCGAGATTCCGTCACCCGATACCACATGCCCAAGAAATTCAACCTTGTCAAGAAAGAATTCACACTTAGAGAGTTTCCCGTATAGCTTCTCCCTCCTGAGAGTCTCTAAGACCAACCTCAGGTGCTCTTCGTGCTCCTCCGGGGTCTTGGAATGCACAAGAATATCGTCGATGAACACCACTACGAACTTGTCAAGGTACTGGTGGAATACCTTGTTCATCAGGTTCATGAATACTGCCAGTGCATTGGTTAAACCAAATGGCATCACCATGAATTCAAACTGGCCGTATCTGGTCCAAAAAGCTGTCTTCGGCGTGTCCTCCCTCTTCACCTTCACCTGGTGATAGCCTGACCTCAAATCTATCTTTGAAAATACCCTCGCCCCGCTCAACTGATCGAAGAGTTCATCTATCTTCGGCAGTGGGTACTTGTTCTTGATAGTGATATTGTTCAAAGCTCTATAATCAATGCACATGCGCACCGTGCCGTCCTTCTTTGGTACGAATAATACCGGAGCTCCCCATGGTGATGAACTGGATTTGATTAAACCTTTGTCCTACAGCTCCTCAACTTGCTTCTTCAGTTCTGCCAGCTCGCTGTTGTTGACTCTATAGACATGTTGTGAAATGGGCTCCGCTCCTGGAACCAAGTCTATAGAGAATTCAACATCTCTGTCTGGCGGCAAGCCTGGCAACTCCTCCGGAAATACATCCAGGAACTCCGCTATCAGAGGATGTGGCAGCTCCTCTTCTTTCGCCCTGGCTCCGAAAAATGTGCTCTTCTTCTGTTCCGCTGCTCCTCTGACGACCTCAAACTCCGGCTCTCCTGGTGGTCTAAATAATACTCTGCCTCTATAACAATCTATACTAGCATGATGCCTACTCAACCAGTCCATTCCGAGTACAATATCGTACCCCAGAAGTGGCATGACGAGTAAGCTCACGCTCAACTCTCGGCCTCCTACTGACACCCTCCGGTCCTTGCAGTGATCACGGACTAGGATAATACCTCCACCAGTCATGATATTGCAAGTCCTAGCTAATGGTTCTATGTCTAAATGATGTCGAAGTGCATAAGATATAGACACAAAACTATGGGAAGCCCCAGAGTCAAATAAGGTAAATGCGGGAATACAATCGAGAAGAACCGAACCTGTGATCAAGTCTCCTGCTGGCTCGATCTCCTCGACTGCCATGGCGTACGCTCGCCCCTGGGGTACACCTCTCTGCTGCTGGTGCTGGGCAAACTTCTGATGTTGCGGTAGAAGTGGTCCCCTCTGTTGTTGGCCTCCTGGTACGGCAGGTACCCTGTCTGTACCTCTCTGGGCGGCTGCTCCACCCTGACTTGGAAGAATGGTAGGGCAATCCCTCAGCTGGTGTGTCGTTGATCCGCAGGACAGACATGAGCCCAATCTCTTCCTGCAGATCTCTCTAGTATGGCCTGTCTTCCCGCAGTACGCACACTGGATGGCGGGCTGAGTCTGCCTCTGCTGCTGATGCTGAACCTGCCCTCGGGCTGGTGCCTGATACTGCTGCTGAAAGGGCCTCTGCTGCTACTGATAGTGTGGACGCTTGCCCGGTCCCGCACTGCTGTTTGCTCCTCCGGAACCATCGCGTCCCCTCTTGGGCCTGAGGCCCAAGTCGTCCTCGGCTATCTGGGCATCCATCAAAATGCCCTCGTAGGTAGCTGTGCGATGTCCCGACGTGCGAGACTTGATCTCCCTCGCCAGCCCCTTTGTGAACTTCCGGGCCCTGTCCCCCGGATCTCTAATCATCGATGGCGCGAAGCGGCTCAAGCGGCAAAACTCCGCGGCATACTCATCGACGGACGAGCTCCCCTGGGCTAAGTCATGGAACTGACTCTCCAAAGCTCCCAGGGCAACATCAGGAAAGAACTTCTCCTTGAAGAGCTCCTTGAAAGCTTCCCAAGTGAGTCCCCTGTCAAGGAGTCTCGGCTCTGTACGAAACCACGTCAAGGCGATGTCGAACATCTGGCTGCCGGCGGCCTCGATCTGAAGAGCCTCCGGAAGCTGCGCCAAGCGCAAGTTCCTCTCGATGTCCTCTAGCCAATCATCGGCATAGAGTATCCCTTCTGTCCCCTTGAACTCCCGAGGCATCATCCTCTTGAAATCCACAATGGTGCCCGGCCTCTGATGGTGCTGATCAGGACGCTGCTGCTGCTGAGTGACTCTCTCCACAGCCTGGAGAGCCACTTGATGAGCATTCTCCATGTTCACCCTCATCATCTTTGTCTGGGCCTGGTGTGCCTCAGCCTGCAACCTCTGGGCTTCTGCCGACGTCCTCTGGACATCGACCATGCCCTGAATCAAAGTGAACATCTGTGCTCCATCGACGGGCACACCTCCTGGATGCTGAACTGGTGGTGGTGGTGGTGGTGGTGGTGGAGGCGCCGTCGTAGCTATGGGGACCCTCTAAACAGGTGGTGGAGGACTCCCGAATGCTGCAGACACTCCCACATGTACTAGAGATGTAGGAGGTGCTGCGAATGTCTGTCCGGCAAGGCGAGAGGTGGCAGACCTCTCTGACTCTGCTGCTCCGGGTCTCCGGGATCTGGTCCTCGGCGGCATCCTGAAGACAGATCGAAGAATTTAATCAAGACAATAGACACGATATCATCAAGGAAGGACAGAAAAATTTCTAAAGGAAAAATTATTAAGAATAGTATCATAAGAATCAGAATTTCCTAATTGTGATTGAGCATATCCTCGGCCTAATTCCTATTTCCTAAAACAAGCTCGTAGTAATACTCTAAGCGAGCACCACTACGATATTGCTCTAATGCGAACCTAGGACTCGACCTGCATGGGCCACCACTAAAAACGTGTCACGACCCGCACCCTAAATTTGGGCATGAGTCGTGGGTACGTCCAGCCTACGCCGCAGCATCGGCGGTAGAACGCTGTCTAGGTCTCAACATAACATATATATCCTGTCAATAGTCTCAACTCCGCACGGAGGACAATGATAAATAATCCACAGTTCTATAAATATACTCAATCACAAGCTGTAAGAAATAATGGGCATGATGAGAATGGAAAAGAGTTCTGATATAAACCAACCACAATAAGTCCAACTCAAATCTTGGGTCTAGATGACCTCACAAAGTCACAAAATAATAAATACAACTCAATCTCAGTCTAAAATAATAAATGCAGGAAAATAATCTAAGAACAGCCAGGTAGGATCTCCTCTAGGATAGGCAACTCTTCTGGGGTTTCCGGAGTAAAATCTCTCTCTGAACAAGGGCCGTAATGAGTGGGGCAAAGGTTCTCCAGGTCCTCTAAAAAATGTTATCCAGTCAGGATTGGAGCGAAGCACAAGCACTAACAGCAGTTTTATTAAATTGACAAAAACTATAAACAGTGTAAGAATACAAGATGAGAAGAAATACAGGAAATGTAAAGTACTAGAGAAATGAAATAGGCAATAGAGCATCTAGCAATGAACAATAAATAGTGAATGCTAGAACAAGTAAATCTGAATAAAGAATAGACATCTAACTAAGTGTTTGAAATATCAGTTTATTATGTGATCGGCTTGGGACTAGATCAGGCTGGTTATATATGATTAGCTATGATTCTTGTAGGTCAGGCTAACCATATGGTTAGCTATGATGCATGTAGTGGTCAGGCTAATCATATATAACAGCTATGATGCATGTAAATGGTCAGGCTGCACCCGACGTGAGAAGTGGGGTGAGCTATGATGCATGTAGATGGTTGGATATGATCACATAATCTACTAATAGTTCCCCATCCCCCAGCTAGCACGATGGATTCCAATCCTGACTCCTCATGATGGGGATCCAGGGTGCTAACCCGTGTATCCATAGTGTCAGAATCAAGTATGTAATACAACTGAATTATAGAAATAATCAATAATGAAAACTGTCAGAGAATGTACTCGCCTGTGGTCCTGAGCAAGGTGTGAGGATCGATGTCCAAAGTGGGATCACAATGACCTATTTATGGAAATTCAATGTCAAATAATGAATTAAAGGAATGAGCATGATTAACTAATTAAATACGAGGTTTCTAGATCAATTCTGAGGTTAACTAGGTCAACACTTGGTTATACCAGGTTTTGCTAGGTCGTACTAAGGTATTCTGGCTATAATAGTTAATACCTAGTCAATACTAGACTATTTTAGACAATACCTCATATTACGTATCATAGGTATATAATATACTTAGTTCCTTAACCAATACTCAAGTAACTCCTTACCTTGATATCTCAAAACCTATACTAAATCCCAAGCCAATACATAGTAACTCAACTCACCTACAATACTCTGATACACTACACCCAGAGATCCTACTGATACTACTAACCCATCACTTACTGATACTCTAGACTAACACTGACTGAGACACTCACACATAGCTATCTATCACACAGACACATAGATTGACTGATACACAACACTGCACACACTGATTTCTGAGATAATTACACAGTACACCCTCCTAGATATTTCTAGGGTACACACTGTACACTAGCTAAAACATACTGCTCTCACACCTGCACAGCAACACTGACACCCACACACACAGACACAAGTTTCCCTCACCCCTCAGCTAGGCACATACACAGTTAGATTGGACACACATACTGTTAGTTCTTAAGACTCGACACTTGGTACAATGATACTCACTCACTGACATTTCACACAGGCTACACTAGTTCTCACAGTCACAACCACTGCACTGATTCACATAGGCATACACAGGTTTCTGTTTTTGTACAACTGTACACTAATACACTAAGATTTCTAACTACCACACACAGTATATCTAGACACTGATACAAAGTCACATAGGTAAACACACTGATAACTCAGCTACACACAGCTATACTAACACACTATATACACAGACACTATAATACACTCTGCACACTCTCAGTGCACTGGTTCACACACAGCACACAGAAACACACACACTGAGTACACAGGTATCAACTAGACACTAGGTTTTGGGTTCACTACTCTCTCTCCCTTCTCTCAGAATTTACTCACTCACACAACCCCAATTCACCAAACACTGGTTACTACACAAGTCCATACACATCTTGACATATCTCCATACTCAATGCTTATAAATTTTATTCACTTAAGACAACCTTATGACACTCCCTCTGACCTCTGAGATGTAACTCCCCACCTTGCTGTTAGCTACTCAGGTCTCCCTATGATTTCTGCTATCCTCAACTCAACTGTTGACACCCCTATACAGAACACACAGGCTATACATCTCTCTCACTCACTGAATTCAAACCCTGCACACACACACAGAAACTGAAACTCATATAGGTTGTATACACAGAATCACTTGCACAGACACACAGAAACTGAAATGATACAACATGCATAGATAACTCACAGGATTAATGTAGGTATTCACACACAACTAGCTAAGCTCACTGATAAACACTAGTCTAAGTGATACACTCAGAATTGGATACACAATCTAACACAGGCACATGATACTGATACCCAGGATACACATAACCATGAAATCCAATTCACTGCACACACATATACATACTCAAATTAATGACACAGCACACTGAAACATACAGGTATTAGCACTGATACACATTGCACACACACAAATTTTATATACTGGCACACAGGGATTCATCCTCAATAACAGGGACACAGCATTATAACAGATCCTATACTAAACTCCACCCGACTACACAGTGAACCAACACAGTTACACCCCGACTGCACAGTGAATTTTCCCCAATACCTTCATACACAGTAGCACTAAATCGTAGGTATACAACTACACACACCCATATGTAAATATACAAATCAAGGTTCCTAAGAACTAGAAAAATATACATCCTTCTAGGCATAACAACAAACACCTAGTATGTGGAATCGAGTTTCACCTAGTTACTCATGAATCTAAATTAAAACCCTAAAAATCAAGATCAAATCTATATGTAAATGAGGAAATCTGCCTACATGTAAACCCTTAGGGCTAGGGTTCATGAAATTGGGGGAAACCAACGTTGGGGACACTTAAACCCTAATTTCTCCTAGGGCTTTAAGGAGGATCCCTAGAAATCGAGATCTACACAAAAGGGGGTTTCCTAATGGGCAATAATCCACAGAAAACAGAATATAATTGAATAAAAATAGGGTTTTACCTAGGGAGATGGCTTCTTCAATGGAAGTTCTTCTTTCCCAAGGTTCCTTGACCCAAACTCCTTGCTTCTCTTTGCTTTGGAGGAGGAAGAGGGATCTCCTAGGTCTGGATTCCGAAATTTGGAGGTGGGAAAATGGTTTTCTTGATGGAGGCTAGGGTTTCTTCACAGACCACAAAAGCTTGAAGTACGTTTTCATGAAAAGAACTATCCTACCCATGATTTGGAGTTGGCAGCTGTCATATTCGCCCTGAAGTTGTGGAAACATTATTTGTACGGAGAGCGTGTGGAGATCTTCACAGACCACAAAAGCTTGAAGTACGTTTTCACGCAGAAGGAGTTGAACATGAGGCAGCGTCGGTGGTTGGAATTGATGAAGGATTTTGATATCTCTTTGCAATATCATCCTGGGAAAGCCAATGTAGTTGCCGATGCTTTGAGCAGGTATCCGGTAGCTATGTTCTTGACGCAGGATCGATATCTGTTGGAGGACTTGGAGAGCTTGGGCATTGAGGTAATTATTCCTGGGTGTGCTATGCAGATGTGGGGATTGCAGATACACTCAGATTTGATGGACAGGATCAAGGCAGCACAGTATGATGATGTATCTTTGAGGAGTATCAGAGCTCAGGTGAGAGCAGGATTGGAGGATGATTTCACTATTGCAGAGGATGGATCTTTGAGGCATGGAGTTAGATTGTGTATGCCTAGTGGGGAGTTGCGCGAGAAGGTGTTGCATGAAGCGCATCGCTCTCAGTATTCCATACATCCAGGTGCTAACAAGATGTATCGGGATATCCGAGAGTGTGTGTGGTGGTATGGCATGAAGAGGGAAGTGGCACAGTTTGTATCCAGATGCTTAGTGTGCCAGCAGGTGAAAGCCGAGAGGCAGAGGCCAGGAGGGTTACTTCAGCCATTACCCATTCCAGAGTGGAAGTGGGAACATATTACTATAGATTTTGTGTCCGGACTTCCACGATCTCCAGGAGGGAAAGACGCAATTTGGGTCATTGTTGATAGATTGACCAAGTCGGCCCACTTTTTGCTTTTCAAGGTGGGTTTGTCTACGGAGAAGCTGGCAGAGATGTATGTGAGGCAGATCGTTATGATACACGGAGTTTTCGTCAGCATAGTCTCAGATCGAGATAGTCGTTTCACTTCTCATTTCTGGAGGAGTTTGCAGGAGAGTTTGGGCACTCAGCTCAAGTTCAGTACTGCATATCATCCCCAGACAGATGGGCAGTCAAAGAGGACTATCCAGACTCTCGAGGATATGTTGCGCACTTGTGTACTAGATTTCGAGGGTTTTTGGGAGGACCATCTCCATTTGGTAGAGTTTGCTTACAACAACAGTTACCAGGCCAGTATAGAGATGTCACCTTTTGAAGCTCTATATGGTTGGAGGTGTCGTACTCCTTTGTCTTGGGACGATGTTGGAGAGAGAGTTTTGCTTGGGCCAGAGATGGTTGTGGATGCAGTGGAGAAGGTTCATTTGATCAGAGACAGACTTCGAGTGGCGCAGGACAGACAGCGGCATTGGGCCGATAGCCATCGGAGACCTTTGGAGTTTGAGGTATAGTTTAGATTTTGTTTGTGCTTGTTCTTGTTTGTTATAGATTAAGTTCTTAAGATGGTGTTTTATTCTAGGTGGGTGGTTTGGTGTTTCTGAGGATTTCTCCGACACGAGACACGATTCGCTTCGGTGGAGGCGGAAAGCTTAGTCCGCGATTCATCGGACCTTTCACTATTCTAGAGAGGGTCGGTGCAGTTGCTTATAGACTAGACTTGCCACCTGTATTGGAGGGAGTGCACAATGTGTTTTATGTGTCACAGTTGAGACGATACGTGGCAGATCCTAGTCATGTATTGGATCACTCAGAGATAGAGGTAGGCCCTACTCTTAGCTAACCAGAGCAGCCAGTTGAGATTCTGGATCGGAGAGAGAAGGTGTTGAGGAACCAGACTATTTCTTTGGTGTGCGTCGCATGGAGGCATCACTCTCCGGGGGAGTCTACCTGGGAGAGAGAGGATGACATGCGAGAGCGTTATCCATATTTGTTTGTACCTTGAGGTATGTTATTTCTAGTTATGTTCTGTTCATTGTTATGTTTTGTTCATTAGATTCTTTAGTTCTGTTTTGTGTTTTTCTGGGGGTAGTTTTCATCTTTGAATTTTGAGGACGAAATTATTTTAAGGAGGGTAGACTTGTCCCTACCACATTTTAGGAAAAAGGGTATTTTAGTAATTTTCTATTTAAATAAATATTGTGCATGGTAAATAATTTTTGTTGTATTATTTAATTGTTGTTGGATGTTATTTAATTATTTTGGACTTATTTTAGTAGATCCAACTAGTTTAGTTTGGACCCATCGACTAACATGAATTAAATAGTTAGACTTGGCCCATTTAGAAAGCCCATGGTTAAGGAGATGGATTAAATTAATTAAGTGATTAGACTAGAAGCTTCCTTCCTTAATTATTTCTTCATGAGAGGCCCCAAGGGGTACATTGGACATTTTACAATTTCTTGGGAGAGGGGCAAGGCCGGCCTATTAAAAGAGGGGAGAAATTTCTCTCTCCTCTCATTCTCATTCCAAATCTAGATCTAGAATTTTCCACTCCCAAATTCCCTCCATTTCCATTCCAATTCCCTACCAAATTCATTCCAAATTCTTTCCAATTCACCATTAGAGAAGGAGGAAGCAAGGATCTAGAAGAAGGAAGCAAGGATCTACAAAGAGGAGCAAGGATCTACAATTTGGAAGCAAGTTCTTCTCAATTGGAGGTTTCATTGGGAATCCATCTCCCAATAGGTATAATTCAGATTTTTCCTTTTAAATAGCTTCTAAATATGAGATTTAATCATGTAAAATCAACCTATATGTATGTACTACCCATAGGACTTTGTTTTGTGTTCATAGGAGACCCATGGAGAAAGTTATGGTGCTTTTTGTGTTAATTTTGTTGGAATTCTGAATTTATATTTTGTTGTGTGTATCAATTGATTCTATAGATCAATTGGACATGAGATTATGTGTTTGGGACTAGTGTCGTGTCCATAATTTGGTACATGTGGTTCGTATCCCAACTATTTGGTGATACGTGTCATTTTGGGGGTTTTTCCTCCGACACGGGACTTTGAACATGTCGTATTTTGACACGGACACATAGATCTACTTTTGACACTGATTTATTCATAAATATTATTTGTGATTTGTTTGTATCCTTCGGGGTGCAATTGGTTGTGTGTTGGACTCGTGTCACATGCGTATCCTAGATCTAGTGGGATACGGTGTGATACTCTCCAATTGTGTAGATTTTTGAATAGATCTAATTATGTATGGTTTAAATTCTTCAATTATAATTAGTAAATATATATAGATATTATATATTTATTTTGTGTATTTATTATAGTAATTATTGTAGCATAGATCTATATATTTTTGTGTGTGCTAATATGATGTACAAATATAATATGTAGCTTTCTTGCATGTAATTATATATGTACTTATGTTAATAACATAAATTATACATAAATGTTTTATAAAATATATTTATGTGTTTAATTGTGTAATTATATTATTTATAATTATTATGTAATTATTTGTATATTAATGTATATATTTTAGGTGTGCTTCTAGCCATGTAAAATATGAACATTAATATGTGCATGTGTTGTAACTATTGGTATTTAATTATAAGTTTATATGTGCATATATATATAAGTATATAATTATTTATTTATATATATGTATTGTGATTATTATTGCATATATATATTTATATATATATATATATATATATATATATATATATATATATATTTTTATTTGTTTTGGTGACAGTGGTTTCTATGACAGTGAAACTGTCATTATTTGGTCTGAACAGCAACCGCTGTACAGTGGTCAGCATTAATGAAAGATCTGTCATTAATGCTGCGGCAGTTTTGAGCGGCAACCTTTCAGCGACGTTTTTTGTGACAGTTTGAAACTGTCAGCAAACTGTGACAGCAGCGGTTTTGTATATGCAGTTTCTGCGATGAATTTTCAGTGACAGTCACGACTGTCACTATTAAACCTATTTTATTTTATCTTGTTTTGTTCACTGTTTTCAGTGACGCTTTGGCAGTTTTAAATTATATTTTATATATTATTATTGTATATATATATATGTGTATATATATGTGTTTTGTGAGGTATAATATTTGTAATAATATATTATGTTATTTGTATACATATTGGTTTGTATATATATTATTTTAGGGTATATATTATTTGTATTAGTAGTATACTTTGTGTGAGTATGATTTGGGATCTAATTTTTTATTCCTAAATTATTGTATTTTATTTCTATATTATTTATATAGATTTCTTGTGAGGTTGACCTTAGTTTGACCATGTTTGACTTTAGTTGACTTTAGAGTTGACCATAGTTGACTTTTGACTTAGAATTTATTTATTGACCTAGGAGTTGACTAGTTTGACTTGTTCTCTTTCCGGGACCTTGTTTTAATGTGGTATTCCATATCTAGGTCTTCGAGGCACCGAGTCAGACATCTGTGAGACTGTTCTTTGGATTTCAGGCGAGTACATTCTCTGATAGTTTCTCATTTATGATATCCTCTATATTCGTTGTATCTAGTGTAGATTTACATGTTTCTCTCGACACTATGGTTACACGGATTGGTATATCCGGATCTCATCATGAGATGTTATTCCTTGGTATATGGTGTATATGGTGCAAGTATTATTTTATTGGTTATCTTGTACATGTACAGACACCGATTCTCGGGGAGACTAGCTATCTTCTTGGGGAATCTAGTGCCATAGCATACCGTGGTTGGATCTATTATACCAGTTGGGGGTGGGGAGTACTAGTATAGATATGTGATCAAATCCCTATTGAATAAAGTATTGGTAAGCGAATAGTGTTGATCATGCACCGCACGTATGATTAGCCAGGCCACATTGTATCTTGCCCAAGCCGATCACATGTTAAGCTAGTACTCACACACTTAGTCATTAGTATTATTGTTTCATTGGCATATTGTTCATTATTGTATTTCTTTCCAGTATTTTCTTATTGTCTATATATCTCTTGTATCTATTTTGTGCATCTTGTTTATTCACAGCTATTTACTGTTACATAGTTTTTATCATGGATTAGAACTGCTGTTAGAGATGTACTCTGCTCCTTTCCTGACTGGATATATTTTTTCAGATGACACTGAGGAGTACCCTACCTATTATGGACCCCAGGATGTTGTGGGTTTAGATTCGGAGACCCTGGCTCAAGAGGGACTTATCCCAACTGAGACAGTTGACCCTGGAGTGTAGCTTGTAGTATGATAGTATTCTTTTGTACTGGATTTGTCTCCAACTTATTTTTGTTACTCTTCAGACTCATTGATGTATTATTTTAAACTCATGAGTTGATGACTATTCTATTCTTATCTGATTCGTGCTCATTCTATCTTAGTTCTGTGATTGAGTATTCTATCATTATTGGTGGTTTATTACTTTAGATAGACTATCTAGACAGCGTTCTACCGCCGATTCTGCGGCGTAGGCTGGGCGTTGTTTCCGACTAGTATCCTTACATCGGGTACGGGTCGTGACATGAACCATGTTCTAGCTGGGGCTAGCCGAGCCATAAATCACCGTATAGCTTATAGTAGTATGCACCGGTCCCTCGTAGGGCCACCATGCTATGATCGCATAGAATAAATAGTATAATAATAGTCGGATATTGCCATCAACTAATGAGAATTTAAACAATATCCATGGGGGTCAGCCTTCACTCCCCATATAATGATTTGAGGGTGGCTATTTAAGCACGATCTTGAAATTCCGTTCCTCCCAATGCTCTACATGTTTTAGTTGTCTAGTTAACCATATGGCTAGCTGGAATCACATGGTGTGGTCACATGTTACTTCCCTTATATGTCGTAGCGTAGTACGAACATGCTAGATACGAATCAACTTTGTTACTTAGTAGTTTAATTTGGATTCACCCGAGCGTGATGCAACAGTCAACAAATCCTAGCTGTGCCTTGTTATTGACCAACTATCACATCCATGCTGGAGGAATTTAATTACATCACATATGGCTTAGCACGTAGGAATACCTCGGTGTAAACATGTAACATAATTAGGTAGAAATACTTAGCACGTAGGAACACATAGCACGTAGTAAGTGTATCAGCACGGATACTAATAGTCGAGTCAAGTTGCCAATCATTGATAAATCACATGAGTTATAGCATATAGCAATACATAGGTCTAGTCAGGCACATAGGTAGTCATAGTCACTTGGCCGCATGGTCTATCTCTATTCATAGTCGGGTCAAGCATATAGTCGGGTTCAATACATGGTCACTCAGTTATCATGCAACCCAATCATTAATCTCACACTTAGAATCACAAAATCCAATAAAACATCAAACCAAAAAAATTAATAAATTATGCACATAGGGCCGCATAGGGTCAGGGTGCAAACTCTTACAAAAATATGAAGTGAACAGAGTGTCTCGATCGGATACAATACTCACTGGGATGTCGTGCTGTCTTACTATCTATCACATGTACATCTCTGGTAAATGATCTATGGATTGCCCTACTCGGAAAGGAATAAATTGAGCTACTTTTGTGAGACGATCTACTTTAACCCAAACTGCATCACGACCAGTTGGGAATCTAGGTAAATCGGTCACAAAGTCTATCATAATATGTTCTCACTTTCACTCCAGAATATGAAGCGGATATAATAATCATGTCGGTCTTTGCTGATCGGCCTTCACTTATTGATATACCAAACAACGAAAAATAAATTGTGCTATCTCCCTCTTCATTCCTTTCCACTAGAAATATTGCTTGATGTCTTAATACATCTTGGTACCTCCTAGATGAATTGAATATTGAGAACTATGAGCCTCGGTAATTACTTCCTGTCGGATATCTCCACTTGGTACACAGAGATAGTTTCCAAACCTAAGAGTTCCATCTTAATGAATCGTCAACTCTTTCCTGAGACCAGGCTCACATTTCGCCCGAAGTTTCTGAACTTTTGGATCCTCTGCCTGAGCTGTCTTAATTCTCTCAACCAAGGTAGATTGAACCTGCAAACTAGTCAATACTCCTTCGTCTTGCAGAAGTACTATCTTGATCTCCATTTCTCGAAGATCTTCTAAGACATGCCACTGTAATGTCAACATAAATGTACTACCTCTCCTGCTAAGAGCATATGCTACCACATTTGCCTTGCCTGGATGGTACTGGAGTTTCACATCATAGTCCTTTATCAATTTTAGCCACCTCATCTGCCTCATGTTCAAGTCCTTCTGAGTGAATACATACTTTAAGCTCTCGTGATCAGAAATTATCTTCACCCGATCACCATACAAGTAGTGCCTCCATAGCTTAAGTGCAAATACTACCGTCGCTAACTCTAAATTGTGAGTCGGATAATTCTTCTCGTGATCTTGAAGTTGACGCGATGCATAAGCTATCACCCTCCCATATTGCATTATTACACACAATTCCTTTGCCTGACGCGTCGTAATACACTATAAACCCTCCAGGACCTACTGGAAGCGTTAGAATCAGAGCTGAAATTAATATCTTCATTAATTTTTTAAATGATGTCTAACACTCTGCTGACCAATCAAACTTATCTTCCTTGTGCGTCAATCGAGTCAACGTGCTAAAATTCTTGCGAAGTCTGCCATGAACCTTCTGTAGTATCCTCCCAATCCAAAGAAACTACGCACTTCAGCTACTATCTTAGGAATTGGCCAACTCTCTACGGCCTCAACCTTCTTCGAATCTACTGTTACTCCTGCTCCAGAGATGATGTGACCCAAGAATGACACGTGATCCAACCAAAATTTGCACTAACTGAGCTTTGCGTATAACTGTTGTTCCCTCAAAATCTGCAAGACCTTCCAAAGATGTTCTTCATACTCCTTTTTGCTTCTGGAATTGACAAGAATGTCGTCTATGAAAACCACCACGAACTGATCTAGATATGGCATAAAAATATGGTTCATCAAATCCATAAATATCACTGGAGCATTAGTCAGTTCGAATGGCATAACTAAGAATTCGTACTATCCATATTGTGACCTAAATATTGTCTTGGGTATGTCTTGCTCCCGAACTCTTATTTGATGATACCCTGATCGAAGATCGATCTTAGAGAAAAACCTTGGCTTTGCTCAATTGATCAAATAAATTATCGATTCTTTGTAATGGGTACTTGTTCTTCACTGTTACTGCATTTAATTGTCTGTAGTCGATACATAACCGTAATGACCCATCCTTCTTCTTCACTAGAACCATTGGCGCTCCCCAAGGTGATCCACTGGTTTGGATAAACTTCTTTGCGTTCAGCTCTTCTACGTATTGGTACAGCTTGTCTAATTCTGATGGTGCTATTTGGTAAACTTTATAAGATATTAGCCCTGCTCTAAGTATCAACTCTATACAAAACTTAACATCTCTTACTAGAGGTAACCCTGGTAGCTCTTCTGGAGAGACGTCTAAGAACTCTTTGACTATCTCAAAAAGTTGTGCTTTTGTTATCACTGTCGTCGTGATCCTCTCTTCATACTGGTCTCCCACAGATCGTCAAAGACGAAGTCTTCCGTGCCCGAAATACTAAATAATATCCTACCCTTATGGCAATCTATCGTAGCATGGCTGTCTCTCAGCCAATCCATGCTTAAGATAATGTCAAAGTTACCTATAGGGAACTCGATCAACAGTGCTGGTAGTGAACGCCCGCATACTATGACCGGACATGCTATATATACCATACTAACTCCTACGAGCCCATTACCAGTGAGTATATTCAACCTATTTGGTAACGCCTTAAACTCTAATCAAATATGTATCATGAATCGTACAGATATAAATAAATAAGATACACCAGAATCAAACAATGCTACAGCAGGAAAAGATGCGACAACAATATTATCTGCCACCACATCGCCCGATGCCAAAGCCTTTTCCAGAGATAAAGTAAAAGCTTGCCCTTGGTCCTGTTGGACTCCTCGTTATTGCCTCCCTTGGATACGCTATTGTGGCCTCTGCTGGCTCTGCTGTTGTTGGTACATCTGAGTTTGCGTCGATAGTGGACGCTGAGATAATGGCCTCACTTCTATTACTGGCCCTCCCTGCTGGACTGCCCCTGTCGCTGGCAGGGATGGTAACTGTTGAATTGGCCCTCCTGTCCTCTACATCATCGAGCAATTAGAAATTCGGTGATCTGGACTGCCATACCTCATGCATAACCTATTTTTTTCCCTACACACACCTCTAGTATGGCCTCCCTTGCCACAGTAAGTGCAACCCACCGGTGCTCCCTGGCACTGTTGCTGTTGTGGCTGTCTCAGCTGCTGCCGAACCGGTACTATCACCGTCAAAACTATCGCCCTCTTTGGTGCTGAATCATGGATGCGAACACCAAGTGATAGTACTGACATCCGAGGTACTCCTCTACCTCCTCTTTTGCTCTGAGCATGAGACCTCTTCTGGCCTCCAGTCCTTGCCGATAACCTCTGTATGGTAAGCTCGTGCCTCCAAGCTTATATCGGTAATTCTTTATAAGTCAGGTAGTCGTGCCCCTCTACCAATTGTAGAATCTCCAAATAAAGTCCTTGCTGGAACCTCATCGCTCTATCTGCCTCTATAGCCACCATAGTCAGAGCGAATCTACTAAGCCTGCAAAAATCGGCTGAATATGCATCCATAGTCCTACCGGCCTGCTTGAGATCAATAAACCTCTGCTGGAGCTCATATTGTACGATGACTCCAAAGTACTTGGCTTAAAATCGAGCCCTGAAACTATCCTATAAGATATGACACCTCAAGCCAACCTCTACTGACACCCACCTGTCACGAGCAAGGTCCTGAAGCTGCAATTGGACCTGCTCAACTTGTTCATCAGTCGGAACCTTCGCCGCTGCCAAAATGACTTCGATGTCGTGGAGCCATGCATCTACCGTGATGGCGTCCTCTATGCCATCGAAGTACCTTTGGTTAAATCGACAAAATCTAACCGACGCCCCCGAATTAGTCCTTCTGTCTCTTTCTAAGCCGTCTATAAACCTTGACTCAACAAGACATTCTGCTCTTGTTGTTGAAACTTTTGATATTGTTGTACCGCCTTCTAGTGCTGCTGCGTAGCCATCATTCCCCGGAGGATCTCCAGCAATGTCGGGGTGCCAAGTACTGTTGGTACTACTATGGGTACGGGGATCTCAGGGCCTGGTTGCTCAATATGTCCAACTTCTGGTTCCACTATGCCAGCTTGTTCAACTACTGGCTCTATTCAAAATTGATTCTGAACAGGTGCTACCTCTCGTTGTCGCCCAGGGGGACCATGTCCTACCATGCCTGCTGCTCCATCAACTGAAGAAGCCCTAAAGGAAAGGACAAGGAACATCAAGAACATGACGGGAAGGACTAAGGAGGCAAGCGTGTTTTTTCCTTCACGAGCGAGGATCTAGAAGGAGGAAGCAAGGATCTACAAAGAGGAGCAAGGATCTACAAGTTGGAGGCCAATTTTATCACATTTGGAGGTTGCATTAGGAATCTGTCTCCCAATATATACAATTTAATTTTTTCCCTTTATTTAGGTTCTAAATCTAGGATTTAACTATGAGAAATCAACCCATATGCATAGGCTACCCATAAGAATTGGAATTGAGTTCATAGGAGACCTATTGAGAAAGTTATAGTGTTTTTTGTGTCAATTTAGGAGAAATTTCGAGATTGACACTTGTTGTGTTTGTCAATTGGTCCTATAGATCAATTTTGCATGTGTTTGTGTGTTTGTGGCTAGTGTCGTATCCACAATAGGGTACGTGTAGGTTGTATCCCAACAATTTGGTGATACGTATAATTTGGGGGTTTTCCTTCGACACGGGACTTTGTGCATGTCATATTTTGACACAGACAAGTAGATATGTGTTTGACTCTTCGTATTGTTCATAAGTAATATATTAGACTTGCTCGTGTCCTTCGGGGTACGTTTGGTTGTGTGATGGACTCGTGTCGCAAGCGTATCATAGATCTAGTGTGATATGGGTGGGATGCACTCCACGTGTTTGTTGTGTTGCATTTCTAGATCTAATTTTCTTTATTCTTAGCTAATTAGAACATATGTATTCATATGTATATGTATATATATTGTTATGAATATGTATATAGATAACTATATATATATATGTGTGGATATATGTATATAGAGGTGGATATATTAGTGTATTAATTATCTACATGCATATGTGCTTATATATATATGTAGATATACTTCTATATCTATATATTGTTATAGGAATGGTTATGATTATGTATATATGTATGGGATGTATCTATATGTGCATATGTGTGTTGATATATATGTATCTAGAGGGGAGGGTGTATATATGTATAATTGATACATATAGATATAAGTGAGTATACCTATATATGTATATATTTAGTGTAGTGATATCTATACATAGGTGTTGTTGTTTGTTGTACTTGTGTGTGTGTATGTTGTTGTGTTGGGGGAGAGAGGGGCTCAGGACAGCAACTCGAGCAGCAGCACACTATTGAGCAGTGAGGCACATCTACGAAGATCAGCAGCAGTTGTAGCAAAATGAAGATCAGCAACAACAGCAACAAAACGAAGGAGAACAACAGCAGCTACGAAGAGAAGAGCGTCAGCAACTACGAAGAGCAGAGCAGCAGTAGCAAAATGAAGATCAGCAGCAGCAGCAATAAAACGAAGGAGAGTAGCAGCAGCAAAACGAAGATTCAGCTGTAGCATTCAGCAAATGGAGGAGAGGATCAGCAGCTAAGGGCGGGTTGGGGGGGGCACTGTGTATCAGAAGGTTCATGTTGTATTAGTCACTGTGCCGAGCACAGTATCTTGGGTTTTCAGTTTCTGTTGAGTTTCACTTGAGATCGGGCATATTGGTTAGTTAGTTTAATAGTAAGGTATTGAGTAGTTAAAATATTTGATATGTTATGGTTAGTAGTTAGAAACATTATAGTAGTTAGTTATTTGTGTTAGCATAGTATTTTGGGTATAGTTTAGCTATATGTTTATTGTATTAGTTAGTATGGTATTGTATTGATTAGATGGTTAGTCTTGAGGATTATATTATAGTTAGTTTTCTATATATATATATATATATATATATATATATATATATATATATATATATATATATATATATATATATTTAGTTAGTTAGTTATAGTTAGTATTAGTTTGGTTTATATATATGTATTAGTTATACGTTAGAGTTTTGGGTTACTTCGAGAAACCAAGGTATTACCATGGTATTGGGCTGATACCCAAGGTATCGAGTTTGGGTATAGAGATAGGTGTGATACGCATTGGTGCAAGGCCAATGTATCATATTTCATTTGTATTGATATAGTATTATAATATTTGACTTGTATATATATCTAAAATACCATTTTCTTATAAATGAACCTGCGTATCCTAGGATATGGCCTTTTGAATGTCTTTTAGTATCTTAGATTAGCTTATATGGCCTAGTTTCATAGTGTATGAACCCAATATTTTGGTGAAGACTCATGCAACATAGAAATAGGTAGTTTGGCTGGTTTGACTTAGAGTTGACCTAGTTTGACTATTTTGACTTACAAATGGCTCTTTGACCTCGAAGTTGACTAGTTTAACTTATTTTTATTTTGAAACCTTATATTGATGTTATATTCCATATCTAGGTCTTCGAGGCACCGTATCAGACATCTGTGAGACTATTCACCGGACTTCAGGCGAGTACATTCTCTGATAGTTTCTTATTTATGATATCCTCTATGTTCATTGTATCTAGTGTAGATATCCATATTTTCTTAACACGATGGTTACACCGATTGGTATATCTGGATCTCGTCATGAGATGTTATTTCTTGGTATATGGTGTATCTTGTGCAAGCCTTGTTTCATTTTTTATCTTGTACATGTACAGGCACAGATTCTCGGGGAGAGTCGCTATTTTCCTGGAGAATCCCGTGCCATAGCATACCATGGTTGGATCCCCTATACCAGTCGGGGATGGGGAGTATTTTAGTATAGATATGTGATCATACCCTCCTTGTGAATGTCTTGTTCCTTGTGAGTGTTGATCATACACCGCACGTATGATTAACCAGGCCTTTTACTCTTGTGCAAGTTCCCAAGCCGATCATATGTTAAAGCTAGTACTCACACACTTAGTCATTAGTATTCTTGTACATTGTCGTATTGTTTATTCTCGTATTTATTTACAATATTTCTTTATTATATATCTCTTGTATCTATTATTGCATCTTGTATATTCACATCTATTTACTGTTACATAGTTTATATCATTGATTAGAACTGCTGTTAGAGATGTACCCTGCTCTTTTCATGATCGGATTTTTTTTCCAGATGACACTGAGGAGTGATACCCTACATATTACGGGCCTCAAGATATTGTGGGCTTAGAGTCAGAGACCCTGGCTCAGGATAGACTTATCCCGACTGAGACAGATGACCCAGGACTTGTAGCTTCTTTGATTTCTCTTGAACTGGATTTGTCTCCAGCTTATTGTTTAGTATTTCTTCAGACTCATTGATGTTATTATTTGACTCATGAGTTGTATGTGACTATTTTATTCTTTATCATATTCGTGCTCATTTTCATCTTAGATCTGTGATTGAGTATAATGATATTATTGGTGGCTCATTATATTGTTAGATATATTATCCAAATAGCGTTCTACCATGGCGTAGGCTGGGCCTTGTTCCTGACTTGCATCCCTACATCGGGTGCGGGTCGTAACATATTTTTAGTGGTGGCCCATGCAGGTCTTCGAGGTCGCAATTAGTGCGATTCGTAGTGGTGCTCTGAATTGAGTGATATTACGAGCCTGTTTCAGGATTTAGGATATATGCTATAGGCTGAGAATACTCAATCACATCAAGGAAAATTCTTTTGATTTATTCAACTATTCTTCCTTGATATTGATATTTGATCTTTAAACTATCCTCCTTGAGTGTCTTACATCATGTGCCATATTGATTCTTTCTTTCGCTTTGTCTCAGAATGTCGCCTAAGACTAGATCGCAGCAGGGGAGAGCAGCTTCTGAGAGGTATGCGACATCCCGAGGGCCTACACCAGTCACTTCTCCGGTGATTGGAGTGTCAGCTACTTTCGAAGGTCCACCACCTACTCAGAGGACTGTGCTAGCTGTATCTGAGGGACTTCCACCTCCACCATCCGTGCCAGCAGATGTGACACAGATGTTTACACTGTTTCGCGAGATATTAAAGGCGCAGAGGGCTCAGTCTGAGGCACACTAGAGACAGACCGACGTCTTGCGGCAGGGCCTCGAGAGTGTTCATCAGCTGCTAGTACCGTAGTAGAGAAAGGAGTTCTGGTCCAGCAGCAAGTTGCTCCTCAGGTTGCTCAGCTTCGGCCAGACAACATTCAGGACTTCAAGAAGCTGGAGCCTAGGGTCTTCAAGGGGACGGAGGGCATCGTCTATGCGGATGATTGGCTCGAGGATATTGAGAATCTTATGAGGGTGTCCTATCTTTCTGAGGATCTGAAGGTTGAGGCGGTAGGACTTCAACTGTTCGACGTCGCCCATAGTTTAGGAATGAGCCAATTCTTGTTGACGTAGGACAGTCTTAGGAGGTGTTCAAGGACCTCTTCAAGAAAAAGTTCTTTGCTCGGGCAGATGGGCTAGATTTGGGAAGGCAGTTTGAGAGCCTCTTTCTGGGAAGCATATATGTGGAGGAATACGCTACGGAGTTCGGCAGGTTGAGCCAATTTGTAGAGTATTTGGTGAGAGAACCGGAGGTTTGGACTATTAGGTTTTGCGAGGGTCTAAACTGGAAAGTAAAGATCCTCATTCGATCTTTTTATGAGACATACTCGGCGATACTTACGGAGACACGCAAGGTTGAGAGGGAGTTGGATTTGAAGCCCAAGAGATATCGTAATTTTTTTTGGGGGCCAACAATATTGTAGTATCTTCCAAGCATCCTCATTTCCAGTCCAGGCCTTTCCAGCAGCCGCAGCAGCACTAGACTCCAGCTAGGATGCCGTTTCACCAGGCATCACAACAGCAGAGACAGTTACAACAAGCTTTCTGCCACTTCTGTAAGAAGCCCGGCCATATCTGGGAAGTTTGTAGGAAGAGGTTGGGAGTTTATTTGTATTGTGGTACTAAGGGGCATCAACTGTGGGAGTTTCCTTCCAATCCTCGTCGTGCAGTTCAGGGAGCAGCTTCAGCTCCGAGGACACAGGCGAGACCACCTGCAGTACAACCGAGGGGACCGCTTTCGACCCAGCAGCAATGTTATGTCCAGCATCAGCATCAGGGAGGTGCACGTCAGGGACGAACGTTTGCTACGACCGTCGAGGAGGATGAGCCCACCAGAGATGTCATCGCAGGTTCTATTCTTCTTGATTCCATTCCAGCTTTAGCTTTGTTTGATAGTTGTGCTTCCTATATTTTTGTATATGTTTCTTTTGCTCTGAAGCATGGTTTGGTAGCCGAGTCTTTGCTTAGGACTTGCAAGATCATGACCGGGTGTCACGCCCCAGTCCCAAAAGTACACGGGACTAGGCCACGTGGCAATAGCCAGCTGACACATCTTCGAGGATATCCCAATTTAATGGATCCACGAAGAGTGCTACGCTGTCCTATAATACTAACAAGTACAATATCAGTCAATAACAGGTAATCTAATATAATCCACAATATAAAGAGCAAGAAGAACTACATAAACTGCTGGAAGATAAACACCAGTCTGAAATATCATAGTACAAACCATGATGTCTGGTGGGAACAAACCCACTGTTATGACGAAATAAAGTACTGAAATGAGATATAAAAGATAATGACTAGGGCATCGACTCTAGATAATGATGCACCCAATCCAGGCTGAAGGCCTACCAACTGATCACAGAAACTCTGACGGCTGCACCTCTAACTCCTCTGCGGTAGCAAATCTCGTCTCCTATCCGGGGCCGTACACTGTGGGGTAGAAAGCCTTGTCCAAATCTGGAAGGGAACCAGGTCCTCAGAGGGACGTAACAAGATACATAGAGATAATCCATATATAAATACTGAATAAAATAAATACAATAAAGGTGTGCTAACCATCTAAGTGAATGTAATGTGAGGACAACTGTGAGTATATGGGAAGGTGTAGGCTAGACATATGCTGACGTAATTCACCAGTCGTGGCAACCGGCTAGTATATGCCACACATGCCCCCTATAACACGGGTGTATGAATATAATAACGTCCGACATTCTATAGAGTGTGGTATCTGCAATGTCATCAAGTAACGCCCAATACTCTACAGAACGTGGTATCAGTAATATATAAATATGTCCGTATCACTCCGTCGAGTGCGGTATCAGTGTAAAGGAGTGAGATGTCCCATATGCCTACTAGTCGTCCTCCCCTCCCAATGTAGATATACCAGTCAAATAATTGACGCACATATCCCTTATCTAAATACCAAGTCTCTATACTGAAATACTTCTAAATTGCTTGCTAACCATGATGCACGTCACACGCGGCGATAGCTAGTCGATCACGCGAACTCGCATTCCAATATGAGATTTGTCACTACGACTACGTGTAAAAGTGTTAGGTCTTGGAAGATAATAGGGTATCATCCAATGAGGTGAGTCTGTTAACGACTAAGTCCATGTATACTAATCATCGACGTATCCGTCGAAATGTACCTGAGACAATCTCGGACGTGTACAGTTGTATAAAGCAAAGCAACAAGCATATAATATAATATTTGCATAATTTAAATTTGACAGTAAATATGGCAAGGTATCTTGCCTGAGTCTTCAAGAGATGAATGCCAAAAGCCTGCTCTGGTAGCGTCTCCTGGCTGATCCAAAGACCCTAGACAAACAATATAACATAATAATACAGGCATCAGATACTACACATTATCTACGTACGGTTAATACACTACTCTTGAATACTTGTCGCGAGTTCACTGTTGCTCGAGTACAGCATCACGTGCGCACTTAGCTAGAGTGTACACGTATTTTGTCTTCGGTTAACAGGTGTCTCGAGTCAATAATTCCCAGTTACGAGATATCCATGATTTCTGTTCTATATGGGCATGTCTTTATTCTCTATGTTTGTTCATACTAGGATTTATATCCGGGGGTTTCTACCGAATTACATGTCCTTGGTAACTGGTCGTTAGTTTAGAATAATTAATCACTAATTAATATCTAACTAAAACTCAATTCCATGCACAAAATATTAACTAGGTTTATGAGTTTATTAATACACTTCCATACTGACACGGCGACACGAAGGAAATTACTAGGACACGAGAGAGACGGGTTCCACGAACGAGTACCTGATCAACCGAGCGAGGGGGTACGCTCACTGGTCGGCTGTTCCCTTCGATGAGGGTGGCTCCGATAGCGTGGATGGATCCGTCTAGCGGTGATGGGACAGTCGGGATCGGGGCAGTGCTCCGATCGGGGGGCGGGCTGGCTGGGTTGAGCAACCGGTCGGGGAGCGGCCTGGCTGGGTTGAGCAGCCGGTCGGGGAGCGGTCGGGGTCGGGGTGGAGCGGTCGGCGCGGGGAGCGGGCTGGTTGGTTTGAGCAGCCGGTCGGGGAGCGGGCTGGCTGGGTTGAGCAGCCGGTCGGGGAGCGGTCGGGGTCAGGGTAGAGCGGGAGCGGTCTGGAGCAGTTGGCGCGGGGGGTGCAGGAGCGGGATGGAGCAGTCGTCGCGGGGGCGGCTGTAGAGGGTCGGTCGGGTGAGGTGGTCGGGAGCGGGCTGGGGTGTGCGGTCGGTTCGGAGTAGTCAGGGTTGAGGGGTCCGGCCGGTTGGGGAGCTTGGTTTAGATGGGGAGGTCGGCTAGGGTTTTGTGGAGGATGATGAATAGTAGTCTATTAGGGTTTTGCATGAGGGAGTTTGTATTTATAGTTGGTGATGGAGATTATGGGCTGGCCTTGCATGTGGGCCTGTCCTGCCTTGTTGGGGGCTGGTCAACGTAGGCTTGGTCGGATTTGTTTGAGGTAAAGTTGACTTGAATTATAATTAAATTAAATAATTGCAAGGCGCTCTCTCAAGAACTGCGACGTAGCTAAGGTGAGATGCAAGGGCGAGGTGCATTTTAAGACGTAAATGGATGCACATTAATCCTAATTAATGCCAAATAAACCCTAGCATCTCGATTTAATTCTAATAAGCCTTGAATTGGTCGAGGGGGTTTACAATCTGCCCTCCTTAGAGCATTTTGTCCTCAAAATTAAAACTTACGCATGGTAAAAAGTTCCGACCGAATACAAAAGATGCTAATACGTACCTAGTCCTTCGAAGAGATGGGGATAACACTGTCTAATGTCCTCCTCGTGTTCCCAAGTTGACTCACCTGGTGCATGATGTCTCCACGCGACGTGAACTAAGGGAATGGTTTTTCCTCGCAGTACTTTCTCGCTCCTGTCCAGAATCTCGACAGGCTCCTCTTGGTATGATAAGCTCGGTCCAACTGTGATCTCTGAGTGGTCAAGTATGTCACTCGGATCCGGTATGTACCTCCTCAGCTGAGATACATGGAAGACGTCATGAACTCCTTCCAAGGTCTGCGGTAAGGCTAATCTGTAAGCAACCTCTCCAACGCGTTCTAATATGTCGAATGATCCGATGTACCTCAGACTCAGCTTCCCTCTGTCTCCAAATCTGATAGTCCCTCGAGTAGGTGAGATATTTAGAAATACATTATCTCCAACCTAAAATTCTAAGGGTTGACGATGTGCATTCGCCCAATGCTTCTGTCTGTCTTGTGCTGCTCGAAGGTGCCCTTGGATCTTCTTCACTTTTTCTACTGTACGAACAACCAACTCTGGTCCGAGAATCTGTCGCTCGCCTATATCACTCTAGCATACTAGGGAACGATATTTCCTTCCATACAATGCTTCATAGAGAGCCATCTGGATGCTTGCTTGATAGCTGTTGTTGTAGAAAAACTCGACCAGATGCAAATGGTCCTCCCATGATCCTCCGAAGTCAATCATGCACGCTCTCAATATGTCTTCTAACGTCTGAATGGTGCGCTCCGACTGACCATCTGTTTGTGGGTGATATGCTGTACTAAACTTCAGGCGAGTACCGAGACTCTCTTGCATACTCCGCTAAAAGTAAGACATGAACCTCGTATCCCTGTCAGACACGATGCTAACTGGCACTCCATGTAGGTGCACAATATCTCTCATGTACATATCTGCTAAGGCCTCCGTCGATTGCCCAACTCTGAAGGATAAAAAGTATAGGGACTTGGTGAGTCTATCCACAATTACCCATACCGTATTGCGCCCACTAGGACTTCTCGGAAAACCCGTAACAAAGTCCATGGTGATATGCTCCCATTTCCACTCCGGTATAGGTAGCGGTTGAAGCAATCCTACAGATCTCTGATGCTCAGCCTTGACTTGCTGACACACCAGGCACTTGGCTACAAAGCGTGCTATCTCCCTCTTCATTCCGTGCCACCAGTAGTATTGTCTCAAGTCCCTGTACATCTTAGTGCCTCCTGGATGAATAGAATAGGTTGAACTGTATGCCTCTTCCATCAACTCCTGACGAAATTCTCCATTTGGAACATAGAGACGATCTTCGCATCTCAAAGTTCTATCTTCGTGTATTCGCAGTCCTGTCTGTATTCCAGCCTCTGTCCTCTGTCTAAGTCTCTGAAATCTGGCGTCTGTCGACAAAGCAGCCTTGATTCTCTCCACTAATATCGATTGTAATTGGAAACTCGACAATTGTCTATCTACTTCGGGCATAACGACCTCTATACCCATATAATCTAGATCTCTCAACAGATGTGGTTGGGTGGTCATGAAGAATGTCGTGGGTCTTCTGCTCAACGCATCGGCTACTATGTTGGCCTTTCCCGGATGGTACTGTAGCTCGATCTCGAAGTCTGTCATCACCTCGAGCCAATGTCTCTGCCTCTGATTAAGATCCTTCTGAGTATAGACGTACTTTAGGATCTTATGATCAGTAAATATCTCCACTCTCTCTCCATATAGATAGTGCCTCCAAAGCTTCAAGGCAAAGATCACTGCTGCAAGCGCCAAGTCGTGGGTGGGATAGTTCTTCTCATGGGTCCTCAACTGTCTAGAAGCATAAGCTACAACCTTTCCATGCTGCATCAAAACACATCCTAATCCTTTTCCGGACGCATCACTATAGATTACGAATCCTCCGTGTCCAGATGGTATGATCAAGATAGGTGCTATAGTCAAGCGCTTCTTTAGCTCATTGAATACCTTCTGACACTCCTCTGTCTAGGTGAACTCCTGCTCCTTGCGGGTCAAACGAGTCATTGGCTCTGCAATCTTTGCGAAGTTCTCTATGAACCTTCGGTAATATCCAGCAAGTCCTAGAAAGCTCCTCACTTTCGAAACATTGGTAGGGGTTGGCCATGTCTCTACCGATGAAATCTTTGCCGGATCTACTGAAATTCCATCTCCTGAGATGACGTGTCTAAGGAAAGTGATACGATCCAGAAGAAACTCATATTTGCTCAGCTTGGCATAAAGTTTCTCGCTCCTTAGTGTCTCTAATACTAGTCTCAGATGCTCTTCGTGCTCCTCGTGGCTCTTCGAATACACCAAAATGTCGTCGATGAAGACTACCATGAACTGGTCTAAGTATTTATGGAATACTCTGTTCATCAAGTTCATAAATACAGCAGGTGCATTCGTCAGCCCAAATGGCATTACTAAGAACTCGTAGTGACCATAACGAGTCCTGAATACTGTCTTCTGAATGTCTTCTCGTCGCACCTTCACTTGGTGATAAACCGATCTCAAGTCAATCTTGGTGAACACTACTGCTCCTGTTAACTGGTCGAATAAATCATCAATCCGCGGTAGGGGGTACTTATTCTTGATAGTCAAAGCATTAAGGGTTCTGTAATCAATGCACATGCGTACTGTTCCATCCTTATTGGGTACGAACAACACTAGTGCTCCCCAAGGTGATACACTAGGACGGATAAATCCCTTGCTCTGCAACTCCTCTAATTGTAACTTCAGTTTGTCTAACTCCTTCTTCGCCAATCGGTATACATTAGAAGATACCGGCGCTGCTCCGGGTACTAGTTCGATGGTGAACTCCACGTCTCTATCTAGCGGTAAGCCTGATAGTTCTTCGGGGAATACATCCTCAAATTCTGCAACTATCGGCGGGGGTGCAATCTCCATAGCCATGCAAGTTCCCGCTATCTGTCCTACTCCTTGTTCGACAGTCCCTCGCATGTACTCGAACTCTGATTGATTTGGTGGTCTAAAAGTGACTCTACCTTTTCGGCAGTTCAGTACGGCGTTATACTGGCTTAACCAGTCCATGCCTAACACAACATCAAAGTACGACATAGGCAATACCAAGAATCACGCTCTCATCTATCTACCACATATAACTACCGAGCACGTTCTGATAGTGCTGGTAACCGGCACGATACCTCCTTTGGTAAGAATCTTCCAACTCTTAGGTAAGGGGAAAGTCGCTACTCTATGCATTGCTACGAATCTACTAGTTATAAATGACAATGTGGCTCCAAAATCAAACAATACAGTTGCAGGTAACGATGCAACTAAGATGGTACCTATGATAGCTTCCCCTTCTGTTTCTTCCTCAGTAGCTGCTAAAGCGAAGGCTTGTCCCTGCCTTTATCCTCCTGTCTGTTGTCGGTTCCAGTTGAACTGTACTTTCTGTAGGGCTAAGGGTGGTCCCCTCTGAAATCCTCCGGGTGCTGGTGGTCGCTGACCTCCTGGTAGGGGTAATGTTCTCGGGGCTGGTGCTGTTGGCCTCGGTCCTGTCTGCAGTGCTACCTCTCTGCGCTGCGGGCAATCTCGGATAAGGTGCTGACTAGACTCACATATCATGCATAATCCCAACTTCTCCGGCAATCTTTAACGACGTGTCCCTTCTTGCCACAAAGGTGACAAGTCGGAAGCTCCTGCTGTGGGTATGGCGCTTCTCTCTGCTGCGTTTGTGCTCCGGGATGACGAAGCAGTCCTCCTGCTCTGGGCTGTGCTCTGGCTGGTGTAGTCGTGCTGGGACGTCTAGCTCCTCTGACGATGGCCTCCTGGATCCTTGCCTCTGCAAGAACCTCTTCATAAGAAATCCTCGCCTGTGTAGTGGTATACCTCTGTGGTTCGAAATTGAGTCCATAGTGAAATCTATGGGCTTTTCGAGTTCATTGGGTATCAGGACGGCACCAAATCTGCTAAGGCGGCTGAATTCCACGTCATATGCGTCAACAGTCATATTCCCCTGTTCTAGATGTAGGAACTGGGAGTACAGGGCATTTCTGACTGTAGCTGGGAAATATCTCGCATTGAAGTACCCTAGGAACTATTCCCACGTCTGGTTCTTCCCTACACTGTGCTCAATGGAATCTTACCAGTGATGGGCGTTGCCTTTTAGTTGGGCCCTCACTGCGGTCATCCAAAGCTCTGGTTGCAGTTGTGAAGCTTCTAGTAACATCTCCGTGTTGGTGACCCAATCGGAGATCTGCTCAGCGGTCTCATTGTCCGAGAAAGTATCTGGTCCCATTTGTCGGAAGCATCTAACAGTGCCACCTGTCTGGGCTGGTGGAGGTGTTGGTGTTGCGACAGGTGTCCTCTCTAGTACTGTCATCAGACTCTGTCTCAATGTCTCTGTTTGCTGCTACTGTGCTTGCATCATTGTTTGGAAGAACTGAAGCATCTGTGGCTATCCATCTAGCTGTGGCATCTGGGGTTGATAAGATGGAGGCGGTGGTAGTAGAATCTTCGGCTGTGCATTAGGCGACTCCTCAGATGTCAGCCACTCAGTCTGCATCATCGGTGTAGCTCCAGAAGTCTGTCCCTCACAATGTTGCGTGGGGATTGTCTAGGAAGTCTGTCCAAGGCTGCGGCGTAGGATCGCCCTGCGATGTCTCATGCCAATGTATCAGTGGGGCCTGTAGAGGGGGTTGCCCTTGGGGTACTTCATCTCCTTGAGTGGTGTTATTTGGCACCGCGGCACGGGGTGCTCCTCGTCCACGACACAAATTCATCTTGCTGCAAGAGATAGGACTTCATTAAAAGAGTACGAATCAATAAACAGGATGCAGATATTTAGAAGTAGTATCAAGGAGGTTCAAAGGAGAATCAAAAGTGGATGAGACCTAGTAATTTTTATCCTATTGCAGGCTCGCTGGGTACGTTATCATACCACAAGCGAAAAAGTAGACCTGCATAGGCCACCACTAAAACCATGTCACGCCCCAGTCCCAAAAGTACACGGGACTAGGCCACGTGGCAATAGCCAGCTGACACGTCTTCGAGGATATCCTAATTTAATGGATCCACGAAGAGTGCTACGTTGTCCTATAATACTAACAGGTGCAATATCAGTCAATAACAGGTAATCTAATCTTATCCACAATGTAAAGAGCAAGAAGTACTACATAAACTGCTGGAAGATAAACACCAGTATAAAATATTATAGTACAAACCAAGATGTCTGGTGGGAACAAACCCACTGCTATGACGAAATAAAGTACTGAAATAAGATATAAAAGATAATGACTAGGGCATCGGCTTTAGATAATGATGCACCCAATCTAGGCTGAAGGCCTACCAACTGATCACGGAAACTCTGACGGCTGCACCTCTAACTCCTCCGCGATAGCGAATCTCGTCTCCTGTCCGGGGCTGTACACTGTAGGGTAGAAAGCCTTGTCCAAATTTGGAAGGGAACCAGGTCCTCAGAGGGACGTAACAAGATACATAGAGACCAAACATATATAAATACTGAATAAAATAAATACAATAAAGGTGTGCTAACCATCTAAGTGAATGTAATATGAGGACAATTGTGAGTATATAGGAAGGTGTAGGCTAGACATATGCTGACATAATTCACCAGTCGTGGCAACCGGCTAGTATATGCCACACATGCCCCCTATAACACGGGAGCATGAATACAATAACGTCCGACATTCTATAGAGTGTGGTATCTGCAATGTCATCAAGTAACGCCCAACACTCTACAGAACGTGGTATCAGTAATATATAAATACGTCCGTATTACTCCGTCGAGTGCGGTATCAGTGTAAAGGACTGGGGTGTTCCATATGCCTACCAGTCGTCCTCCCCTCCCAATGTAGATATACCAGTCAAATAATCGATGCGCATATCCCTTATCTAAATGCCAAGTCTCTATACTGAAATAGTCCTAAATTGCTTGCTAACCATGATGTACGTCACACGTGGCGATAGCTAGTCGATCACGCGAACTCGCATCCCAATATGAGATTTGTCACTACGACTACGTGTAAAAGTGTCAGGTCTTGGAAGATAATCGGGTATCATCCAATGAGGTGAGTCTGCTAACAACTAAGTCCATGTATATTAATCATCGACGTATCCGTCGAAATGCACCCGAGACAATCTCGAACGCGCACAGTTGTATAAAGCAAAGCAACAAGCATATAATACAATATTTGCATAATTTCAATTAGACAGTAAATATGGCAAGGTATCTTGCCTGAGTCTTCAAGAGATGAATGGCAAAAGCCTGCTCTGGTAGCTTCTCCTGGCTGATCCAAAGACCCTAGACAAACAATATAACACAATAATACAGGCATCAGATACTACACATTATCTACGTACGGTTAATACGCTACTCTTGAATACTTGTCGCGAGTTCACTATTGCTCGAGTACAGCATCACGTGCGCACTTAGCTAGGGTGTACACGTGTTCTATCTTCGGTTAACAGGTGTCTCGAGGCAATAATTCCCAGTTACGAGTTATCCATAATTTCTGTTCTATGCGGCCATGTCTTTATTCTCTATGTTTATTCATACTAGGATTTATATCCGGGGGTTTCTACCGGATTACTTGTCCTTGGTAACTGGTCGTTAGTTTAAAATAATTAATCACTAATTAATATCTAACTAAAACTCAATTCCATGCACAAAATATTAACTAGGTTTATGAGTTTATTAATACACTTCCATAATGACACGGCGATACGAAGGAAATTACTAGGACACGAGAGAGACAGGTTCCACGAACGAGTACCTGATCAACCGAGCGAGGGGGTACGCTCACTGGTCGGCTGTTCCCTTCGACGAGGGTGGCTCCGGTAGCGTGGACGGATCCGTCTAGCGGTGATGGGATAATCGGGATCGGGGAAGTGCTCCAGTCGGGGAGCGGTCGGGCTAGGTTGAGCAGTCGGCACGGGGAGCGGACTGGCTGGGTTGAGCAGCCGGTCGGGGAGGGGCTGGCTGGGTTGAGCAGCCGGTCGAGGTACGGTCGAGGTCAGGGTGGAGCGGTCGTCCCGGGGAGCGGGCTGGCTGGGTTGAGCAGCCGGTCGGGGAGCGGGCTGGCTGGGTTGAGCAGCCGGTCGGGGAGCAGCCGGTTCGGGGTGGAGCAGGAGCGGGCTGAAGCAGTCGGCGTGGGGGGTGCGGAAGCGGGCTGGAGCAGTCGGTGCGGGGGTAGTTGTAGGGGGTCGGTCGGGTGAGGTGGTCGGGAGCGGGCTGGGGTGTGCAGCCGGTTGGGAGTAGTCGGGGTTGAGGGGTCCGGCCGGTTGGGGAGCTTGGTTTAGATGGGGAGGTTGACTAGGGTTTTGTGGAGGATGATAAATAGTAGTTTATTAGGGTTTTGCATGAGGGGGTTTGTATTTATAGTTGGTGATGGAGATTATGGGCTGGCCTTGCCTGTGGGCCTGTCCTGCCTTGTTGGGGGTTGGTCCACGTAGCAGTGCACAAGGTGGGCTTGGTCGGATTTGTTTGAGGTAAAGTTGACCTCAATTATAAATAAATTAAATAATTGCAAGGCGCTCTCTCAAGAACTGCGGCGTCGCTAAGGTGAGATGCAAGGGCAAGGTATATTTTAATGGACACACATTAATCCTAATTAATGCCAAATAAACCCTAGCATCTCGATTTAATTCTAATAAGTCTTGAATTGGTCGAGGGGGTTTACATCAGGGAAGGCATTATCCTGGTTAATAATATTTGCAAGGATCGGAGATTTACTCTCGGAGTCCAGGAGTTGAGTGTGTGTCTACTTGTAATGCCACTTCCGAGCTACGATATTATACTCGGGATGGATTGGTTGAGTAGGCACCGTGCTAGTTTAGATTGTAGAGGAGGTAGAGGTTTGTTTGGTCCGCCAGGAGAGCCAGAGTTTGAGTTTGCTAGAGGAGCTACAGAGCGGGGATAAGGCATTATTTGTGGAGCTATAGTGGAAGACAAGAAGTTGTCGCATCCGTTGATAGCAAAGTTCTTAGATGTGTTTCTTGAGGAATTACCAGGATTGTCGCCGGATCGAGATATTGAATTCTCTATAGACTTGGTGCCAGGTGCGAAACCAATTTTACAGCATATCTATTGAGTAAATAACAGTGACCTGCTTGAGCTGAAGAAGCAGGTGGACGAATTGCAGGATAAGGGGTATATCAGATCGAGTTCTTTACCATGGGGAGCCTCGGTATTGTTTGTACCGAACAAGGATGGATCAGTGCGCATGTGCATTGATTACAGGACATTGAATAAACTTACTATCAAGAATAAGTACCCTTTGCCATGGATTGATGACCTGTTCGTTCAGTTGAGTGGTGCCAAGGTGTTTTCTAAGATCGACTTGAGATCAGGCTACCACCAAGTGAAAGTGAAGCCGGAGGACATACCGAAGACTGCTTTTAGAACTCAGTATGGTCAATATGAGTTTATAGTGATGCCGTTTTGGTTGACTAATGCCCCGACGGTATTTATGAACTTGATAAACAAGGTGTTCCATCAGTACATTGACAAGTTCGTGGTGGTGTTCATCGATGACATACTCATACACTCGAAGACACTGGAGAAGCACGAGGAGCATTTGCGGATTGTGTTGGAGGTGCTGAGGAAGGAGAAGTTGTATGAGAAGTTGTCCAAGTGTGAGTTCTTCCTGGACAAGGTGGACTTCTTGGGGTATATTGTGACTGGTGATGGTATTTCAGTTGATCTGAAGAAGATCGCAGCAGTGGAGTCTTGGAAGACCCTGAGTTCGGTAGCAGAGATCAGGAGTTTCTTGGGATTGGCAGGTTACTACAAAAAGTTTGTGCAAGATTTTTCAAGGATTGTCGAGCTGATGACCAGACTCACTAAAAAGGACGTAGAGTTTGTTTGGACGGAGTATTGCCAGGTTGCTTTTGAGGAATTAAAGAAGAGGTTGACGTCTGCTCCTATTTTGACATTGCCATCAGGGTCTAGAGGTTTCACTATTTTTAGTGATGCATCGGGGAAAGGTTTGGGTTATGTTCTTCAGCAGAATGGGAAAGTAATTGCCTATGCATCCAGGCAATTGCGTCCTTATGAGAAGAACTATCCTACCGATGATTTGGAGTTGGCAGCAGTCATCTTCGCCCTGAAGTTATGGAAACACTATTTATACAGAGAGTGTGGAGATCTTCACACACCATATAAGATCTTGAAGTACGTTTTCACGCAGAAGGAGTTGAACATAAGGTAGCGTCGGTGGCTGGAACTGATAAATTTTTTTGATATATCTTTGCAGTATCAACCTGGAAAAGCTAATGTAGTTGCCGATGCCTTGAGAAAGTATCCGGTAACTATGTTCTTGACACAGGATCGGTATTTGCTGGAGGACTTGGAGAGCTTGGATATTGAGGTGATAGTTTCTGGTTTTGCTATACAGATGTGGGGATTGCAGATACACTCAGATTTGATAGACAGGATAAGGGCAGCACAGTATGATGAGGTATCGCTGAGGAGCATCAGAGCTCAGGTGAGAGCAGGATTGGAGGATGATTTCACCATTGCTGAGGATGTTTCTTTGCGGCATGGAGTTAGATTGTGTGTGCCTAGTGGGGAGCTGCGTGAGGAGGTGTTACAGGAAGCGCATCGCTCTCAGTATTCCATACATCCAGGTGCCAAAAAGATGTATCGAGATATGCGAGAGAGTGTGTGGTGGTATGGCATAAAGAGGAAAATGGCACAGTTTGTATCCAGATGCTTAGTGTGCCAGCAGGTGAAAGCCGAGAGGCAGAGGCGAGGAGGTTTACTTCAGCCTTTACCCATTCCAGAGTGAAAGTGGGAGCACATTACTATGGATTTTGTGTCCGAACTTCCACGATCTCCAGGAGAAAAATACACGATTTGGGTCATCGTTAATAGGTTGACCAAGTCAGCCCACTTATTGCCTTTCAAGGTAGGTTTGTCTACGGATAAGCTGGCAGAGATGTATGTGAGATGGATCGTCAGGATACATGGAGTTCCCGTCAGCATAGTCTCGGATTGGGATAGTCATTTTATTTCTCATTTCTGGAGAAGTTTGCAGGCGAGTTTGGGCACCCAGCTCAAGTTCAGTACTGTATATCATCCCCAAACAGATGGGCAGTCAGAGAGGACTATTCAGACTCTCGAGGATATGTTGTGCACTTGTGTACTAGATTTTGGGAGTTCTTAGGAGGACCATCTCCATTTGGTAGAGTTTGCTCACAATAACAGCTACCAGGCTAGTATAGAGATGTCACCATTTGAGGCTCTGTACGGTCGGAGATGTCGTACTCCCTTGTCATGGGACGATGTTGGAGAGAGAGTTTTGCTTGGGCCAGAGATGGTTGTGGATGCAGCGGAGAAGGTTCAGTTGATCAGAGACAGGCTTCGGGTGGCACAGGACAGACAACGGCATTGGGCCGATAGCCACCGGAGACCTTTGGAGTTTGAGGTATAGGTTTAGATTTTTGTGTGTGCTTGTTATTGGTTGTATATTATAGATTAAGTTCTTAAGGTGTTGTTTTGTTCTAGGTGGGTGGTTTGGTGTTTTTGAGGATTTCTCCAACATGAGGTACGATTCGTTTTGGTGAAGGCGGAAAGCTTAGTCCGTGATTCATCGGACCTTTTACTATTCTAGAGAGGGTCGGTGCAGTTGCTTATAGACTAGACTTTCTACCTGCATTGGAGGGAGTGCACAACGTTTTTCACGTGTCACAGTTGAGACGGTACATGGCAGATCCTTGTCATGTGTTGGATCACTCAGAGATAGAGGTGGGCCCTACTCTCAGCTATCCAAAGCAGCTAGTTGAGATTCTAGATCGGAGAGAGAAGGTGCTGAGGAACCAGACTATTCCTTTGGTATGTATCGCATTGAGGCATCACTCTCTAGGGGAGTCTACCTGGGAGAGAGAGGATGAAATGCGAGAGCATTATCCATATTTGTTTGTGCCTTGAGGTATGTTCTATTCTTTCTATTATGTTCTGTTCTTTTGTTATGATCTGTTATTTTCTGGAGATAGTTTTCGTCTTTGAATTTTAAGGACGAAATTATTTTAAGGAGGGTAGACTTGTCACTACCATATTTTTTAGGAAAGGGTATTTTGGTTATTTTATAATTAATTAAATATTGTGTATGTGAATAATTATTTATTGTATTATTTATTTATTGTTAGATGTTAGTATATTATTTTGAACTTGTGTTAGTGGACCTAACTAGTTTAGTTTAGACTTATGGACCAACATGTATCAATTGTTAAAATTGATCCCAACTAGAAGTACATTGATTAGGAGGATGTTTAATTTAATTAAACCATTAGACTAGAACCTTCCCTCCTTAATTATTTTTTCATGAGAGGCCCCAAGGGGTATAATGAATATTACATAGTAGCTTGAGGAAGGGGCAAGGGGGCGGCCTACTTAAAGGGGGGGAGTTTCTCTCTCCTCTTTTCATTTTAAATCTAGATATAGAATTTCATCAACCAAATTTTCCCATTTCCACATCAATTCTCTACTAAATTTTATCATAATTCCTTCCTAAATCACCATTGGAGGCTAGTAGAGCAAGGATCTAGAAGGAGGAAGCAAGGATCTACAAAGAGGAGCAAGGATCTACAAGTTGGAAGCCAATTTCATCATATTTGGAGGTTGTATTGGGAATCCATCTTCCAATTGGTATAATTCAGTTTTTCCCTTCATTTAGGTTCTAAATCTGAGATTTAACCATAAGAAATTAACTCATATACATAGGCTACCCATAGGAATTGGAATTGAGTTTATATGAGGCCTATTGAGAAAGTTATGGTGCTTTTTGTGTCAATTTTGGAGAAATTCCGAGATTGACACTTGTTATGTTTGTCAATTGGTCCTATAGATCAATTTAGCATGTGTTTGTGGCTAGTGTCTTGTCCACAATTGGGTACGTGTAAGTTGTATCCCAATAATTTGGTGATACATGTTGATTTGAGGATTTTTTTTCTCCGACACGGGCCTTTGTGCATGTTATATTTTGACACGGACACATAGATATGCGTTTGACTCTTCGTATTATTCATAAATAATATATTAGACTTGATCGTGTCCTTCGGAGTATATTTGGTTGTGTGGTGGACTCGTGTCTCAAGTGTATCATAGATCTAGTGTGATATGGGTGCGATGCACTCCACGTGTTTGTTGTGTTGCTTTTCTAGATCTAATTTCTTTTGTTCTTAGCTAATTGTAACATATGTATTCGTATGTATATATATTGTTATGAATATGTATATAGATAACTATGTATATATGTATGGATATATGATATAGAGGTGGACATACTAGTGTATTAATTATCTATATGCATATGTGCTTATATATATATGTAGATATATTTTTATATCTATATATAGTTATATGAATGGTTATGATTATGTATATATGTATGGGATGTTTCTATATGTGCATATGTGCGTTGATATGTATGTATCTAGAGGGGAGGGTGTATATATGTATAATTGATACATATAGATATAAGTGAGTATACCTATATATGTATATATTTAGTGTAGTAATATCTATACATAGGTGTTGTTGTGTGTTGTGCTTGTGTGTGTGTGTGCGTTGTTGTGTTGGGAGAGAGGGGGGCTCAGAACAGCAACCCGAGCAGCATCACACTATTGAGCAGTGAGGCACAGCTACGAAGATCAGCAGCAGCAGCAGCAAAACAAAGATCAGCAGCAGCAAAACAAAGATCAGCAGTAGCAGCAACAAAACGAAGAAAAACAGCAACAGCTACGAAGGGCAGAGCAGCAGCAGCTACGAAGGGCAGAGCAGCAGCAGCTATGGAGAGCAGAGCAGCAGCAACAAAATAAAGATCGGCAACAGCAACAAAACGAAGGAGAGCAGCAGCATCAAAACGAAGATCCAGCAGTAGTGTTCAACAAATGGAGGAGAGGATCAATAGCTAAGGGGGCACTGTGTATCAGTAGCTTCACATTATTTTATTCACTGTGTCGAGCACAGTATCTTGGGTCTTCAGTTTTAGTTGAGTTTTACTTCAGATCGGGTATATTGGTTAGTTAGTTTAATGGTAAGGTATTTGATATATTATGGTTAGTAGTTAGTTAGATATATGTAGTGATATTTATGTAGTAGTTAGAAATATTATAGTAGTTAGTTATTTGTGTTAGCATAGTATTTTGGGTATAGTTTAGCTATGTTTTTATTGTATTAGTTAGTATGGTATTGTATTGATTAGATGGTTAGTCTTGAGCATTATATTATAGTTATATATATATATATATATATATATATATATATATATATATATATATATATATATATATATACATATTTATATTTATATATATATATATATATATATATATATATATATATATATATATATATATATATACATATATATATATATATATTACAGTGTTAGTTATAGTTAGTATTAGTTTTGTTTATATATATGTATTAGTTATATTTTACAGTTTTGGGTTACCTCGGGATACCAAGGTATTGGGCCGATACCCAAGGCATTGAGTTTGGGTATCGAGATAGGTGTGATACACATTGGTGCAAGGCCAAGGTATCATGTTTTATTTGTATTGTTATAGTATTATAATATTTGACTTGTATATATATCTAAAATACTATTTTCATATAAATGAACCTGCGTATCTTAGGATACGGCCTTTTGAATGCCTTTTAGTATCTTAGATTAGCTTGTATGGCCTAGTTTCATAGTGTATGAACCCAATATGAGATAGACTCATGCAACCTAGAAATAGGTATTTTGACCGGTTTGACTTAGAGTTGACCTAGTTTGACTATTTTGACTTAGAAATAGCTCTTTGACCTAGAAGTTGACTAGTTTAACTTATTTTTATTCTGAAACCTTGTATTGATGTTATATTCTATATCTAGGTATTTGAGGCACCGTATCAGACATTTGTGAGACTATTCACCGAAATTCAGGCGAGTATATTCTCTAATAGTTTCTTATTTATGATATCCTCTATGTTCGTTGTATCTAGTGTAGATATCCATATTTTCTTGACACGATGGTTACACGGATTGGTATATCCGAATCTCGTCATGAGATGTTATTTCTTGGTATATGATGTATCTTGTGCAAGCTTTGTTTCATTGTTTATCTTGTACATGTACAAACACTGATTCTCGGGGAGAGTCGCTATCTTCCTGGAGAATCCCGTGCCATAGCATACCATGGTTGGATCCCCTATACCAGTCGAGGGTGGGGAGTATTTTAGTGTAGATATGTGATCATACCCTCCTTGTGCATGTCTTGTTCCTTGTGAGTGTTGATCATACACCACACGTATGATTAACCAGGCCTTTTACTCTTGTGCTAGTTTTCAAGCCGATCACATGTTAAAGCTAGTACTCACACACTTAGTCATTAGTATTCTTGTAGATTGTCATATTGTTCATTCTCGTATTTATTTACAATATTTCCTTATTGTATATCTCTTGTATCTATAGTTGCATCTTGTATATTCACATCTATTTACTGTTACATAGTTTATATCATTGATTAGAACTGCTGTTAGAGATGTACTCTGCTCCTTTCCTGACTGGATATATTTTTTCCAAATGACACTGATGAGTGGTACCCTACATATTATGGGCCTCAAGATGTTGTGGGTCAGAGACCCTGGCTCAGGAGGGACTCATCCCGACTGAGACAGATGACCCGGGACTTGTAGCTTCTTAGATTTCTCTTGTACTGGATTTGTCTCCAGCTTATTGTTTAGTATTTTTTAGACTTATTGATATTATTATTTGACTCATGAGTTGTATGTGACTATTCTATTCTTTATCATATTCGTGCTCATTTCTGCCTTAGATCTGTGATTTAGTATATTGATATTATTGGTGGCTCATTATATTGTTAGATAGATTATCCAAATATCGTTCTACCGCCAATTCTGTGGCGTATGCTGGACGTTATTACTGACTTGCATCCCTACATCGGGTGCTGGTCGTGACAGTTAGACCATCACACCATGATATTCTATGTTCCTAGACTATTTGACAGTAGATACAATACACAAACAAGCTCAACTACATAATTGGCCAATCACTTGTATGACTTACTAGATGGAGTCTGGGTTATCCAAGAGATATTATGCATATAGTAAGAATCCTCAGATTGAACCATGTTTTAGCAGGGTCTAGCCGAGCCATGAATTATTGCAGAGCATATAGTAGTATGCACCGGTCCCTCGTAAGGCCACTGTGCTAAGATCGCATAGAACACATAGTATAATATAATAGTCGGATATTGCCATCCAATAATAAGGATTTAAACAATATCCATAAGGGTTAGCCTTCACTCCCCATATAATGATTGAGGGTGGCTAGTTAAGCACGATCTCCAATGCTCTTCATATTTTAGTTGTCTAGTTAACCCTAATATTAACTAGAATTATATGGCGTGGTTACATGTTACTGCCCTTATATGTCGTACTGTTGTACGGGCACGCTAGATGTGAATCCACTTTGTCACTTAGTAGTTCAATTTGGATTCACCCGAGCGTGATGCAACAGTCAAAAAATTCTAGCCACGCTTGTTTATTGACCAACTATCACGTCCATGCTGGATGAATTTGATTACATCACATATCGCTTAGTACGTAGGCACACCTCGGTATCAACGTGTAACATAATCATGTAAAAATACTTAGTACGTAGGAATACATAGCACATAGTAAGTGTATCAGCACGAATACCAATAGTCGAGTCAAGTTGCCAATTATTGGTAAATTACATGAGTTCTAGCATATAGTAACACGTAGGTCGAGTCAGGCATATAGATAGTCATAGTCACTTGGCCGCATGGTCTATCTCTATTCTTAGTCGGGTTAAGAATATAATCGGTTTCAACACATGGTCACTCAGTTCTCATGCATTCCAATCATCAATCTCATACTTAGAATCACAAAATCCAATAAAACATTAAACCAAGAAAATCAATAAATTATGCACATAGGGCAACATAGGGTCAGGGACGCATAGAGTCAGTGCCGCATGGGTCGGGCCGTATGAGCTCAGTGCTGCATGGGGAGTCTCGACCGCATATAGGATAGGGCAAAGTCTACTCCTTGGGACAAGTGTTGAGTGACGGGAATAAATACAAAGTATCAGTGAAGTGACAATAAAGTGATTAAAGTGACTAATGTGACATTATAATAAAGTGTGACAGAGAGAAAGACAGCATCAGAAAAAGACAAGATCATAAAATTATTGGCCAAGAATTCAAAATCATGCGTCCAAGGAAAATGGCTGCATGCTCTGCTTGCCGCATGGAATTAGGCCGCATGGGTCACATGAGTCAGGCCGCATGGGCTCAGGCCACATGAGTTGCATGGGTCGGGCTGCATGGGCTCAGGTCTCTTGGGCTGCATGGGTCGCATTGGTCGTATGGGTCTCATGGGTCGCATGGGTCGGGCCTCATGAGCTCAGGCTGCATGGGTCGCATGGGTCGCATGGGTCGCATGAGTCGCATGAGTCGGGCCGTATGAGCTCAGGACGTATGGGTCATATGAGTCACATGAGTCAGGCTGTATGAGCTCAAACTTCATGGGGAGTTCGCCACCCCCAACTGCAGGTTCAGCCATGACAGAAAGCTCCAAAAACCGAAATAATATTTTCTTCATAAAATTTTTATTTTAACTCCAAATCAAGTTAACCAAAAGCCAAAACGCTTGAAATAGAATGTTCAATCACCCACAAAAACTAGTTTTTCTAAAATACCATATTTTAATAGATCAAAATCAAGGAAAACTTTTAGAACCTATGAAAACCCTAAACTTTAAATATAGATCTACTCAAATTCACCCATTAAAACTGAAAACTCCAAGTACTAAAAGTATTTAGAATCATAATGTACACATATTAGACTAATAAAATGTAAGAAAAGCACAAGAATAAAAAATTAAGAGTTTTTTCCATGTAGTGCAAGGTGTACTAGCCTAAATGAAGACAGGAAAAAAAATGAGAGAATAAGGGAAGAGAGAGAAAGAAGTTAACTTATATAGCTAGGATTTGAGGTTTAGACCATGGGTTCTACTCATGACCAAACCAACCCAATAATTAACCCATGAGTCTAATTGAACCAAAGAATGGATCTAGTCTCCATGACATGCAACATAATTACCATACAAACGACAAATAATATAAATAGGAAAACTAATATGTTCCAAATATTGGAGTGACATACGCTAAGGGATTTGATCACATAACCAACTTCTATTCCCCTATTTCAACCAATAATCATGGATCCAATCATGACACGTTACGCACATGATTATAATATAAGCACACCGAGCACATGAAGCCCATGAATGAACACGAGCACAAGAATACCCCACGTACACAATAGAATACATGTGCAAGGAGTACCTATTGCACATGATAAAGGGGATAACATCTCCTGACCGGATCCATATAGTACCAGTCCATATAACAATGTGTCAGAATCAAGTTTCACAGTTCTAGAATAATTAATATATATACACTATCATGTAATAAAAACTAACAGAGAGATGTACTCGTCTAAGGTCCTGAGCAAAGTGTCACTACCACATTTCTAGAATAGGGATATCTTTGTCATTTTAAATTATTATAAATAATATATTTTTATTTTATTTATATAAATGTGTATGTTGTATATTGTGCCTAATATCATTATTGGTTAATAGGTTGGATTAGATAATTAGACATGACACTAGTGAACCTAACTAGACATGACATGACAACTTAGACCAATTTATTAGACTAGTCACATTGGATCCCAACTAGATAACCATTCTCATTAATTAAGTATTTGACTTAAACTTCATTAGGAAGAGAAGCTTTCTCACTAATTAATTCTTCATGACAACCCAATAAGGGTAGATGGGTCATTGTGCATTTCTTAGACAAGGGAGAAAGTGGGGTCGGCCCTAATTATAAGGAGGGGTTCTCTCTCTCCTCTCATTTATTCATCCAAATTATTTTTTATTTAGTGTTTGTCCCCAAATTGACTCAACCCTCTAGCAAATTCTACCAAACCACTCTCAATCCCTTTCCTAATCATCATCTAAGGAGCACTAGGAGCTTGGATTGCTAGGAGCATTGGAGGAGGAGTTTGGCTAGGAGCTTGTGTCTAAATTGTGTCCTACTGAGTTTTTATTGGGAAACCATCTCTCAATAGGTAAAATTCTAAAATTCTTCTTTAATTAGGTTCTAATGTTGCATTTGTCAGCCCCCTTTTCCAGCACACTCTGGCGCATGTTGGTTGCTAGCCCGACCTTTGTTTAGACCAGACTCATGATTTGTAGAGAATATTAGGTTTGGTTGGGTTGGTGGCATATGTGGCTTGGATGGGTTTGAGTGATCCAATGGTCCACATCTCAAACCTAAACCTATATATTCCTATTTCTCTCTCTGTGCTAATTATTTTCCTTTTTATTTCTCTTTCTTAGGTTTTATCTCCCTCCGTAGACAAGTACATCTTGCACAAGAGGAGAACCATGGATTTATGCATGCTTTTATATCTTAATAATGTATGTTATTTCTAGCTCATTTTGTTAGGACCGAGCACCCCCTTCATCTTTAATACTTGTTGTTCTTGATTTTTCTTGGTTGGAATTGCATGTACCAGAGTTTGGGTCTATAGTTTCACTTTTTTTTCTTAGGGATTAATCTCCCAAAACTTTTTGTTTTATAAAACTAATTAGCTCATAGTGTAGAGTACCATATTTTATGTAACTTTGCTATTAGTCGTGCTTGTTTTTTAGTCCAGCTAAGTTCAGTACTGAAACTTGATACAATACGTATACCAAATGGCTTACTGGAGAAGAAACGTGCTATGTGAAGAGTATGCAAGAGAACCCCTTTGACGTAGAAATATATATGTTTTACTTTGGGCGCATTGGTGTGTTGTCCCAACTTCTCGTGCGTACTAATCATACTGCACTTCGTCTCCTAGCAAAAGTGCGCTAGTTACACTCTTTGAGTCAGTGGCGCACTTTTGAAAGAAAATCTAGTTGGCGCACTTTGGTGTGTATTAAATTAAAGTTCTTCCTGAAAAATCAAGAAAAAGTGCATCACAGTCAGTCCGCGCACTTTATTCGAGTTACAATCTGGCACACTTTTCCCATGTTTTATCAGCCGGCGCACTTTGCTTACGTTTGGTAACGTGCGCCATTTTTTCTCTTCGTTTCCTAAGGGATTGGTTGGTTTCTCGATTTTTTTGTTATTGAATTGTGTGCTCCTTGACTGACGAGTTTTTCGACTGTCGAGCTTTGACCTCAGATTGTGTATTTTGTCTTGTAGCTAGCTTGCTCGCGCACTTTCCTTGAAAGTTCACTTTATTCTTGTCCGTGCACTTTTGTCAAGTGCGACGTGTTGGTAAACTTGACAAAGTATGCCATCGTTTGTGCGCCAACCTAGTTTTGGTTGTTTGTACGCCAACCCAACTTTGATCGTTTATGCGCCAACCTAGTTTTGGTCGCTTGTGCGCCAACCAAGTTTTTATCGTTTGTGCGCCAACCCAGTTTTGGTCGTTTATGTGCCAACCTAGTTTTGGTCATTTTTGTGCCACTGCCCAGTTTTGGTTATTTGTGCGCCTACTATTTCTTCCGCACGTTGAGCCCTGTAGATATGGACCTATATATCCTTGCTATTTTACTTGCTAATTAGTTTACTTTTTCTGATCATCTTATTATACTTTGGATAGAATAAGAGACGTAGTTCAACTAGGGTGATGTTCTACAACCCCGGTCCCTACTTGTTTTAAGGGTTATGGACCTGATCACGAGGGGTTCTCGCACTACTCTTATTCTCATTCATCAATATAATAAAGTAATAAATTATATGTGACCGGTATTAAACTATTATGTCCTGAATTACTTGCTATCTGATAACTTGTCCATGATCTGGATACTAGAACTTGTTCCTATCCTGACTATTGTATCTGTGCTGATACACTTGATTGCACCGAGAGTGCTACTTGATATATATATATATATATATATAGTGAGCCGTCGTGCCATAACTCCTACTACGTGTTATATATAATTATTTCCAAGCACGGATCTGGTAGTTGGACAGTGACTTTAGCCGTGGCTAGATAGTATTGATTATTGTATCACACTTGGGTGAATCTAGATTTAACTTTCGAGTGACAATGTGGATTCATATCAAGAGTGCCCGTACTTAAGGTACGACATCTTAGAAGGAATATTCATTTGACCATGGCATGAGATTCTAACTAACCTAGGGTTAACTAGGCAACTTAATTATAGAGAATTGGGAGGGAATGGTATCGCGAAATTGTGTATGTCAAACCACCCTAAATTAGCTAGAAGTAAAGGCTGGCCACCACAGATACTATATATCATCCACATTAGTGGAATGCAGTATCTGATTTAATTATAAGACCGGGCCAGTATCTTTCCTATGGAAAGCCTGAAACTATTACTGATTATTAGTTAGCTCAGGGCGCTTGAGAAGGACTGGTGCATCATTTATATATATTCTTGCTTGTATATCATTGGTTCAGCCAGCCCTGCTCGATTATGGCACGATATGAGAATACTCATACATTGCATTACTGGAATAATTTAGAGATCACATATCAAGCCGTAATACATGATTGGTCGTCTAATTTGCTTATATAGGAGCCTAGCCAGGAAAGTGGGCTATCATGGCATGATAATTCAACCCATGTCCTTGTTTGGTTATTGAATTACGCTATTATTTTATGATACTCCATGGAATGAGGCTATATTATTTTTCCTTATTGTATCTCTGCTTGTGTATTGTGACTTCTGTTAAATGGAAATAGGGACACAGACTGTTGTGATATGATAGTTTAACTCATGTACTTATTTGGTTGTTGGGTTGCGCTGTTGTGTTACGATAAACTGTAGACCAAAACTATGACGCAAAATATTTTAGCTTGACCATAATCAAAGGATGTATTCTATATTGATATGATAGGGCACTTTCTGTCCTTGTCTGGTGAAAGGGTGTCGTATCATGTCATGGATGGGATATATGCCATTGATTGTTGGCTCATGCATTTCATGCTATAGATCTGATTTTGTTTCTTTATTTCGTGCTTCCTTTGCTTGCTATTTGGGGTCTGACCCCACTAGTTTTGCATGGCCAATTTTAGAGCCAGCATCGGAGGATCAAGCTTACTTCTCCCTCACTGATGGCACGTAGTAGAATGATGGCTGCTGAGGGTCACGAGTGGCTTCTTATTTTACTGCTTGTCTTTTGTAAACTATATTCTTTTGGGTGTTTAGCTAATCGCCACCTGTTAGCCGAAATATCTGGATATTAGTTCCCTACATAACTATATTTATACTCAGACTATAGCTGACTCACTGTCATGTATACTTTTGATTGTGTATCTGTCATATCAACTGATAATATTAGAACTCTAGAACCTTCTGATGCGACGTTTGGGATGCCTTATGACTTATTCTGAAATATTATATGCTATTGCTACTTGATTGAATGAATGAGATATAGAAGTTCTTGACCCTAGGAGACTTGATTGTAATATGCACCCCCTCGTCTCTAGACAACCTTAACACATTGTGGGTTACTTCGGTATTCTGTAAGGTACGGTTGGTTAAGTCATTTCCTCGCTCTCCAGTATTTTAGATCTGGGGCGTGACAATATTTGAGCATTAGGAACCCACTCATGCATTAGGGCTACCCATAGGAAGAAGAACTAGGTTGATATGACCCCTATTGTGACTTCTACATTGAGTTTTGTGCTCAAATTAGGGAAAATCTAAGATTGGTGCAACAAGTGTGTGTCATTGAGTGAAATATGTTTAATTAGACCTAAATTATATTGTGGGGGTAGCTATGTGATCATAAGTGCATACGGGTAGGTCGTATCATGATACGTTGTGATACACCATGATACATTGGGTCATTTTTGGGGGTTTTGTTCTTTTGGAGCTAATTCTTCATTATGTGCATTATAATTAGTTAGTATAATCTTTTAGATAATATAAATTATATGCATGAGTTGATTCATGATTATTAGAGAGGTGTATCTTAGCATATCATGATATTGGTGCATGGACAAGGAATATGCATGCTAAGTGTTGGACCTTTTGCCATTGTGTATATTTATGTAGATATATGTAGGTACCAATGTATAAGTATGTGTGTAGGTGCAAGAGAGTTAGTATCAGTATTGCTTCATGACTATATCAGTGTTTCTCTGTATTGTTGATGTTTACTTATGTGGGTGGTGTTGACTGTGAGAGCTCAAGTTAGAAGTGTTCACAGCTAGTTGATAGATAATGTACAGGCCTGGGTTATTGAACTACCAACATACAACCTGCTGTTGGTTACAACAGTGGTGATAGGGTGAGGTACATTATCAGGATCTAGTGATCTAGTAAGTGACAGTTAGTATCCAATTTAGATGTGCTCAATTTTGAGTAGTAACATGTGGAGAAAGCTCAAGCTTGAGGCTCAGAGGGCAGAAACCTTCAACTGAATACTAGGTCTAATGGAAAATCCTTGAAGTATCGGTGTGTATCTATGATGAAATGGTTGGATACCTGGTTGGGTCAGTAAGGACTGATACCTAGTAGTACAAGGATATCAAGTTATAAGTTAAGTTTAGGATCAAGGTATTAATGGCTAGACATTGATACAGGTGTGGGTATTAAGGAAATGATGCTCGAGGGGAAATTTTTGTACAAGTAAGAACAATATTAGTTATAGTGGTAAGAGGGAAAGAAGCTTGGGTATGCACTGTCAGTGCAGACTTCGAGTGTTCAACTTAGCTGATCAGTTGGGGGTACTAAAATGGGAGTTACAACTGTAAGCAGTTGCGGTTGTAGGTATGTGGAAGTCTCGGGCTGCATTGGGAAGACTTAGAGGATGTGTTGTAGGCCATGACAATGAGTACTACAAGGTATTTCCGTATAGCCAGGTCTGATGGTGGATTAAGTGAGGAAAAGTGAAGGACATTTGCAGAGGTAACTGATACCTGTGTTGGCAGAGGCAATGGGTACCTATGTGCAAGCAGTGCATATTGTGCAATCTTACTCTTTTGTTGCCACATGGTATCAGATGTGTTGAGGGTGTGAGTTAGTGTGAATGTAGGTGTTGTATGATGAGTATCAGTGGTGGTTTGGTATCATATGATACCTGGATGGGTAAAGGTATTATGAGTTGGTATCTAAAATGTCAAGTGAAGGTTAGTTAAGGATTTTAGTGGGTTAAGGTATGAGTGTGGTTAAGATGCACTAGTAAAGGTATTGCTATAGTACTTAAGGTAATAGCTAAATAGTTAAGGTAATGATGTAGTCTAGTTATATGTTAACAGCTAAGTTATTAGAAGGATTTTAAATGTAATATATATATATATATATATATATATATATATATATATATATATATATATATATATATATATATATATATATAAGAGTCATTTATATACTAATAGCACCTAGTATTATAAGTAGTGACTAATATTAGCAAGGTATTAACTAGTATACTTAGTATAATACTAGTATAGATTAGAATACCCTAGTAATGGCCAGTATTGACCTAGAAACTAATGTATGACTTAGAAAACCTAGGATGGCAAGGTTTTGACTAGCATGGACCTAGTTAGACCTAGAAATCATGATTCAACAAATTAAATATCATTATCTTTCTAAACTATCTTTTTGACATTGATATTTCCTATTTAGGTCTTTGTGACTTAATTTTGGACATCGATTCTCAAGCTTTGCTCAGGACCACAAGCGAGTACAATCTCTGATAGTTTCTGTTATTTTGATGATTACTATAATTTTAGTTCTATAGTGTTATACTTGATTCCTAACACAGTGAATTCACAGGCTAGTATCATAGATACGTGTCATGAGGAGTCATGATTGGATCCATCGTACAAGCCGAGGACGGGAAAGTATTAGTCGATTATGTGATTATACCCCACTTACTTATGCATAGCTCACTCTCACCACACGAGGGTGTTGCCTGATCTTATTACTTATGCATAGCTCCCCATATATAATTGGCCTGATCCTCTTACCTGTACTTGTACATAATCAATCATACTTAATTAACCTAATCCCCTTACTTGTACTTGTCAATAGACAATCCTATATGGTAGAGCCTGATCTTGTCCCAAGCCGATCACATAATAACTAATATTTTAAGGCACTTAACTAGTACTTCTATATCTCTATACCAGTTTACACCTATTGATATAGTCATTTCTTTGTTTATTTATAATTCATTATTGCATGTGATATAATTATCTATGTACTAGTTTCCTTATTGTTCCAATATTATTTCCATCTTGTATTTTTATTACTTACAGTTTTATAGTCTTTATCAATATAATTGGAACTCTGTTAATTTATGTGATTCGATCCAATCTTGACTGGATATAATTTTTAGAGGACCTCGAGAACTTTTGTCCCACATACTATGGACCGGGAGTAGATGAGGGTTACATCCAGGAGCTTCAGGAGGATCCTGTTCCAGTAGAGGATCCTTTAATAGTGACTTAGAGCCTATCATTTATATTGTATTTGGATTGTTCCATTTAGAGATACTCTGAGTTATACTATTTGAGACTTATGTTGTATTTGAGTTAGCTAGACTCTTAGATTTATTGTATTATTTGAGATGTTATTTCTAGACTTATATGTTAGAACATTTTTTATATTATTTCATATATTTATCGTGTCATTCATCTTCCTATAGATTATATTGTGATTGAGTATTGGTATGACATTATATTTATATTTATCTTGTCCTTCTTATAGAGTTGAGTTCATTGACATGTTAATATTATTATGAGACATGATAGATAGTATTATGGCATAGACAACGTTCTATCGCCGATGCTGCGGCGTAGGCTGGACGTACCCACGTACTTGTGCCTTTATTCCAGGTATAGATCGTGACACAAAGTGTGAGAATCAAGGTCCAAACTGGAGTCACAAAGACCTATGCTGAATTCTCAATGTTACTTGGTTTATTGGAATGATAAACATGCTTAAAAGAGTTAATATGCTTTCTTGGTCATATCTAGACCATACTAGTTAAAATACTAGTCAAACTAGGTCATTCACAAAGGTAATTAGTCCATACTAGTCACTAACTAGCTAACACTAGCCAATATTAGCTATATTAGCTAATAGCACTAATATATCTATATACTAGATAATAGGATACTGTATATATATATATATATACATATATATATACATATATATATACATATATATATATATATATATATATATATATATATATATATATATAAAATATCTTAGTATTAGTTACTAACATGGTATCTAAATACCTTAACTATACTTAGCTCTACACTCACACTAGTCATACCCTAACCTTACCCCTTTGCTGTCTTGATATAGTACTTAATTGATACTCTAAGTATCAGTCATTACCCCCAAGCTAATAACTACATCTTACCTTGTAATCTACCTCATACATACACTCGCACACACACACTGCTACATAAGCTAATCACTGATAAACTAGTACATAAGTTAACCACTGACACTAATGGCAAAAAGGATTCAAACCTCATTTTTTAGTGTTACTGCTCCTACCTTTGTCTTCAATACTGTTGCTGCAATGATCCTAATATTGCTGTTTCAAACAGCAAGTATTGCTTCTGCAGTAAACTTACACCTGATATATATACCCTCCCATCAGTTGGACAACCGATACACCTCCAGGGTCTGATCACTGGTACTAACACTAGGGGTTGCTGTCAAACCCAAACAACAAGGTGTTGTTGCCACTACCTAAAACCCGACCCCCATTCCTTGTATAATACAAATGTGGATGCAGTTGTAACTGCTACTGCTTTGATATACGATTTCCCCTTACTGCATCCCCATACTACCACAAGTGCACAACAATGTGCACTTGCACTGTGCTATGTTGCACCCACTGCTCGACCCTCTACAAGTCTGATACTACTAACCAGTGCTGTTACTGCCTGTTATTCACAGGTCCGAGCATGCACCAAGCTGCATCACAGCAACAAGTAGCTGCTCATCCATGTGCACAGGCAAAAGCTTCATTACATATATACTACAACCTCACATGCACACAAGCATCCCTCCTATCAAAACCAATGCACACACACACACACACACACACACACCCCCTAAAAGTGTATATATATCTATATCTATATCTATATCTATATCTATATATATATATATATATATATATATATATATATATATATATATAGGTACATGAATAAATATCTACACTAATACATGCTAATAGGCATTACACCAAACACTTGTGGTGCACAAGTGATACTACAGGATACGCTCAAGATACTCACTCCAGACTTAACCAAACCTAACCCAAAGCCTAAAAGCTTGTCACACGTGATGATTGAAGCCTAAATAAATCATTAGTTAGATACTCTAAGTGTCATGGCAAAATATAACATGCGTATATATCACACGTGTCGAAGGAAAACCCCTAAAATTACCTTGTATCACAAAATGTTGCGATACAGCCTACTCGTATCCAATTGTAGACACGTAACTAGCCTCATAATATTAATACAAACCTAGAAAGATCTACTAAACCTAATGACAAATACTTGGTGCTCCAATCTCGAATTTCTCCAAATTATGCTCAAACTTAATATAAAAGTCACAATAAAGGTCATTAGAAGCCCAAACTTCTCCCTATGGCCCTAATTCATGGGTGTATTCCTAATGCTTAATTACTATAATTAGAAGCTAATTAGAAGAGTAATCTCAAAATTTACTTATTGGGAGATGGATTCCCAATGCAAGCCAAGATGGACACAATAGGACACAAGCTTCTAGCCCCAAAGTCTCCTCTCCAAGTGCTCTTGCCAACCTCAAGATTCTAGTCTCCTTAGATGGTGAGGATGAGTGAATTTGAGAGAGATTTGTGAAGAATTTTGTGGAGGGATGAAATATTTGGGGAAGAACACTAATTAAGAATTAAAATGGGATAAATGAATGGAGGAGAGAGAGAGAGAGTTTCCTCGTCAAATTATGGCCGGCCACCCTAGGCTCCTTTCCCAAGTAATGTCATAAGACTAGAATGACCTTTGGGTTTGTCATAAAGAAATAATTAGTAGGAGATGCTTCTCTTCCTAATGAGGATTAAGTCTAAACTCTAATTAAAGTGAATGGTAAGCTAAGAAACGGAACTAGCTGGAAAAGAAAAATAAGTTGAGTCTACATGGCTAGTCCAACTAATTGGTTAAGTTGCCATGTCAACTTGGTTAGGTCTAATAGGGTCTTGTCTATCTCAACCTTCTCCATCTGGTCCATCATCCATGCCTCCACCCACTGCATCTACCATCCTCTCCCCCGAAGTCTGTCGATACATTGATCGACGCTTCATTGCTCAAGCTATTTCTATAGCGAATCGCCTAACTCCCAATACTAGGGGCCTCGGTACTTTCATTGATAATGCTTTTACAGATCAAGAATAATACATTTGACGTTGCTTTCTTGAACATGACCCTATTGTCAATGCTAAGGAGCCCAACCCTTACTTTCCAAGTCCTCGCTTTGGTGATCCCAATGTCTATGGGTTCATGTTCCCTGATGACATTGTTCCTCATGGTGCTTTTCCACCTGCTCTAGTTGTTGATGATGATCTTTCTGATGCTCCTGATGCCTGATGGTTATTATGTAGTATGGGAGTGTCATTTGTAAGGTGATTTAGTATTTTGTGGTCCTTCGTGGACTTTTAGTATGAGTTGGTTATGTCTCTAGTTCTATGCGTCCTGGAAGGAACTTGTTGGTCTTGTTTTGTGTGTCCGGGTGGAGACTTGCTTTGTTTAGTTTTGGCCTTATGGACGGCCCCAAGTATATTTATGTCATATGGGCATAACTATATATGAAAAACTATGTTTTTATCAGCTTATGCTATGTTCTTTCAATAACTCTTGTTACAACTATGCTTTACAAATTGTATGTTAATCCTATCTATTTATACTTTGCTTTGCTATTTTTGTAGAACCTTGCTCATTTTGCATAAATGGCAAAGGGGGAGAAATCTTATTGAGGGGGAGTTTGTTAAATTATGGGGGATCTATCTCCTAAAATTCATACTATTGTCCATTATCAAACTGGAGGAGATTGTTGGCACATTCCTAATTTTGATAAACCGTTATAATTAACTTTCGTTCTGGTTTTAGTCTAACTCCATTTGCAAAGATTCATGATTCCTGTACAAGATACTGTCCTTCATTATCCTTATACAAGACACATTACTTTCCAAGCTCTATCACTCTCCAAGCCTCAAAGGACTTAAGACGTTGCTCGAAAACCCAAGATTAAAGATTGTGCTATTATGTATTCTTCTTGAGTCTGTAGGTGTCTAGGACTTATTATAAACACTTAGTATTGGATGGAAATAACAAAAGCTAGGATAATAAATCATTTGGAAACTTTGTCTAAAGGGTTTCGAAAAATTGGTCGAACTTCGCTGGATAATCCATTCCATCACAACAAGTTTTGTTTTAATCATTCGGATCATCCGTTGGACTTTTGCAGATCACAGTCCGATAATCCATTTTGTCAAAGCAACTTTTGTTGTGATCATTCGGATCATCCATTCGATTTTTGCAGATCATCGTCGAAAAATTTGTTCTGTCACAGCAAATATTTGTGTGCTCATTTGGATTATTCGTCGAATTTTCGCAGATCACCATCTGATAATATGTTCTGTCACAACAAGTATTTGCGTGCTCATTCAGATCATCCAAATTTTCGCGGATCATAATCAAATAATCCTACTGGTGTTTGCCATAAACAAAAAGTTGTACAAACTTTGTTTTATAAACTTGAGAGAAAAGAAAAATGAATACGATAAATCTTATACGAGAATCTAAAGTACTGTGATTCTGGGAAAGTATAGCTATGGAGATCTGATCTGCGGTCGACCAATTTACTCTTTGGACCACTCGACAATGAAGAAATGCTAGAATACGAGCACTAGAGAACTTGAAGGCAAGAAAACTTTGGCAATAACAACACAAGAAGCTTCTTTCTTACTCTCTTTGTTCGTCCGTCTGTCCTTGTGTACGTAGTAGGATTCACTGATCCACTATTTATAGCAGCTCAGTATTGAAATAGTTTTTAGAGGACGTACATACAAATGAACAATATTGTTATGCCCCATATCCAGAATACTGGAGAGCGAGGGAATGACTTAGCCAACCAGACCTTGCGGAATATCGAAGCAACCGGCAATGTGTTAAGATTGTCTAGAGACATGGGGGTGCATACTATAATCAAGTCCTCTAGGGTCAAGAACTTCTATATCTCGATCATTCAAACAAGTAGTAATAAATTAAAATATTTTAGAATAAATAGTAAGGCGTCTCCAACGCTGCATCAGAATATTATAGAGATCTAGCAAATATGAGAGATATGTCAGATACACAATCAAAAGTATTCATGACTGTGACACTACCAGAATAAGTCAAATTAGCGACGTAAACAAATGTCGCTAAATGATCAAAAAATGTCGCTAATTAATTTTAGCGACGTAATTAGCGACGTTTTACGGAAGTCGTCTTTAAGCTAGTCACTGACAGAAAAAATGCCGCCAAACGTCGCTATGCTAACATTTTCTAGCGACATAAATGCGTCGCTAGATTAGCGACGTTTAGCGACGCAACATCGCTAATTAGTGACGTGTATAATAGTCACTTTATGCCGCAAATTAGCGACGTACGTAGTGATGTTTATAGAGACGTCACTATGACCTGGCAATACAGCCATGTTAGCAAGTTGCGACGCATTGCGACTTTGATTAGGGACATTTTAGCGACGTTTTTAGCGACGTAATTAGCAACATATTTAGTGACGCGTCTGAATGTCGCCAAACGTCGCTAAAAATGTCACTAATGATACAGTAAAAAAATGAATACTGAATTGTTTCCAAACAATTATTCTTGTAGTTTATTAATTCATAATCTGTACAAATAGACCCGGAGCAACCCTCCATTGAATTTACTGGGTTCGTCGACCCCCTTGGGTTGAATACTCAACATCGATAAATTAACATATATTTAGTATGAATAATATAATAAAATTTGAAGAAAATAAAATATTGAAATTAAAAACCGAATCAGGAGAAAATATCGTCGTAAAGAAGACGACAAATATCCATACAACTAAGTCTCCTAAAGAATACAAAGAATATAGCAAATTAAAAGCCTCATCCTAAATAATACAAAAAATAATGTCTAAAACACAAACAATCAAAAATAAAATGGTCCTAACTAGGACTACTGCGGAACTGCAGGAGGATGACCACCGGCGCGCATGAAGGATAAGAACAGATCATACTGCTCCCATGAAATCGATATCGCTGTCGATGGAGAAGGCAGTGACGTCGGTGGAGTCTGTGTCGACGTAGGTGCATCAGGAGGACGTATCCGCTCCAACTCTGTGAGTCGCTGGTTGTAAGAATCTATGGTAGATAACAACCTCGTACTGCTATGAACCATTGAATCCTGCATCATCGTCAGCCTCTCGTCCATGGATAGCTGTGATGCCTGCAGCTCCGTCACGCTGCACTTTGTCAAGCTCTAAGATCAGCTGTCAAATCCCGGAGGTCAATGATGCTGCGCTCGAGCATATCAAATCGTGCGATGAGTGTTGCATCGTTCGCCTGCGGCTGGGACTGGGGCTGCTCCTCCATCCTTCATAGCAAGCATTAGGGAGAGACACAATCTGACGGTCAACGACCTCCTGGACTCGGGCCATCGACTACGAGGGCTGTGGGGAATGCGCACTTGTCTGGGAGGCCCTTGATGACTGCGTTGCAACCAGGGCGCCATAGGATCCCGTACTGTAGTATGTACCCCTCTGGAGACCACCAGCGGCGGTCACCCACAGCTCATCTGCCGACGGAGCTAGAACGGGCTGCAAGGAAGTACCAGCCTCTCCAGCTGTAGGTGAACTAGCAGTCACCCGCTCACGCAGCCTAAGATACTCGGCCTAGAAAAGTTTGGATACTTGATAATTGCCTAAGTTATATTAAAATTAACACAAATTAAAGTAATACTTACATAGGTCTGCGAGGCCCTCTCATCAATGAGATTTTTGTCCTTTTGATGGGTGGCCAGGAAGACGGTCACCATGTTTGCATTCTCACCCCTCTGTACCTGTTAAAAATATATTATTTAGTTCTAAAATTAAATATTTTTTCCTACTACCATTTTATCGTACTTACATTAAAATAATATATCTTAAATAAAAATATACCAAATGACAAAAATATTTCGTCAACGGAATCGAGCCACCACACCACTTACAGCATTCCGCCAAGCCGCCTTGGCCTTCTCAAACCTTTCTTTGTACCTCGGATCGTCGAATCTAGCCCTCATCGTAGTCCACTACTCAGGCGTGATCCAACCTTGGATCGATTTTCTAGCACGATCACGAGCCTTCTGGTCATCCAGAGCATCACTATAAGCTTGGAGGTAACGACAGGAAACATCCGCTCGATCAACTCGGCCTGGTGCGGAGGATAGAAATACGTTTGCTAAAATAAATAATTTAGTAAGTGAGCATCACGGATAAGTTATATAATATGCATAAATTAGAGGATTTATATAATATACTTTTACCTTGAAGTGCGTAAACCAGAACGCATTCCTCTCCTCCGGAGCTTCAGAGTAGTTGATCCAAGGGCCATCATAATTGTTCCTCAGAAAGAGACCCAGGCGTCTCTGAACCGACGATGGACGATATCTATGCAGAGATAATTATTTTGATCGAAAAAGTCAATATATGATGAATAAAAAAATACATGATATATATATGATGCTAAACCATTTAATTAACTTACTTTGTACCGTCTGTCCAAATCTCTGTCATCGTCTCCTCCGGAGGTGCGCATGGAGGATCTAGCTGATGTTGGGACAACGTCGGCACGACCTCCTCCATATGTTCATCTGTCTCCATGGTTTCGTCAGCAGGAGGAACGCTGAACGAGGGAGTACTATCAGGCCTGGAACTACTCGTCCCAGGAGTGATGCCACGTAATGTCATCGCAGTCGGAGATGTGACTGATCGATATACTGGAATACTGGGCAACAAGGATCCAGAACCAACAGTAGGCAGTACCGGAGAGCACTCTCTCTACCTCGGGACCTGTTGAACCCTCTCCGTCGTCCTGTCATACCTGATAACAACATATGATGATTAAAGAAATACACAAATATATAGTACATTCTACAGTAAAAATATTATGCATATCTTACAACATTCATAGAATTGTACAGTAAATAACTAGTGGTGTCACAAGTCTAAATGGATAATACATTCTACAGTGCAAAATATAATATATATATTAGTCAAAATAATACATTCTACAGTCAAAATATAGTACATTCTACAGGCAAAATATTTAATTTTCAATCATCTTCAGAAAATTTATCTTGTTCGCCTTCCTCGTCCTCCTTTTCCTCTTCCTCCTCCCCATCTTCACTTTCATCTACTTTGTCTTCGTCTTTCTCTTCGGATAATTCTACATCTTCTACATTATTACTCGTGTAATGAGTAACTTCCGTTGAGTCCACATCTACAATATTTGTTAAAAGAGGTAGCTCGTCCTCCTGATAAGCTATTTCGTCAATGTCAAAGGTATTTCTAGCTTTAGTCTTGCATACTGCCCACCAATCCGACCTTGTTGTCCCCAGTCTAGGATAAGTTATAAAGTATATGAGCTGAGCCTGACTTGATAGGACAAATGGTTCGTAGCCTTGATATCTACGCTTGTAGTTTATATCCACAAGGCCATGCTTGTCAATTTTTCAACCTTGATCTTGAATCAGATCGAACCATTCACACTTGAATAGTACGATATTAGCAGGTTCTGTGCCATAATTATATGTCAACTCCACAATCTCTCATAAGATGCCAAAAAAATTATTGCCTGGATCGACGTCTTTATAGTTCAAAGATTTGATACACAAACAACTATTTTTCGTGGAATCAAGATCCAGAAAGCTGTCTCTGATAGGAGCATTTGTTGACTTGAACCTAAACCCATTCACACAGAAACTTGGCCATATTTTAACGGCAGTAATTGGTCCCTTGGCTAGAGTTCTAATAGATTCAGCCTCGGGTGTTATTAGACGATCGACCTAAATACCAAAGTAGCGATAGTAAGTTATTTATTTTGCAACTGCAGAAATAAAAAGTAATTACCAAGCTCCTTACATATGCGCTCAACCAAGAAGAAAAATGGCATCTCATTTCTTGTTCTACTTCTTCGTCTGTTATGTAGGGTCTAACCGACCTCAACTCATCATTATATGTGCTGTAAACCAATAAAGCAACTGCTGATTAGTAGCATAATAGTAGCTTATACTATTACATTGAGATGATGTAAACGTGGACATATTAATTACTTACCCCTCTAGCTTCTCCACTTCATCCTCGTCGTAATTGAGTAATATATACAACTGAGCAGCCCTTAGCTCGTCGTCATTCAAATATCTCTTTTTCATTTTCCCCGAAGGCTTTCCGTACGCATTGAATACTTTGAGTATTGCATCATTAGATTCCTGATATTCGTCGTCGTTTCTCGGAGCTCTCGTTCTATTAGTAACAATACGAGGTTTGAATTACGCCGAGCAAAAGTTTGTAATATCCTCGAGAACATAAGCTTCACAAATAGAGCCCTCAACCCGTGCCTTGTTTTTTACCTTTCTCTTTAGGTGATTCATATGTCACTCGAAGGGGTACATCCACCGATAACCGACAGGACCACCAACACGTGCCACATAGGAAAGATGAATGGCAAATGTTCCATAGAGTCAAAGAATCCAGGAGGAAACACATTCTCGAGATTACATAGTGTTACCGCAATGTCCTTCTCTTGCTTTTCTAGACGATCGACGAGCAACTTAGTAGAACAAAGATCTCTGAAGAATATGCTGAGCTCTGTCAATGGATCCCAAATGACCTGCGGTAAGAATTCATGAAATACAATCGGAATTAACCTCTCCATGAATACGTGACAATCGTGGCTCTTCATACCCGCCAGTTTATTCTCCTTGAGGTTGACGCATCTTATCAAGTTTGACACGTACCCGTCTGGAAACTTTAGACCCTGAATCCACCTACAAAGTCTCCATTTATCCTCTTTCTCCAGTGATAAAACTAACTTAGGCTGCTTTAACTTTCTATTTCCCTCCTCTATCAAATGCAATGCAATACGTCTACATATTTCTTCTAAGTTCAACCTGGCCTTCGGATTATCTTTCGTCTTTCCCTTTACCTCTATTACAATATTAATTATGTTATCAAACACATTTTTTTCGATATGCATAACATCAAGGTTATGTCTGATCAGATTGGTGCTCCAATATGACAGATCCCAGAATATACTCCTCTTAGTCCAGTTATGGGTGCGACCAAATCTGTCACACTTGTACCCCTTAGCAGGCTCTTCGATAGCACTTGGTAAATCTTTTACCTCTTCCTATATCATATATCCTGGCCACCTTGGCGGGGGATTGGCCATCTCCACAATGCCCGCATGAAAAGCATTCCTGTTCCTCCAGTACGGATGATCCTTCGGCAGAAATTGTCGATGACAATCGAAGATGCACGGTTTACCTCTGTATTTCAAACAAAAAGCCTTAGTACGGTCCATGCAATACGAAAATAAGAGACGACCGTGAGTCCTCCATCCCGATAATATTCCATAGGCCGAGAAGTCGTTGATGGTCCACATAAGTGCTGCCCTCATCTGAAAATTATGCTTTCTAGAAACATCATACGTGTTGGCACCTACTTCCCACAGCTGATTCAAATCATCTATTAAAGACTGTAAATACACATCGATGTTCCTCTTCGGATTGTTCAGACTTGGAATAATAACGGTTAGGAACATATACGGAGTCTTCATGCACATCTAAGGTGATAGATTGTACGGAGTGACGATCACAGGCCAACATGAATACTAGGAGCCCGAAAGTCTGAATGGGGTAAAACCGTCAGAGGAGAGCCCTAATCTGACATTATGCGGATCCGAAACAAAATCTGGATACTCTCGATCAAAGTGCTTCCATGATTCTCTATCGGATGGATGATCCAATACTCCTTCGATATGTTTTTACCTGTGCTAACTCATGTTTTCTACAGTCTTCTTAACCATAAACAACCTCTGCAACCGCAGCGTCAAAGGCAAGTAGTGCATCGAATCGGTAGGCTTCCTTGCACCGACAGACTTTCCTCTACCAGTGGCCTTGTAGCGATCAGCACCACAGAATCTGCACGCATCTTCATCCTTGTCGTCTTTGTAGTACAACATGCACCCGTTGTGACATGCATCAATTTTCTCGTATCCAATCTAGAGCGATCTTACCATCATCTTAGATCAATAGAAATCTTTAGGCAACTTTGCACCCTCGGGCAAGTTCTCTATAATCAAATCGATCAGTCGATTATAGCATTCATGCGACATATTAAAATCGGACTTGATGCTCAACAATCTTGTAACCACCTCCAACGGTGAATGATCCTCACAACCAGGATATAATGGAGTCCTTGCATTCTCCAGCAACTCCATAAACTTTGCAGCATCGGCATTTGGTGCCTCCTCAGCTGCATCATGATTGTCTGGATTGAAACTAGGCCCCGCCGCATCAAAAACTATGTTCACCCACCAGTCGTCATAAGCAGCGTGGTCGTGGACATCCATATACGGCTCCATATATGGCTTCCACTCCGATGCTAGAGACCCAAGTTCTCCGTGCATGGTCCACTGATAGTAATTCGGTGTGAAGCCCTTCGAGTACAAAAGATATGTGACTTCCACTTCTGGATGATATTTTAAGTTGCGATATCTCACACACGGATACTTAATTTTTGTACCGTCCATGTACTGAGGGAACGCCTTGGCGAACTGCAGGAACTGCTGTACACCCTCAATGAATTCATCCCGCACATCGCATATGTCATCAGGATAACGGTTATACATCCACGAACGATAACGCAGTTAGTAATTCATATCCATTTTTAGATACTTCTGCAAAAATGATAGTATGTGTCCTATAAATCGTTAAATACAATATGATTCTCTGGAGAAAGGTAAGAACTGCTCTAATTTGATACACAATGCCCTATGTATGTGTGTGTGTGTGTGCATATGGTTGTTTGAGTGATTAAGTGAGCTCGGGTCACTAGGGAGAGTAGTTCACAGTGCAGCAGTGAGGAATCAGTGTGCCAGCTCTGTGCTAGCAGCTAGCTGTACTACACAGTGCAGCATTGAGGAATCAGTGTGTAGCAACATAAAGGAGTTATAGTAGTTATTGGTCATGAACAACATAAGGCCTATATATTCTCATTGCTTAAAGAAGAAATAATAGTTCGATGTTATTTTATACGTTCATAATTAGTGGAGCCCTAGTCGACACGCCTTGGGTTGCAGCATGGGTTACCCCACACCCGCCAACTCTTTACTGAGAGAAGGAGAGCACGAGATCTCCTTGCTGGGGGGGGAAGGGCACGAGAGTTTATGTATATGTATATGTATATGTATATGTATATAGATATAGATATAGATATAGATATAGATATAGATATAGATATCTATGTATCTACTTGTATTGCTCATGTGTTATATATATATATATATATATATATATATATATATATATATATATATATATATATATATATAGTTGTGTCTCTAAGTGGTTACATATATATGTATATAGATATATATAGGAGTAGTTATATGTGCTTGTGTATGTGTGTGTGCGTGTGTGTTTGGAGAGGGTTGGGCACTGCAGGTAGCACAGTGCACAGGAAACAACAAGCACAACAGAGGAGCAACAAGCAGAGTGTAGCGCCCCGTTCTCCCGGTTCGGAGAGCGCGGCTAAGAAACACAAGACGGTATCGTTCGATTGGGATAGATTGAAACAAGAACTCGTCCTTGTTATGGATTTGTTTCTTCGGAATCGATTTCCATATTCAGTGGACCGTGCCCCTGGGATCGACTTAGCGGCAGAGTCAGGAGGGACCTCTCCGCTGCATTCTTTTGTTGCCTAGTTTTCGATGTCGCTTGTTGCTTCCGTACTTTGAGTTGGTTTTGGAATTTGCTTGTTTTCCTTGAACGGTTTCGATGAGTTTTATTATTTTTGTTCATTGCACTGCATTTCAATTTCGAGATTGGGAAGAGTGGAAGGAGTATTGATCGAGTTGTTCATGATGCAGGTGAACGAGCAGTAGGCGGCTTGCGAGCGGAGTCGTGAAGTGCCTCTTTCCTTCTCCCTTCCAACCATCTAAGTGAGTGGCTACCAACCCGATTAGCTAGCCCTGCTACCAAGCTTCACACCCTAAAATCTTGCATTATTCTTTGCCCCGATCAAACGATACCAAGTAATAATAAAAGAAACCAAGATAAAAAGGTAATAGACTTGGTTCATTATGCTTGTTAATAACTTCATGAACAGATACTAAACTGCATGCTTGTTCGTTTGGGAATAAATCATGAATTGTTGCTTGTCTTGTACAATTGCTTGTCTTGTACTCTTGTTGCCTCAAATTGCACTCTTGTTGCCTCAACTGCAATAAATTGTTACTTGTATATTGTTCGATCATGGGCAACTTGTGCACAGGGTCACGGTCTCGCGGACGATGCTGGGGCACTGGCATCGATCCGGTCCGAGCGAGACCTATTGTTCTAGTCTCTTGTTCAGCAGAATGGCTTGCAGCACCTCTTGTACTTTCGTTGCAAACCATTCTCGTCAAGACTAATCGTCCATTATGGCAACCATGCCAGTGATCATCTTGTATATTTAAACCTGTTACAAACTAACTTGTGTCTTTGTGGCAGGGAAGGCATGGTAAGTGTCACGACCCGTACCCGAAATTTGGGCATGAGTCGTGGGTACGTCCAGCCTACGCCGCAGCATCGGCGGTAGAACGCTGTCTAGGTCCCAACATATAATATATCCTGTCAATAGTCTCAACTCCGCACGGAGGACAAAGATAATAATCCACAGTTCTATGATATACTCAATCACAAGTTAAATAGAAATAATAGCACGATGAGACTAGAAAAGAGTTCTAATAAAAACCAACCACAATAAGTCCAACTCAAATCCTGGGTCTAAATGACCTCATAAAGTCACAAAATAATAAATACAACTCAGTCTCAGTCTAAAACAATAAATGCAGAAAATAATCTAAGAACAGCCAGGTAAATTCTCCTCTAGGCTAGGCAACTCCTCTGGGGTTTCTGGAGTGAAATCTCCCTCTAATCCTGGGCCGTAATGAGTGGGGCAAAGATCCTCCAGGTCCTCTGAAAAATGTTATCCAGTCAGGATTGGAGCGAAGCACAAGCACTAACAACAGTTTCATTAAATTGACAAAGACTATAAACAGTGTAAGAGATACAAGATGGAAATAAATGCTGGAAATGTAAAGTACTGGAGAAAATGGAAATAGGCAATAGAGCATCTAGCAATGAAAAATAGACAGTGAATGCTAGAACAAGTGAATCTGAATAAAATAGACATCTAGCTAAGTGTTTGAATTATCAGTTTATTATGTGATCGGCTTGGGACTTGATCAGGCTGGTTATATATGATTAACTATGATTCTTGTAGGTCAGGCTAACCATATGGTTAGCTATGATGCATGTAGTGGTCAGGTTAATCATATATAACAGCTATGATGCATGTAAGATGGTCAGGCCGCACCCAACGTGACAAGTGGGGTGAGCTATGATGCATGTAAAGGATTTGGATATGATCACATAATCTACTAATAGTTCCCCATCCCCCAGCTAGCACGATGGATTCCATTCATGACTCCTCATGATGGGGATCTAGGGTGCTAACCCGTGTATCCATAGTGTCATAATCAAGTATGTAATACACTACAATTTATAGAAGTAATCAACAATGAAAACTGTCAGAGAATATACTCGCCTGTGGTCCTGAGCAAAATGTGAGGATCGATGTCCAAGATAAAATCACAATGACCTTTATATAAGATAGCAATGTTAAAAATGGTGTTTGGAAAGATAAAAGTGATTAGCTAAGTTGAAATGGGGGTGTTAGGCCATTTTCTAGATATATACTAGGTTTACCTATGGTTAACTAGATCATTACCTCACTTACTCAATTGTCCAGATCATTGTAAGTATTCTAGTTAGTATTAGTGCATACTAGCTAATGCTAGTTAGTACTACTAACTAAGTTAAAAATGAGCTATACTAGATATTACTAGTGTATACATCTTATATATTTGGTTTTCAATTTAGGGTTTAGTCATTAGGGTTTGTCTTAATGAGTTCTAGGGTTGACCTAAACCAAACATTACTAACAATATAAATAGTTATCAAACCCAGCAAATTAATTTAATACATAATTAATCAAATAGTGGAATTACACATATGCCTGTCATGACCCGCACCCGGTTTAGGGGCACGAGTGCGTGGGTACGTCCAGCCTACGCCGCAGCATCGGCGGTAGAACGCTGTCTAGGTCGAGTACTATCTAAACAATCTCACGCTAGTATCCAACTCCATAAGGAGACTCGGATAAAAATATTAACAACATACTCAATCACAACTACAGCACGATAGGAATTTGAAGAAATAAAAGAATACAACACAAGTCTAATGACAACATAATCATACCTGCAAATCCTTAACTTCCAATCCCCAAGTGTGCCGGAACCAGTCTACTAAGGTCACAGTCTGGAAAAATATTTTCCAGTCAGGAAGGAGTAAAGTACATCTCTAAATAGCAGTTCTATATAAATGACATAAACTATGTAGCAGTTCTAGATGAAAATATACCAGATGCATGTATAGGTACGAAAAATGTACAATGAAAGAAATACTGGAAATACTGTAAGTAACTGCAGGAAAAGAAACAATATGTCCATGAGCAAGAAACCTATGACTAAGTGTTTGACTACTAGCTTTAACATGTGATCGGCTTAGGAACTTGATCAGGCTGGTTACATGTGATTAGCTATGATTCACGAAGGTCAGGCTAACCGTTGGTTAGCTATGATGCATGTAGAGGTCAGGCTAATCACACGTAACAGCTATGAGGCACTGAGATGGTCAGGCCGCACCCGACGTAAGATGTGGGGTGAGCTATGATGCATGAAAAGTTAGGTATGATCACATATCTACACTAAAATACTCCCCACCCCCGACTGGTATAGTAGATCCAATCATGGTACGCTATGGCACGGGGTTCCCTAGGGAGGTAGCAAGTCTCCCCAGAAATCAGTGTCTGTACATGCACAAGATAACAAGGAAACAAGTCTTGTACAAGCTACACCATGAATAAGGAATAATATCTCATGACGAGATCCGTGTATACCAATCCGTGTAACCAATGTGTCAAGAACATGTATATTTACACTAGATACAGTGAACATAGGAGATATCATAAATTAGAAACTAATCAGAGAATGTACTCGCCTCGGGTCCTTAGCTGGTAAAACCAATGTCCTGTCCCAGAGTATCGTCTGGAGGATGCAACAGTCCTAAAATATATCAATACAACATTTGCATCAGGTGCTACACTAACACATCACAAATACATGAACTCAGGGCTCTGCCAGGTATGGCACTAGTCCACTAGGGTCATCTAGTAGGAATACATATATCAATACACATATTATTAATTATTATTAATACTTACAATATATATATATTAAAGGAATACACATATACATATTATACTATACCAATCAAAACGTATATAATATATATATATAAGTGTCTCTTAGTAATTGTACAAAATACGTATGTGTGTATATACTCTAATAGATGTATATAAATATATATATTTTTATACGAAAATACATATTTGTATATATATATATCAATCAAATATATTTTATACATATTTAACTAATCAGAGAATGTACATAATGCCACACTTCTCAAGGTGATCCCAAATGAAATAGCAGTTAGTTCCAATGGGTCCGGAGCAGTCAAAATAGCTAGAATCTATATAAGGAAGTCCAAGATCGGAGTTCGGCACAAAAATCGAGATAAGGATACCGAGTCCTCAATACATAGAGAAAACACCTTAATTTAATGAAAATCATTTCGAAATTATTTGAACAATAATTGTTAAAACTTTCCTTTCGAACAAAAATACACTTAAAAGTTTATTTATAAAAAATCTAGAATTTATGCAAAAGCCAATGTATTTATATCTCTAGTAATTTTGGTCACCAGCCCAAAGAACATATTTTTGATCTCATTTTCATTATTGAAACTATATTTCTAATTAATAATATAAACCCCAAAAATTATTATATTTTACATAATAAAAAATCATTATATATATACATACTAAATTCACACATAACTAAATTCATACATTAAAACAATAAAACTAATTATATTGTTTATTCCTAACAAATTACATGAAATTACTAAACTACTCATATAATAACTAACTGATTAATTAATAATTACTGATTAATAATTTAATTAACTACTGATTATAATTAACTACTAACTAAACCAATATATAACTACTAGCTAATTACATATAAGCTAATTGATTAATTAACTACTGGTTAAGAATAATTAACTAATTTATAATTTAATTAACTGATAAGGAATTAATTAACTGATTAAGAAATTTATTACCGATTAGGAACTAATACAAATTAACTACTGATTATATACTAAACTAAACTAATACATGAATTACTAACTAATTACATTAATTTACTAGACTAATTATATTTATTTACTAAATTAATTACAAATTAACTAAACTTAATTATAAGTTAATTAACTATTACTTATACTACTGATTATTAATTAATCGATTAATAGCATATATTACCTAACTAAATTACTCTGAACCGAGAAAGGAAAAGAGGGAAAGAGAGGAGGGGAACTCACGCGAGGGTTTTCCGGCGTCGGCCGGAGGGGGTTCCGTCGAGGTCGGGCCGGGCAGGGCGGTCGCAGCTCGTCTCGGCGGCGGATCTGCTGTGGCGGGTGCTCTCGTCCCGAGGAGGCGGCGGCGTGGAACTCGAGAGCAGCGGCGGCTTCGAGGCGGCGGATCTGCTCGGCGGATCGGAGGAGGTCCGAGGCGGCCACGGCTCGACGCCGAGGAGGAGATCCCAGTCCGTCGGCGGCGGATCTGACCCAGAGCCTCATCAGGACGGCGGTGACGACGGCTCCGGTGAGGAAGCGGCGGGTCTCCGAGCTCGACGCGGCAGCGGAGCTCGACGTCGGGGGAAGACGCGGCAGCCAGCGGCGATAGGCGAGGCTGAATCTAGGGTTAGGGTTCTGTGTGTCGGGGTTGGGTCGTGTCCGGGGCTGGACACGACGGATCTGCTGTTCTGTGAGGGACGTGTCCGGGTCTGTCGGACACAGGGTTGGGTGTACTGTGGTGGAGGTGGATGTGTCCGGGTGTGTCGGACACGAAAATCGTAATATTGTAATAACTGGACACAGAAAATGAATGGATACGGTGGGACACCCGGGGTCGGACCCGAGGCCAACACGGCTGACACGGTGATGCTGGACACACGGACACGGGCACACAAAATGGTGGTGGCTTTGGCTTTGTGGGGATTTGTGAGGGCTAGCTAGGGTTTCTAGGGAGTTGTGATGAGGGACTTAAATAGGGAAAGAGTTGTGGCTAAAGGATGCGGGTTGGCCCAATAATGAATGGTCCATATCATAATTAAACGGGTTTTTCATGTGAAAAAAATGAGGGTGTGAATGGGAGACGGTAAACGGGTAAATTAAATAGAAAAGAAATTTAAGAAATGTTTTTAAGAGGCGTTCAAAGGCTAACTGATTAAATTAGCTACTAATTAACCTCATTTTGCAAAACCCTAGAAAATATGTAATTTGTTTATTTACTATTCCAAAATGGATATGAAATTTTATTATGAAAACAACTAGTCCTATAATAATTTCATCAAATAAATAATTTTATGATTTCAAGCCAATAAACATTTGAAACTAGAAAAATATATATATTATTATTTATTTATTTATTTATTTTGTAATACATCGACATTTAGAAAAATAATTTTTATAAAAGATTTTTAAATAACCTTCTACAATCAAACATTGTTTAAAAATCAAATAAAATTTCAAGGAGAAAATATTTTATAAACTTGATATTTAAAAAATAATTTAAAATCTAAATATTTCGGGAATTTGGAAATCGGAGGTTACAAGTCTACCCACCTTAGAAAAATTTCGTCCTCGAAATTTAGGATTCTCAATAATTGCCTTTACTCATCATATTATTTCTATCAAAATTTAAATTTCAAACCAATTAATCATGAAGTAATTCCATATTGCTATTTTACAACCTTTCAAAATTCTATATCATCATATTCCGGAAAATCTTCAAGTTTCAAAATTTTTTTTTTTTTTTTCATAATCTCCTCCAAAATTTAAGTTCGTATCTAATTACTCAAGGATTTAATATCCTATCCTCCAATTGAATTCCAATCAATGTATATTTATAACATTTAAAAATCTGTATCCCAAATTTAAATTTTAAACACTAATCCATCATTCATCTTACTCCTCTAACCCAAATTCAATTGATGCTTATTCAAATATAAATTCTTTTCCGAGAATTGAATTCGACACCATTCCATTAACGATTTTATTTCCTTTTTTTTTTTTCCTCAAATACTCAACGATGCGATACTTTCAGAATCTTCAACGCAACATTCATAATATACACTATATAATTTCTATCTTGCAATCAAATAGAAAAAATGATAATTCCTTAAATTTTCTCGATTAACCAATTAAATCATATCAAGATTTCCTAAAATTAATAAATCCTCAAATTTTTGCCTTGTGAATTTCTTAACTCTCCATTTAAGTTAATGTTTATTCTCGAATTTCAATCATAACTCGATTTTCGCAAAATCAATGATCCATCTACTCTGTTATAACAATCCCCTAAATTCTTTATTTAAATTAATGCTCATCCATACTTTAATCATCTTGTCCCTTTTTGTCGGTCATAACCTTGTCATAGACCTTTGCTATGGTCAAAAACCCTAATGATCATGGTTTAAGAAAACTCTACCTACAGCCATGCAATTTAAGAAAAAAATATAGGTCATGTATCTTGTCATGGTATTTCAGTCTCTGTTAAGGTGTACTACTAGCTACAATCAATCAAAAATCACAAATACAAACCACGATACTAGGAAATCAATTAATCAGAAGACAAAAACAACATGAGAAAAAGAAAGAACCTGCTAACATATTACTTGCGGTATCTGCTATCAAACACTTAACTCTAGCACATTCACTAACTAATTCCTATTCATGTACACTGGTACCCATATCAACTACTCATTAATCCACAAAATCCATGAATACATCCGTATTGCACACCTGTTTATTAATACCAAATCTGATGCCAAGAATCTCTAATATAACCATGATTCAATAATGCATCCAAGTGGATACCTCTATCTCTTTAGTACCATACTCCCTGTCAGTTCCCGTTCCTACTACAATTGTTCATACTAGTCGTTCTCCTCACTCAAGTGCACGCCAAGTGTAACACTTCATACTAAATACTGTTCTTTCCAATACAACTTTAAATGGACACCCAAATCAGTCTGCGGTGCCATCTCAATCCTGCTCAAGTTATCAGATCCTTACACATGTATATCATCTACTCATATATTAATATTAATATTTCTCATTTACCATAAATTTAATTCTCAAAAATAATCATCAAGGTTTAACTTCTCGATCAACTTAAAATAAATGCATATGCCTCCTCAAAGTCAGATACTCAACATCGAATAAAATTTTAATCACTTCTAAAATTCTTTGTAGCCTTGACCATTTTTATTGAATCAATATTTTAAATCCTCAAAATTTAATGACGTAATCTCAACTCCTCAATTATTCTAAAATAAAATTTTATTTCCACCTTTTTAATTTATAACTCCACAAAGGTACATATCAGTGCTCTCGGTCTCTAATACTCAAGGTGCACTCAATGCATCTAGTGTCTATAATTTTGTACTAAAATTGTACTGCCTGAATCACTTGCACCATTATCTCCAATGATCAAAGTTATCATCACCTGTAATTTCTTTCATGATTTTCAATTTATGTCAACTGGTATATCATCTAATTATCATCATACAGGGTGATCACTGTTATTAACGTCATTCTTGACAAATTCTTGATATAGAATCATTAGCACTCTTGGTATTATATCACTAGCTCCATTAATGGATCATTCATCAAGCTCAGTATAACTCATGATTACATGTATCTACTATAACACTCATGTTTCTTTACTCTCATGGGCATGTATATGGTTCCTTATCTTGATGGTTGTATAGGTATTTTCTTTTAACCTTTTACAGCCTGTTAAACTGATCTGTGATACGCCTCACCATTTCCATTACTAATCCTGATATTTCTCTACTTATGACATCTCATTAAACCCTTTATACATATACATTTCTTTACCTTTAACATTTCCGATATCAATCATCAAATTGGACATCATGCTCCATAAATCCTTAACACAATTCCCGGATACTTAATCGTTTACATAGATCATTCAATTACATAATCATGATTATCCAGGACGGGTAATTGGCTCTGATACTAACTCTGAGAACTATCACTGATACTCTATACTCTCCTTAACTCTCAGTCTCTAATGACACTACTCCTAGAATTATTGGTACAAGGTACTATGCTAAGGGCTAACTCTAGATTAAAGCCTACTGCTCACATGTCCAACTAAGAAACACTTACAACTCACTAGCAACACAGTCAATACTAATACAAGACACAAACAAAATTACAAGCCACTATTTACTTAACAAGAAATCCTCAAGGGATAGGAGCTCAAAGACTGAATTGAGGACATAAGGTATCTTTACTGCTAGTAAAGAAAGAAGCGGTGGAACAAAGTCCTGAAATAACAGAAATAGATAAGTCTTGAGATGATATTTTAAGAACCAATTTAAGATACAACCTGATAATCATACACGTCTATCCGAAATCATGACACTTAGAATCCTCGCCACGCCAGTAAGCATAGATGCGATAAACGACAGGTTCCGTAACTAAGGTATACAACCCTATAATCATGTCATCTAGAATACTCGCCACGCCAACCGGTATGGCTGCAAGAAACTCTAAATCTTATAACTAAAGTATGTACATCCAAGTTAGGTTCCTACGTTCTCGTCACGACAGCTAATATGGCTGCGATAAACTCTAGGTTCCATAACCAAAGTAGACGTTTTTACCTTTTCTCACTGTCCTCATCAATATATGTCATCAGATGATACCGTAAATTTTAGCCCGTAAAATTCATCTCGATATGAAATCAATTCAACAACGATACCAAGAATTAAATTTAACAACTGGTCAACAAGAATCAAACTCAACAATGATACCAAGATTCAAATTTTAATAATTGATCAACAATAATCAAATTCAATATCAATGAGTAAGGACGGACGGAAACAAAACGAAAGATTCAAAATTAGAAGTTATAATAAGATTCTCAAGGGTCGTCCCAGGAATCTCTCAAGAATTTGTGATTGAGTATCCTCTCTCATCCTAGTATCCTATGTCCTATATTCAATTGCAGGTACGCAGTAGTACAACTATGACGTCGCACTACTACGACATCGCACAACTTGCGAAGTCTGACCTGCATGGGCCACCACTAAAAACGTGTCACGACCCGCACCCGGTTTAGGGGCACGAGTGCGTGGGTACGTCCAGCCTACGCCGCAGCATCGGCGGTAGAACGCTGTCTAGGTCGAGTACTATCTAAACAATCTCACGCTAGTATCCAACTCCATAAGGAGACTCGGATAAAAATATTAACAACATACTCAATCACAACTACAGCACGATAGGAATTTGAAGAAATAAAAGAATACAACACAAGTCTAATGACAACATAATCATACCGGCAAATCCTTAACTTCCAATCCCCAAGTGTGCCGGAACCAGTCTACTAAGGTCACAGTCTGGAAAAATATTTTCCAGTCAGGAAGGAGCAAAGTACATCTCTAAATAGCAGTTCTATATAAATGACATAAACTATGTAGCAGTTCTAGATGGAAATATACCAGATGCATGTATAGGTACGAGAAATGTACAATGAAAGAAATACTGGAAATACTGTAAGTAACTGCAGGAAAAGAAACAATATGTCCATGAGCAAAAAACCTATGACTAAGTGTTTGAGTACTAGCTTTAACATGTGATCGGCTTGGGAACTTGATCAGGCTGGTTACATGTGATTAGCTATGATTCACGAAGGTCAGGCTAACCGTTGGTTAGCTATGATGCATGTAGAGGTCAGGCTAATCACACGTAACAGCTATGAGGCACTGAGATGGTCAGGCCGCACCCGACGTAAGATGTGGGGTGAGCTATGATGCATGAAAAGTTAGGTATGATCACATATCTACACTAAAATACTCCCCACCCCCGACTGGTATAGTAGATCCAATCATGGTACGCTATGGCATGGGATTCCCTAAGGAGGTAGCAAGTCTCCCCGAAAATCAGTGTCTGTACATGCACAAGATAACAAGGAAACAAGTCTTGTACAAGCTACACCATGAATAAGGAATAACATCTCATGACGAGATCCGTGTATACCAATCCGTGTAACCAATGTGTCAAGAACATGTATATTTACACTAGATACAGTGAACATAGGAGATATCATAAATTAGAAACTAATCAGAGAATGTACTCGCCTCGGGTCCTTAGCTGGTAAAACCAATGTCCTGTCCCAGAGTATCGTCTGGAGGATGCAACAGTCCTAAAATATATCAATACAACATTTGCATCAGGTGCTACACTAACACATCACAAATACATGAACTCAGGGCTCTGCCAGGTATGGCACTAGTCCACTAGGGTCATCTAGTAGGGATACATATATCAATACACATGTTATTAATTATCATTAATACTTACAATATATATATATTAAAGGAATACACATATACATATTATACTATACCAATCAAAACGTATATAATATATATATATAAGTGTCTCTTAGTAATTGTACAAAATACGTATGTGTGTATATACTCTAATAGATGTATATAAATATATATATTTTTATACGAAAATACATATTTGTATATATATATATCAATCAAATATATTTTATACATATTTAACTAATCAGAGAATGTACATAATGCCACACTTCTCAAGGTGATCCCAAATGAAATAGCAGTTAGTTCCAATGGGTCCGGAGCAGTCAAAATAGCTAGAATCTATATAAGGAAGTCCAAGATCGGAGTTCGGCACAAAAATCGAGATAAGGATACCGAGTCCTCAATACATAGAGAAAACACCTTAATTTAATGAAAATCATTTCGAAATTATTTGAACAATAATTGTTAAAACTTTCCTTTCGAACAAAAATACACTTAAAAGTTTATTTATAAAAAATCTAGAATTTATGCAAAAGCCAATGTATTTATATCTCTAGTAATTTTGGTCACCAGCCCAAAGAACATATTTTTGATCTCATTTTCATTATTGAAACTATATTTCTAATTGATAATATAAACCCCAAAAATTATTATATTTTACATAATAAAAAATCATTATATATATACATACTAAATTCACACATAACTAAATTCATACATTAAAACAATAAAACTAATTATATTGTTTATTCCTAACAAATTACATGAAATTACTAAACTACTCATATAATAACTAACTGATTAATTAATAATTACTGATTAATAATTTAATTAACTACTGATTATAATTAACTACTAACTAAACCAATATATAACTACTAGCTAATTACATATAAGCTAATTGATTAATTAACTACTGGTTAAGAATAATTAACTAATTTATAATTTAATTAACTGATAAGGAATTAATTAACTGATTAAGAAATTTATTACCGATTAGGAACTAATACAAATTAACTACTGATTATATACTAAACTAAACTAATACATGAATTACTAACTAATTACATTAATTTACTAGACTAATTATATTTATTTACTAAATTAATTACAAATTAACTAAACTTAATTATAAGTTAATTAACTATTACTTATACTACTGATTATTAATTAATCGATTAATAGCATATATTACCTAACTAAATTACTCTGAACCGAGAAAGGAAAAGAGGGAAAGAGAGGAGGGGAACTCACGCGAGGGTTTTCCGGCGTCGGCCGGAGGGGGTTCCGTCGAGGTCGGGCCGGGCAGGGCGGTCGCAGCTCGTCTCGGCCGCGGATCTGCTGTGGCGGGTGCTCTCGTCCCGAGGAGGCGGCGGCGTGGAACTCGAGAGCAGCGGCGGCTTCGAGGCGGCGGATCTGCTCGGCGGATCGGAGGAGGTCCGAGGCGGCCACGGCTCGACGCCGAGGAGGAGATCCCAGTCCGTCGGCGGCGGATCTGACCCAGAGCCTCATCAGGACGGCGGTGACGACGGCTCCGGTGAGGAAGCGGCGGGTCTCCGAGCTCGACGCGGCAGCGGAGCTCGACATCGGGGGAAGACGCGGCAGCCAGCGGCGATAGGCGAGGCTGAATCTAGGGTTAGGGTTCTGTGTGTCGGGGTTGGGTCGTGTCCGGGGCTAGACACGACGGATCTGCTGTTCTGTGAGGGACGTGTCCGGGTCTGTCGGACACAGGGTTGGGTGTACTGTGGTGGAGGTGGATGTGTCCGGGTGTGTCGGACACGAAAATCGTAATATTGTAATAACTGGACACAGAAAATGAATGGATACGGTGGGACACCCGGGGTCGGACCCGAGGCCAACACGGCTGACACGGTGATGCTGGACACACGGACACGGGCACACAAAATGGTGGTGGCTTTGGCTTTGTGGGGATTTGTGAGGGCTAGCTAGGGTTTCTAGGGAGTTGTGATGAGGGACTTAAATAGGGAAAGAGTTGTGGCTAAAGGGTGCGGGTTGGCCCAATAATGAATGGTCCATATCATAATTAAACGGGTTTTTCATGTGAAAAAAATGAGGGTGTGAATGGGAGACGGTAAACGGGTAAATTAAATAGAAAAGAAATTTAAGAAATGTTTTTAAGAGGCGTTCAAAGGCTAACTGATTAAATTAGCTACTAATTAACCTCATTTTGCAAAATCCTAGAAAATATGTAATTTGTTTATTTACTATTCCAAAATGGATATAAAATTTTATTATGAAAATAACTAGTCCTATAATAATTTTATCAAATAAATAATTTTATGATTTCAAGCCAATAAACATTTGAAACTAGAAAAATATATATATTATTATTTATTTATTTATTTATTTTGTAATACATCGACATTTAGAAAAATGATTTTTATAAAAGATTTTTAAATAACCTTCTACAATCAAACATTGTTTAAAAATCAAATAAAATTTGAAGGAGAAAATATTTTATAAACTTGATATTTAAAAAATAATTTAAAATCTAAATATTTCGGGAATTTGGAAATCGGAGGTTACAATGCCCTTATCTGGAAATGTGGTAGTGACAAGTCTACCCTCCTAAAAGAAATTTCGTCCTCGAAATTGGACTGAACTAGAACAAGAGTGAAATCTGAAAAGGAAAATATACCTCAAGTCTGGAAGAGATACGGGTATTGCTCGCGCATTTCTTCCTCTCTCTCCCAGGTCGACTCCCCTGGAGAGTGATGTCTCCATGCAACACGAACCAAAGGAATAGTTTGGTTCCGCAACACCTTCTCTCTGCGGTCCAAGATCTCTACGGGCTGCTCGGGGTAGCTGAGCGTCGGACCAACCTCAATCTTCGAGTGATCCAGTACGTGACTAGGGTCTGCCACGTACCGCCTCAGCTGCGACACGTGGAACACATCATGCACTCCCTCCAATGCAGGCGGCAAGTCCAGTCTATACGCCACTGCACCTACCCTCGCAAGAATACCGAAGGGTCCGATGTAGCGTGGGCTAAGCTTCCCGCCTCTGCCAAAATGAATCGTTCCACGCGTCGGAGAAATCCGTAGGAATACTAGATCGCCAACCTAAAATAAAACAGTCTCAACACGCAGTCTAAACAAACAACACAAACCAGAAAATAACAATCTATACCTGAAACTCAAGGGGTCTACGGTGGCTATCGGCCCAATGCCGCTGTCTGTCCTGCGCCACTCGCAGTCTGTCTCTGATGAGTTTCACCTTTTCTGCTGCATCCACGACCATTTCTGGTCCTAGCAAGGCCCTCTCTCCAACGTCGTCCCAAGATAACGGTGTACGATACCTCCGTCCATAAAGTGCCTCAAATGGGGACATCTCGATGCTGGCCTGATAGCTGTTATTGTAAGCGAACTCTACCAGGTGCAGATGACCCTCCCAAGAACCTCCGAGATCTAGAACACAAGTGCGTAGCATATCCTCGAGAGTCTGAATAGTCCGTTCAGACTGCCCATCTGTCTGGGGGTGATATGCGGTACTGAACTTGAGCTGAGTGCCCAAGCTAGTCTGCAGACTCCTCCAGAAGTGGGAAGTAAAATGACTATCCCGATCCGAGACGATGCTTACAGGAACTCCATGAAGCCTAACAATCTGTCGTACGTACATCTCTGCTTGCCTCTCTGTCGACGTGCCCACCTTGAAAGGTAAGAAATGGGCTGATTTGGTCAACCTGTCCACGATGACCCAAATCGCGTCCTTCCCTCCTGGAGAACGTGGAAGCCCTGAAACAAAATCCATGGTCACGTGCTCCCATTTCAATTCTGGAATCGGTAAAGGTTGAAGCAACCCACCTGGCCTCTGCCGGTCTGTCTTTACCTGCTGGCACACTAGACACCGGGATACGAAGCGTGCTACCTCGCGCTTCATTCCATACCACCATACGTGCTCCCTCAAGTCTCGATACATCTTGTTGGCATCGGAATGCATTGAGTACTGAGAGCGGTGTGCCTCCTGCAATACCACCTCGCGTAGCTTCCTGCTTGGCACACATATCCTCATGCCGTGCCGTAAAGAACCATCATCTGCGATAGTAAAGTCGTCCGACAATCCTATCTGAACCTGTGCTCTGATACTCCTCAGAGCCTCATCCTCGTACTGCGCAGCTCTGATCCTGTTCATTAGTTCGGACTGTATCTGCAATCCCCATATCTGAATCTCAGTACCGGGAACTAACACTTCAATCTCCAAGCTCTCCAAATCAGCTAACAAGTGTCTATCTGTCGTCAAGTACATCGCCATCGGATACCTGCTCAGGGCATCGGCGACTACGTTGGCTTTCTCTGGGTGGTACTGTAATGAGATGTCAAAGTCCTTCATCAACTCTAACCACCTCCTCTGCCTCATGTTCAGCTCCTTCTGTGTGAATACGTACTTCAAGCTCTTGTGGTCTGTGAAGATCTCCACACGCTCTCCGTACAGGTAATGTTTCCACAGCTTTAGAGCGAAGATAACTGCTGCCAACTCCAAATCGTGGGTGGGGTAGTTCTTTTCATGAGGGCGTAACTGCCTGGAAGCATAGGCAATTACCTTCCCGTGCTGCTGAAGAACACATCCCAGACCCTTCCCTGAAGCATCACTGTAGATGGTGAAACCACCTGTCCCTGCTGGCAACGTTAAAATGGGAGCTATTGTCAACCTCTTCTTCAGCTCATCAAATGCAGCCTGGCACTCCTCCGTCCAGACAAAATCTACATCCTTCCTAGTCAGTCTGGTCATTGGTGCTGCAATCTTGGAGAAGTCTTGTACAAACCTCCTGTAGTATCCTGCTAGCCCGAGAAAACTCCTGATCTCAGCTACCGAACTGGGGGTAGCCCACGACTCCACTGCCTCGATCTTTTGTGGATTAACCGAGATTCCGTCACCCGATACCACATGCCCAAGAAATTCGACCTTGTCAAGGAAGAATTCACACTTAGAGAGTTTCCCGTACAGCTTCTCCCTCCTGAGAGTCTCTAAGACCAACCTCAGGTGCTCTTCGTGCTCCTCCAGGGTCTTGGAATACATAAGAATATCGTCGATGAATACTACCACAAACTTGTCAAGGTACTGGTGGAACACCTTGTTCATCAGGTTCATGAATACTGCCGGTGCATTGGTTAAACCAAATGGCATCACCATGAACTCAAATTGACCGTATCTGGTCCGAAAAGCTGTCTTCGGCGTGTCCTCTCTCTTCACCTTCACCTGGTGATAGCCTGACCTCAAATCTATTTTTGAAAATACCCTCGCCCCGCTCAACTGATCGAAAAGATCATCTATCCTTGGCAGCGGGTATTTGTTCTTGATAGTGATATTGTTCAAGGCTCTATAATCAATGCACATGCGCACCGTGTCGTCCTTCTTCGGTACGAACAATACCGGAGCTCCCCATGGTGATGAACTGGATTTGATGAAGCCTTTGTCCTGCAGCTCCTCAACTTGCTTCTTCAGTTCTGCCAGCTCGCTGTTGTTGACTCTATAGACATGTTGTGAAATGGGCTCCGCTCCTGGAACCAACTCTATAGAGAATTTAACATCTCTGTCTGGCGGCAAGCCTGGCAACTCTTCTGGAAATACATCCAGGAACTCCGCTATCAGAGGATGTGGCAACTCCTCCTCTTCCGCCCTGGCTCCGCAAAATGTGCCCCTGCTCTGTTCCGCTGCTCCTCTGACGACCTCAAACTCTGGCTCTCCTGGTGGTCTAAATAAAACTCTGCCTCTATAACAATCTATAGTAGCATGATGCCTACTCAACCAGTCCATTCCGAGTACAATATCATACCCCGGAAGTGGCATGACGAGTAAGCTCACGCTCAACTCTCGACCTCCTACTGACACCCTCCGGTCCTTGCAGTGATCACGGACTAGGATAATACCTCCACTAGTCATGATCTTGCAAGTCCTAGCTAATGGTTCTGTGTCTAAATGATGTCGAAGTGCATAAGATACAGACACAAAACTATGGGAAGCGCCAGAGTCGAATAAGGTAAATGCGGGAATACAATCGAGAAGAACCGAACCTGTGATCAAGTCTCCTGCTTGCTCGATCTCCTCGACTGCCATGGCGTACGCTCGCCCCTGGGGTACACCTCTCTGCTGCTGATGCTGGGCGAACTTCTGATGTTGTGGTGGAAGTGGTCCTCTCTGTTGTTGGCCTCCTGGTACGGTAGGTACCCTGTCTGGTCCTCTCTGGGCGGCTGCTCCACCCTGACCTGAACGAATGGTAGGACAATCCTTTAGCTGGTGTGTCGTCGATCCGCAGGACAGACATGAGCCCAATCTCTTCCTGCAGATATCTCTAGTATGTCCCATCTTCCCGCAGTACGCACACTGGATGGCGGGCTGAGTCTGTCTCTGTTGCTGCTGCTGGACCTGCCCTCGGGCTGGTGCCTGGTGCTGCTGCTGAAAGGGTCTCTGCTGTTGCTGCTGAAAGTGTGGACGCTTGCCCGGTCCCGTACTACTGTTTGCTCCTCCGGAACCATCGTGTCTCCTCTTGGGCCTGAGGCCCAAGTCGTCCTCGGCTACTTGGGCATCCATCAATATGCCCTCGTAGGTAGCTGTGCGACTTCCCGACGTGTGAGACTTGATCTCCCTTGTCAGCCCCTTTCTGAATTTCAGGGCCCTGTCCCCCGGATCGCTAATTATCGATGGCGCAAAGCGGCTCAGGCAGGAAAACTCTGCGGCATACTCATCGACGGACGAGCTCCCCTGGGCTAAGTCATGGAACTGACTCTCCAAAGCTCCCAGGGCAACATCAGGAAAGAACTTTTCTTTGAAGAGCTCCTTGAAATCCTCCCAAGTGAGTCCCCTGCGCAAGAGTCTCGGCTCCGTGCGAAACCACGTCAAGGCAATGTCGAACATCTGGTTGCCAGCGGCCTCGATCTGGAGGGCCTCTGGAAGCTACGCCAAGCGCAAGTTTCTCTCGATGTCCTCTAGCCAATCATCGGCGTAGAGTATCCCTTCTGTCCCCTTGAACTCCCGAGGCATCATCCTCTTGAAATCCACAATGGTGCCCGGCCTCTGGTGGTGCTGATCAGGACGCTGCTGCTGCTGAGTAACTCTCTCCACAGCCTGGAGAGCCACTTGGTGAGCATTCTCCATGTTCACCCTCATCATCTCTGTCTGGGCCTGATGTGCCTCAGCCTGCACTCTCTGGGCTTCTGCCGACGTCCTCTGAGCATCGACCATGCCCTGAATCAAAGCGAACATCTGTGCCCCATCGACGGGCACATCTCCTGGATGCTGAACTGGTGGTGGTGGAGGTGGTGGAAGCCCCGTCGTAGCTGTGGGGACCCTCTGAACAGGTGGTGGAGGACCCCTGAATGCTGCAGACACTCCCACATGTACTGAAGATGTAGGAGGTGTTGCGGATGTCTGTCCGGTAGGGCGAGAGGTGGCAGACCTCTCTGAATCTGCTGCTCCGAGTCTCTGGGACCTCCTCGGCGGCATCCTGAAGACAGATCGAAAGATTAAATTTAGGCAATAGATACGATATCATCAAGGAAGGACAGAAAATTTCTAAAGGAAAAAATCATTAAGAGTAATGTCATAAGAATTCAGAATTCCCTAATTGTGATTGAGCATATCCTCGGCCTAATTCCTATTTCCTAAAACAGACTCGTAGTAATACTCTAAGCGAGCACCACTACGATATCGCTCTAATACGAATCTAGGACTAGACCTGCATGGGCCACCACTAAAAATGTGTCACGACCCGCACTCGAAATTTGGGCATGAGTCGTGGGTACGTCCAGCCTACGCCGCAGCATCGGCGGTAGAACGCTGTCTAGGTCCCAACATATAATATATCCTGTCAATAGTCTCAACTCCGCACGGAGGACAAAGATAATAATCCACAGTTCTATGATATACTCAATCACAAGTTAAATAGAAATAATAGCACGATGAGACTAGAAAAGAGTTCTAATAAAAACCAACCACAATAAGTCCAACTCAAATCCTGGGTCTAAATGACCTCACAAAGTCACAAAATAATAAATACAACTCAGTCTCAGTCTAAAACAATAAATGCAGAAAATAATCTAAGAACAGCCAGGTAAATTCTCCTCTAGGCTAGACAACTCCTCTGGGGTTTCTGGAGTGAAATCTCCCTCTAATCCTGGGCCGTAATGAGTGGGGCAAAGATCCTCCAGGTCCTCTGAAAAATGTTATCCAGTCAGGATTGGAGCAAAGCACAAGCACTAACAGCCGTTTCATTAAATTGACAAAGACTATAAACAGTGTAAGAGATACAAGATGGAAATAAATGCTGGAAATGTAAAGTACTGGAGAAAATGGAAATAGGCAATAGAGCATCTAGCAATGAAAAATAGACAGTGAATGCTAGAACAAGTGAATCTGAATAAAATAGACATCTAGCTAAGTGTTTGAATTATCAGTTTATTATGTGATCGGCTTGGGACTTGATCAGGCTGGTTATATATGATTAACTATGATTCTTGTAGGTCAGGCTAACCATATGGTTAGCTATGATGCATGTAGTGGTCAGGTTAATCATATATAACAGCTATGATGCATGTAAGATGGTCAGGCCGCACCCAACGTGACAAGTGGGGTGAGCTATGATGCATGTAAAGGATTTGGATATGATCACATAATCTACTAATAGTTCCCCATCCCCCAGCTAGCACGATGGATTCCAATCACGACTCCTCATGATGGGGATCTAGGGTGCTAACCCGTGTATCTATAGTGTCGGAATCAAGTATGTAATACACTACAATTTATAGAAGTAATCAATAATGAAAACTGTCAGAGAATGTACTCGCCTGTGGTCCTGAGCAAAATGTGAGGATCGATGTCCAAGATGAAATCACAATGACCTATATATAAGATAGCAATGTTAAAAATGGTGTTTGGAAAGATAAAAGTGATTAGCTAAGTTGAAATGGGGGTGTTAGGCCATTTTCTAGATCTATACTAGGTTTACCTATGGTTAACTAGATCATTACCTCACTTACTCAATTGTCCAGATCATTGTAAGTATTCTAGTTAGTATTAGTGCATACTAGCTAATGCTAGTTAGTACTACTAACTAAGTTAAAAATGAGCTATACTAGATATTACTAGTGTATACATCTTATACATTTGGTTTTCAATTTAGGGTTTAGTCATTAGGGTTTGTCTTAATGAGTTCTAGGGTTGACCTAAACTAAACATTACTAACAATATAAATAGTTATCAAACCCAGCAAATTAATTTAATACATAATTAATCAAATAGTGGAATTACACATATGCCCTTATCTGGAAATGTGGTAGTGACAGTAAGTATTGTGCAGGTAATTCAGACGGTCAGGTAAAATCCACCGAACGGTGGCACATTTATTTCAGTAAATTCTATATGCTGCTTACTTGTAAATGAACTAAGGCAAGATAGAAACCCACAAATGTGCATGCTTCATTAAAACAACGTGTTGATTGGTATAGTTCGGTTAGCTCGCCTTCACCAGTATGTTTCGACATGCTGACCCTCGTTGAAACAGGTTCTCCACACTAAGGCGAACCGAGCGAGGAGCCAAAGTCTTCCCGATCCAGTCCAGCTGTTGGCGCATCTTCACCGTGCCCCTTGAAGCATTTTGAAGACAGAAACTTGCAACTCTTCATACACAAATGCAATTTCGTGGCAAAGCCGTCCTCCAACCTGGAGGTCCTTATCATTTTGAAGTTATAAAGGGATGTAATGTACAGGACTGCTATCTCATTTTGAGTTAACACTTTTGTAAGTCCGTGCGGCAAATTAGCTGACTCGTTCAGGAGTTTGTAATAGATGTTCATTATCAATAAAGAGAACTTTTCCATGTTTCAATTTATCTGCGTACTCTGAATATGTGCTTGCTATGCAAATTATTAAAGCCTTGTGCGGGCGCAACCCCAGGCCCGCACGGCGGTCATGATTCGGGGGACGCCTCAACGATTCTACGAAATTGGGTCGTGACACAGAGTAGGCTCGGGCAGTGCATCAGCTGCCTCTTTAGTGCAGAAATGCACTGCAGCAAGGCCAAAGCAGTGCAGCCATATGTATCAGCATTTCAGCACTGAAACAATATTTCAATGGCAGCAACATTCAACAACTACCGGAGCTACACCAGCAGCAATATAGCAAGGCCCTTCGATCACACAACAAACAGTACAGTATTACAGCAACAACAAGCAACATTACGTTGCAGCAACAACAGCTTCCTTTTGTAGCACTGGAAGAACCAAGATCCCAGGTCAAAAACCCTAACCCTAACCCCAGGTCAAAAACCATAACCCTAAGCCTAGGTCCAGATCCCAGGTCGTGTCAGTTTTGGGTTAGGGTTAGTGTCACGTGTGTGTGTGTCGTGTCTGTGTTAGTGTTTGTCACGTGTGTGTGTCATGTCTGTGTCAGTGTCATGCTGTGTCCTGTGAGAGAGAGAGAGAGAGAGAGAGAGAGTTAGGGTTTACCTAGAGGAGAAGAATGAGGAGGAGGAGGAGGAGGATGAGGAGGGGGATGCCGAAGTAGGCCGCTGTGGAGGACACCGATCGCCGGAGAGGGGGGTGGGGAACGCAGCGGGTTTTAAAATTTTAGAAAATTTTGACAGATGGGGGGGAATCAAAACCGATCCCTATTAACAAAATTTTAGCGACATTTAGCGACGCCAAACAATAACGTGGTTAAAAGAAATGTTTTGTGACGTCACAAACATCGCTAAACACGTCACTAAATATTAAAAATATAAACGTCGCTAAATACGTTGCTAAACGTCGCTAAATTATAAAATTCAGCGATGTTTAGCGACCTTAGATAACTTATAGCGACTATTCTTTAAAAAAACTAAATTATAGTCGCTAAACATCGTTATATGTCGCCAAACAGCGACGTATAGCGATGTTAATATTTGGAGTCGCTGATATCTTTAATATTAACGACGTTTTAACTTAACATTGCTAATTCCGTAATTTTTAGTAGTGTTAGTCAGCTGCAGTCTGAATATATTATATGTCATATAGGAAACTAGTGTCCAGATTATTCGGCTAATAAGTGTTGCTTGGCTAAATACGAAAAAGATTATAGTTTATGAAAGACAAGCAGTGAATAAAGGAACCTACTCGTGACCCTTAACAGCCATCCTTCTGGTGCGTGCCATCAATGATGGAGAGATACGCTTGATCCTCCGGTGCTGGCTCTTAACCTGGCCATGCAAAACCAGTTAGGTCAGACCCCAAATAGCAAGTACTACAAAAGAAGCATGAAATAAAGAAATAAAACCAGTTCTATAACATAAGATACTTAAATCAACAATCAATGGCCTATGTCCTATCCATGACATGACACAACACCCCTTCACCAAACAAGGATAGGAAGTGCCTCATCACATCAAGATAAGATACGTCCCTTGATTATGGTCAAGCTAGAATAATTCTGCGTCGTAATTCAAGTCCACAGGCTATCGTAACACAATAGCGCAACCCAACAACCAAACACGGACATGAGTTAAACTATCATGCCACAACAGTCTATGTCCCTATTTCCACTCAAAAGATGGTATAATACACAAGTAGGTATACAATATTAAGAAAAATAACATAGTGATAATCAGTAGCTTTGATCTATGTTATGTGGTAACACAATAGCGCAACTCAACACCAAACAAGGACATGAGTTAAACTTTCATGGTGCGATTGTCCACTTCTCTAACTAAAATAGAATGAACGACCAAACATGTGTTACAGCTTGATGTGTGATCTCTGAGTTATCCCAATAATACAATATATAAGTATCCTCAGATTCCTTCCTAAATATCATACTTTAAGTACGGGCACTCTGGATACAAATCCACATTGTCACTTAAAGTTAAATCTGGATTCTCCCAAGTGTGATACAACAATCAATACTACCTAACCACGACTAAAGTCACTATCCAACTACCAGATCCGTGAAAGGAAATAATTACGTATATCTTGTAGCAAGTGTATGTGGCTTGACGGCTCACTATATATAAATTAGCACTCTTAGTACAATCAAGTGTATCAGTACGGATACAATAGTCGGGCCGGAACAAGTTCTAATATCAAGGTTATGGACAAGTGTAAACCCCCTAAAATTTTAATTTTTATTTAAAGTAATTTTTATAAAATTATTGAATTTCTTTAGAGTATTTTCATAACTAATTAGAAAATAAATTTTATTGATTAATTTAATTATATAAATACTCATTTAGAATTATTCCACAATTATTATTATTATTTTTAGAGATTTGTTAAAGGGCGATAGATTTTCTAGAATTTATTCTGTGTGCAAATGTTCTTTTTGAATTTTTTTATTTAGTCTCATCTATATATGTAAATATATATGTGAATAAATATATAATAGTAATAATAATAATAAGTAATAATAATAATAATAATAATAATAATAATAATAAAAATATAAATAAAAAGAAAAAGAAAAAGAAAAAGAAAAAGAAAGAGAAAAAGAAAAAGAAAAGAAGAAAATAATAATAACTAAACCTAAAAACTAAAAAAAACCTAAACAACCTAACTAAACCAACTACCCCAGCAGCAAACCCAGCGGAAAACCCCTGACCTCTCTCTCTCTCTCTCTCTCTCTCTCTCTCTCTCTATATATATATATATATATATATATATATATATATATATATATATATATACACACACATACGTATATATGTAACACCTAAACCCTAACCCTAACACTAATCTCCGACGCCTATACCCCAGCGCCGACCCCAACCTCAGCCGACCGCAGCCACCGCCCCGCTCCGCCACAGCCGCCGGCGACCGCATCGCCGTCCTCCCCCGCCCTCGTGCGCATGTGCACATCCCCGAGTCCATCTTCAAGGTGATGTATCTCCCTCATCTTTTATTCTTTTTATGAGCGGTTTATCCGTATATGTTCACAACCTAACCCTCTAGGATTTTCTTTCAAGCGGGATGAGTTTTCGTGCCCTAGATTGGTCAAAAAATTGACCGAAAGTTGGCCGAAAAATTGACCAAAAACAGTCCAGAATTTCAATCCAAACCCCCATGTTGATGCCTAATTTGCCACCAACCTTTTAATATTTTTAAAATCAAATTGAAAGGTTTTCTTCCCAATATAACTGAGAATTTAACTATTCTTTTAATTTTTTATTAGTTTATTTTATCTGTTAAATTATTCGACCTCCAAACCGACCAAAAACTTGAGAATTTAAAATTAAAATTTTTTGATACGGAGTGCACCCCGCCAAACGGGACCGCCTCTTCGTATACCAACTGTGCCGAAAGGCGTGTATGGTATATCCTGACGTATGGGCTTTCGCGGAAATTGATTCGGATGTGTGTGCACGTCGAAATCAACCCGTATCCGTAAAAAGTCTCTGTATCGTAACTTTTGCAAAACACCACCCCACTTTGTGTACGCTCGTCAGAATACAACAATACTTGCGACATTGGATTCATGGTATCACGCTAGTCCTGTGACCCAAGTTTCATGCGATTCTGATATAGTTGACCAAGCCGCCTATTCGCGAGCCCCACGGTTTGACTTAAAGGGCAAATTTGTGATGGGCTCACTTGAATCCAAAATTGGATATACCGTTGAGTTTGTATCAACGTTTAGAATTTGTTTGACCTATAATTTTTCCCATTTAGAGACCTTTACCTCTAGCATGCATTTTGGTGCAAAGTGGGCCACATTGGAACCCACTTTGACCCAAAATTACCGTTTTGTTCCTGTGTCCAAATTGGACCAAAAGTGTAGTATTTTCTAGCTATTTTGCTTATTTCGAGAATGTTGGTGATATTTATTTCTGTATCTGGAGACGTTCATTCTGATACCATAGTTTATGATCTCTTGTGCTTGAAGTCTGGACGCTTACACTACGCAGCTTTCTTACCAGGCAAGTATACCTTGCCAAATTATTTACAGTACTTTGCATGCTTATCATAGTTTTATATATTCATTATATATGTGTTTTCTTTCAGTTATAATTATATATTATATATGTTGACACAAACTTGACACATAGTATCATGGGAGGGGAGTACAATCAGTAGGCGTATGGGCTACCCACTCTGGCAAACCGTAGTATCTAACATGCACTACGGTAGTTGTATCGCGATGGTCGCTACCCTCGCGGTATGTCGGCTTCTGGTGTCACGATGGTCGTTACCCTCACGGTATGACGGCTTCTGATATACATGGACGTGTGTGTGAGTTGTGAGATAACATGTGTAGCCTACACCTACCCATACGTCGAAAGGTTGTCCTCAATATGCATTCATATAGATTGTCTAGTACAGCGTACTTATATATTTTTTGTCTATTATGCATGGTTTACTGTATTCAATTGGCATGCTTCTATGTATCTTGTTACGTCCCTCTGAGGACCTGGTCCCTTTCCAAGTGTAGACGATCTTGACTATTCGCAGGAGCACGGATCATGACTTTCTACTTCTCTCTCTTTCGATGTGGTCTTCTCTTCGAGCCTCATTGTTCATTAGATGTACTTATTTTGTTTCTCTTATATTCTAGTCTGGTAATGGATTTGTTTTCACCCAACTACTTGTTCTTATCAAGCATTCTATACTTGATTCAGTTATATAGTTGATTGGTAATATGATTCTGTGGATGAGATCTAGTTATGCCCTGTGACTTATAACAATATATATACCACATGTGAGTTAATATTCATATTACAGCATACGTGTGTATTATGGTATCCATATATTGGAGTTTCCATATACATACGGCTGGCATTCTTACGTATTCCTAGTCCTACGTATTTTGGGACTGGGGCGTGACATATTTTTATGGTTGCCCATGCAGGTCGAGAGCATATTGTCTCGGTTACGTTACTATACCGAGCATGCCTGCGCATAGGATTAGAATATAGGATCTCATCCACTTATTTAATCACCTCCCTTGATTTTATTTCGCACTCTTATTTGATAGCTGGCATTGCATCTTGCTTGATCCTTTCTCAAAGTTAATCTTATCCATTCTTTCGTGCTTGATAGGGGTTAGGAAGATGACTTGTACTAGGTATATACACTATATTGTTCAATAATACTATTAGTTAAATTATTGTAAGTTGGGTAGTATGCCTCATAACCTATTATCATATAGTCCTTTTGATCCATTAATGAAGTGTAATTGAATGACACCAACTATAGGCTTGTATAAGAAGATAGTGTTTATCCAGACTGTAAAACTTAGATGACCATATCCCTATTTGGTCGACTAGAGACTTAAACAAGAAGTTAGTATGGCGACTGTAGAGGCACAACACCGGACGAGTCTTATCTTCTTTGTGAACTTGAATTATTTTGTACCTTCCTTCATCATAATCCAGCGTACTTATATTTTCTGGACTACCTCCGCTTATGCTGCTATTTTATAGCCTAGTTTTGCAAGCTTATTCTTTTATCGAGCTTGTTCATGACATATGTGTTATTGGGGATGCCTACTAATATATTGTCTAAATCAGAATCAGTGTATTACGGTCTGATCAACCTTAATGCACTTGGTTTCCTCTTCGCATGACTACTTTACGTAGATTGAGATATAGTTGACTCAGCATGTTAGACGAATATACTTGCCCTTTAGACGTGTCCGAGTATATCTTATCGATTACATAACTGTATTGATATGAGTATATGAATAGAAATTTACCAAAATAGGATCTCATCCGCAACTGCCCTTACAACTCTCTTTTTGAATTATTTAATCGTCTTAAATCTCGTACTTGTATTCTATCACCTCCTCCTTGAATTCTTTATTATTGTTTTTCGTCTTCCCCTATTTTGGAAAGATGAACTCTCGTGCTTAATATAAGTTTGATACACGGAGAGTACTAGATATACCCCATAGGCCAATCACGTACTTGGAGACTATCTTTTGTAAGTAAGGGCATATCACATGTGATATATTTGGTGTTAAATTTTTTGATAATATGTTGATATTTTAACTAGACGACATACCCACGATGCTAATGGATGATACGAGTAGCAGTAGTAGTATTCTCTTTCCTATCACCATCTCGTCCCCTTGGGTGTCTCATCTTCTCTTCCATATCCATTCCTTGTCCCATGCTTAATTCTTCCTATCGTAGTTGCATCTTTTCGTGCCATCATGAATTGTTGATTTACTTCAACCTCACCTTTTATTTTGTTAGTTAAAATATAAATGGGTTAGTAATAATTAATAACTAAAAAGATGAGTTCTTAATGATAACTCTTATGTATATGCACTATAATAATATCTGTATTCTCTTATTATTTTTAAATCTTAAGTAACATCCTTTAGTCTAACATGAATTAGTTGGATTGTTGAAATAGTTCATACTTCTAATAGTTTTATAAAGTTAGTCAAGACCTTAATTATTGCCCTAAAACTTAGACTAAGCTTAGGAAAGAGTTGAAAGCACTTGTTACGAACTGATGACTATGACAAATCATTGGCGAGGTAGCGACAGCTGCAGCTAGACCATTATAGTAGAGTAGTCGAATTATTTGCAGACATACTGGACAGGTATTAGACTACGATACTTGACGGTTATAGAGAAAAATCATGGTTATGAGATTCTAGACAAGTATCCCAAAATTCTCGATCCAATGAATAAACTCGTCTTACAACCTAGACAATAGCCTCAAAAGACTTTGACTACTACTACAATTCTTGTAAGTTGGGTAGTGTAGATGGGTTAGAGGATAAAAGAATAGTATATAGACAATACGGGAGGAAAGTGTTAGGATGACTGACCATAACCTTTTAGGAAGCGCTGCAAGTTAGCAATGAAGTTTTAATAGCTATAGTGATTTATTACGAATATGGGTTAGTGTTAATTTCGAGGGAAAATTATTGTAAGTTGGGTAGAATGTAAACCCCCTAAAATTTTAAATTTTATTTAAAGTAATTTTTTATTAAATTATTGAATTTCTTTAGAGTATTTTCATAACTAATTAGAAAATAAATTTTATTGATTAATTTAATTATATAAATACTCATTTAGAATTATTCCAAAAAAAAAATTATTATTTTTAGAGACTTGTTAATGGACGATAGATTTTCTAGAATTTATTTTGTGTAAAAATATTCTTTTTGAATGTTTTTTATTTAGTCTCATCTATATATGTAAATATATATGTGAATAAATATATAATAGTAATAATAATAATAAGTAATAATAATAATAATAATAATAATAATAATAATAATAATAATAACAATAATAATAATAATAATAGAAATAATTGAAAGAAAAAGAAAAAGAAAAAGAAAAAGAAAAAGAAAAAGAAAAAGAAAACAAAATAAAAGAAAAGAAAAAGAAAAAGAAAAGAAGAAAATAATAATAACTAAACCTAAAAACTAACAAAAATCTAAACAACCTAACTAAACCAACTACCCCAGCAGCAAACCCAGCGGAAAACCCCCGACCCCTCTTTCTCTCTCTCTCTCTCTCTCTCTCTCTCTCTATATATATATATATATATATATATATATATATATATATATATATATATACACACACACACGTATATATGTAACACTTAAACCCTAACCCTAATCTCTAACGCCTACACCCCCAGCGCCGACCCCGACCTCAGCCTACCGCAGCCGCCGCCCCGAGCCGTCGCAGCTGCCGGCGACCGCACTACCGTCCGCCCCAGCCCGCGCGCGCATGTGCACAGCCCCGTCAAGGTGATGTATCTCCCTCACCTCAGATTCTTTTTCTAAACGGTTAATCCAGGTACGTTCACAACCTAACCCTCTAGGATTTTCTTTCAAGCGAGAAGAGTTTTCGTGCCCTAGATTGGTCGACAAATCGATCAAAATTTGGCCGAAAAACTGACCAAAATTAATCTAGATTTTCAATCCAAACTCCCATGTTCATGCCTAATTTGCCACCAACCTGTTTAATATTTTCAAAATCTAATTGAAAGGTTTTCTTTCTAATATAATCGAGAATTTAACTGTTCTTTTAGTTTTTCTTAGTTTATTTTATCTGTTAAATTATTCGACCTCCAAAATGACCAAAAACTTGGTAATTTAAAATTTAAATTTTGTGATAGGGAGTGTACCCCACCAAACAGGACTGTCTCGTCGCGTACCAATTGCACCTAAAAGCGCGTATAGCATATCCTGACGCGTGGACTTTTGCGGAAGTTGATTCGGACGTGTGTGCGCGTCAAAATTAACATGTATCCGTAAAAAATCTCTGTATCGCAACTTTTGTAAAACACCACCCAACTTTGTGTACGTTCGTCAGAATGTAATAAAACTTACGCCATTGGATTCGTTGTATCACGCTAGTCCTGTGACCCAAGTTTCACACAATTCTGAGACAGTTGACCAAGCTGCCTATTCGCAGGCCCCACGGTTTGACTTGAAGGGCAAATTTATGATAGGATCATTGAAATCTAAAATTGGATATACCGTTGAGTTTATATCGACGTTTAAAATTTTTTTGACCTATAATTTGTCCCATTTAGAGACCTATATCTCTGGCACGTATTTTGGTGCAAAGTGGACCACATGTGGAACCCGATTTGACCCAAAATTATCGTTTTGCCCCTGTGTCCAAAATGGACGAAAGGGTAATGTTTTCTATTTATCTCACTTATTTTGGGAACGTTGGTTATGTTTATTTTAGCATCCGGAGACGTTCATTCTGATACCATAGTTTCTGATCCCTTGTGCTTGACGTTTGGATGCTTATACTATGCAGCTTTCTTGCCAGGCAAGTATACCTTGCGAAATTGTTTACAGTATATTGCATGCTTATTCTAGTTTTATATATTCATTATATATGTGTTTTCTTTCAGTCATAATTATATATTATATATGTTGACACACACTTGACACATAGTATCATGGGAGGGGAGGACAATCAGTAGGCATATGGGCTACCCACTCTGGTAAACCGTAGTATCTAGCACGCACTATGGTAGTTGTATTGCGATGGTCGCTACCCTCGTGGTATGTCGGCTTTTGGTGTCATGATGGTCGCTACCATCGTGGTATGTCGGCTTATGATATACATGGACGTGTGTGTGAGTTGTGAGATAGCATATGTAGCCTACACCTACCCATACGTCAAAAGGTTGTCCTCATTATGCATTCATATAGATTTTCTAGTACAGCGTACTTATATTTTTTTGTCTATTACGGATGTTTTACTGTATTCAATTGGCATGCTTCTATGTATCTTGTTACGTCCCTCTAAGGACCTGGTCTCTTTCCAGGTGTAGGCGATCTTGACTATTCGCAGGAGCACGGATCATGACTTGCTACTTCTCTCTCTTTCGAGGAGGTCTTCTCTTCGAGCCTCATTGTTCATTAGATGTACTTATTTTATTTCTATTATATTCTAGTCTGGTAGTGGATTTGTTTCAACCCAACTACTTGTTCTTATCAAGCATTTTATACTTGATTCAGTTATATAGTTGATTGGTTATATGATTTTGTAGATGAGATTTAGTTATGCCCTATGACTTGTGACAATATATATACCACATGTGAGTTAATATTCATATTACAGTGTACGTGTGTATTATGGTATCCATATATTGGAGTTGCCATATACATACGGCTGGCATGCTTACGTATTCCTAGTCCTACAAATTTTGGGAATGGGGCGTGACAACAAGCAAATGATGATCAAAATAATTTATTACTTTATTATATCTATAGATAAAATAAGAGTAGTACAAGAACCCCTCGAGATCAGATCCATAATCCTTAAACCAAACAAGGACCGGGATTGTAGACCCTCCTTCTAGTTGAACTATGCCCCTTATTCTGTCCAACGTATAATAAGGTGATCCAAAAAAAGTAGCCTAATCAGCAAGTAAGTACATGTAGGGCTATATCTACAGGCTCATGCCAGGTACTTAGTTATTTAGCACGAGGTCATATTTTGGTCATACAAGTCATTTCTAAGTTAACCCATAGCATAACAATCCTTCAACCAATATCCAAATTAAACCAAGCAAGTGTCTAAAGTGTATAAGAAATAATGGACGCATAGGAGCAAAGGCGCATAGCAAGAGTTATGCGTTCAGAAGTTATGCTTTCAGAAGGAGTGGGACGCATAGCTCTTGGTCGCATAGACTACGAGGCCGCATGCACACTTGGCCACATGAAATCTTTTTGGACTTAGTAAAATTTTATTCGTTCAAGTTCATACATTTGGCCAAGGGCGCATGTGTAATTCAGTCATGCGTCCAATAGGGTTGGCGCATGCTGACTCGAGACGAGAAGTCTAGGCCACAAACCACTTCGTGCCGCATAGTACTGCTTCGTGTCCACCTAACACCAGCTTTTCGGCCATGGCCAAAAGCTCGAAAATGAGATTTTGTTTCTTCCATAGAAATCTCAAATGATGCCCAAATCCAGCAAAGTAAAGTTCTAAACTATTCAAAATTAAGTGCTCATCAACATAGAACAACAAATTTTTGAAAACATTAAGTTTTAAGAAATCAAAACCCAAGAACACTCAAGAACACAAAGAAAACCCTAAAACTTAAAACTTAGATCTACACTAAACCATCCTCCAAATCCAAAAATATCAAGTTCTAAATGCATAGAAAATCATATAAGGAACATAATGGAACAAAAATATAAAGATTTTCTCCATTTCTTGTAAGATGTACTTGTCTATGGAGGGGGGGAGGAACACCTAAGAAAGAGAATGGAAGAGGAAATATTAGTGGAGAGAGAGTGAAGTTGGGTTATATATGGAGGGTTTGAGGTTTGGACCATGGGCTCAACTCATGATAAAACCAAACCAAATAAATAAACCAAGAGACAAGTAAACCAAAGAAAGGGTCTAGTCTCTCTACAAAATATAACTACGCTAGAAAAAAAAATTACGCTTCAAATACGTATATTGGGAACGAGAGCGACATCTCTACCCACCTTAGAAAAATTTTGTCCTCGAAATTCAAACTGAAGGCTAGATAGAAATATCAAAGCAAGCAACAACTATCTACAAGCAATCTACACATACAATAAGCAAGTATAACAGTAACTCCTATAATGAAGTGAAGCTAATTCATCCTATATGAGTACCTGTCGGTTATGGAAGAAAGAAACGAAGGCATACGAATAAAATATACCTTATGAGTCGAATAGGTGCGGGTACTGAGATTGAAAATCGTCCTCACGCTCCCACGTCGACTCTCCCAAAGGGTGATGCCCCCAAGCAACACAAATAAGATGGATAGTCCGGTTCTTGAGTACTTTCTCTCTTTGATCTAAGATGGACACAGGCTGTTCCTCGTAAGTCAAGTCGGTACCAACGACTAACTCAGAGTGATCGAGGACATAACTCAAATCCAGGATATACCTACACAAATGAGACACATAAATGATATCATGTACCTCACGTAGTGAAGGCATAAGGGAAAGACGATAAGCAAAATCCCCTATCCTCTCGAGAATATCGAACGGCCCAACGTACTACGGACTAAGCTTCCTGTGAACCCCGAACCTAATGACTCCACGGGTAGGCAAAATCTTCAAAAATATATGGTCGCCGACAGAAAACTTTAACGGCCTACTGTGTTTATCTGCCCAATGACGATGACAATCTTGTGCAACTCGAAGCCGCTCTCTAATATGCTTAACTGCTTCAATGGTCTGTGTGATCATCTCAGGACCCAACATCTTCCGTTCACCAATTTCATCCCATGCTAAAGGTGACCTGCACTTTCTTCCGTACAATGCTTCAAATGGAACCATTTGTATGCTGGCCTGATAACTGTTATTGTACGAAAATTCTACTAAGTAAAGGTGATATTCCCGTAACCCACCAAGGTCTAAAGTATAAGCCCGCAACATATCTTCCAATGTTTGTATTGTCCTCTATGACTGGCCGTCTGTCTGAGGATAGTACGCGGTACTGAATCTCAACTTATTACCCAAGAGCTCGTATAAACTTCTCTAAAAATATGACATAAAGCGGGTATCACGGTCTAACACTATACTTACTGAACTCCATGTTGTCTTACTATATGTCGCATATACATCTCTGCTAACTTCTTTGTGGACTGTCCTACTCAAAAAAGAAGAAAATGTGCCACATTCGTGAGTCTATCTACTATTATCCAAACTGTATCACGTCCAGTAGGGATCTAGGTAAGCCGGTCATAAAGTCCATCGTTTATGTCTTACCACTTCCACTCTGGAATAGGCAGGGGTTACAATAATCCTGCTGGTCTCTACTGCTCTTCCTTCACCAGTGGACATATGAGATATCGTGAAACAAACTGAGCTATTTGTCTTTTCATTCTGTTCTACCAAAAATATTGCTTAATATCGTGGTACATCTTCGTGCCTTCGGGATGAATAGAATATTGAGAACTGTGTACCTCGGTCATTACTTCATGTCTGATATCTCCACTTGGCACACAAAGATGGTTCCCAAATCTAAGTATTTTGTTCTCGTGAATCCTTAATTCCTTCCTAAGGCCTGACTCACATTCTGTCTTGAGCTTCTGAATCTGAGAATCTTCTGCTTGGGCCACCTTGATCCTCTCCACCAAGGTTGAGTGAATCTGAAGACTGGCTAGTATTCCCTCTTCTTGACGTAACACTACTTTGATGCCCATCTCTCGAAGATCTTATAAGATGTGCTTCTGAGTTGTCAATACAAATGTGCTGCCTCTACTACTTAGAGCATCTGCCACCATATTTTTCTTACCTGGATGATATTGAAGTACTATATCCTAATCACCAAACAACTCTAGCCACCTTCTATGCCTCATGTTCAGGTCCTTCTGGGTGAATATGTACTTTAAACTCTTATGATCTGTGAATATCTTCACCCGGTCGCCATATAGGTAGTCTCTCCATAGCTTGAGTGCAAATACAACTGCTGCTAACTCCTAATCATGTTTTGGATAATTTTCCTCATGATCTCGAAGCTGTCGAGATGCATAAGCTATCACTTTTTCATGTTGTATCAACACACACCCGAGTCCTTTCCCAGATGCGTCACAATAAACTGTGAACCCTCCTGATCCTACTGAAAGTGTAAGGATTGGTGCTGAGATCAGTTTCTCTTTTAACTTCTCGAATGCTGCTTGGCATTCTGTCGTCCAAACAAATTTTACCTCCTTATGGGTTAGATGAGTCATTGGTGTTAAAATTCGTGCAAAGTCTGCAACGAACCTCCGGTAATATCCTACTAGCCCCAAGAAACTTCGCACCTCTGCTACTGTCTTCGGGACTGGACAATTCTCTACTTCTTCAACCTTCTTGGGGTACAATGATACTCCTGCTCCTGAGATAATGTGCCCCAAGAATGACACATGTCCTAACCAGAATTCATACTTATTGAGTTTGGCATACAACTGATGCTCCCTTAAAACTTGTAACACTCTCCGAAGATGTTCTTTATGCTCTTCTTTACTGTTAGAGTAGACAAGAATATTATCTATGAATACCACCATAAATTGATCTAGGTATGGCATGAAGATATGATTCATCAAATCCATAAATATTGCTGGCGCATTAGTCAATCCGAATGGCATAACTAAAAATTTGTAATGCCCATATCGAGATCGAAATACTGTCTTTGGTATATCTTGCTCCCGGACCCTTACTTGATAATATCCTGATCGAAGGTCTTTCTTGGAAAATACTTTTACATCGCTTAATTGGTCAAACAAGTCATCAATCCTAGGCAATGGATACTTGTTCTTCATTGTTACGGCATTCAGTTGCCTATAGTCGACACACAACCGTGTCTTTTTATCTTTCTTCTTTACTATAAGCGCTGGTGCATCCCATGGTAATGCACTTATCCGAATAAACTTTTTTGCCTTCAGTTCTTCCACATGTTGATATAGCTGGTTGAGTTCTATCTGTGATATCTGATAGACTTTGTTGGAAATTGGTTATGCCCCTGGCCTCAATTCTATACAGAACTTCACTTCTATAATAGGGGGTAACCCTAGAAGATCTTATTGAAATACATTAAGAAATTCTTTAATTACTCTGGGAAACTGATCCATAATTCCCGTTACTACTGTTATGTTATCTTCATGTTGGTTCCTTACTATGCTATTGAAGATAAACTCTTTCTTGCCCAGGATTTTTAATAATACTCTACCCTTACGGCAATCTATCATCGCATGACTGTCTCTCAACCAGTCCATGCCTAGAATAACGTCAAAATTACCCATAGGGAACTCGATCTACCTTATAGATAATAAATGCCAGCACACTATGATAGTACATGCTAGACATACTCTATCAACTCCTACGAGACCATTACTAGTGAGTAGATTCAGCCTCCCTGGCAATGCCTTAAACTCTAATCCAATACATGTCAAAAATTATGCACATACAAATGAATGGGATGCTCCTGAATCAAATAATGCTATGACAGAAAAAGATATAACTAGAATGTTACCTGCCACCACATCACCTGATGCCAAAGCCTCCTCTAGAGATAGGGTAAAAGCTTGCCCTTGGCCTCGTTGTGCTCCTTTTGCTGCCTCCCTTGGATAGGCAGTTGAGGCCTCTACTGCCCATACTGCTGATTTCTCTGCTAGTCATACATATGAGTTTGCGTCGACAATGAATGCTGAGCCAAAGGCCTGACTGCCAGTACTGGTCCCCTGTACTGAGCTTCCCCTGGTGCTGGTAAGGCTAATCGCTGCACTGACCCTTTAATCCTCTCCATCATCGGACAATTAGTACTCCGATGGTCTGGACTACCACATTGTTGGCACAAACCTTATGCTGTCCTACACACATCCTTGGTATGGCCACCCTTGACATAATACGTACATCCGACTGGGGCTCCTAATCGTTGTTGTTGTTGTCTCGGCTGATATGGCCGAGCTGGTGCTGTTGCTGCCGATGACACTAGCCTCCTTGGGGCTGTGTCATGAATGCGAACGCCAGGAGATGGTGCTGACGTTCATTGTGCTAGTCCTCCTCCTCCACTCTGTACATGAGACCTCTTCTGACCTCCCATCCTCGAAGCTAACCTCTGCATTGTCAGCTAATGTCGCCTGGATGCGATCAATACTTCGTCGAAGGTCTGGTAGTTATGCCCTCTACCAGTTTCTAAATTTTTAGAAGAAGTACATACTGAAATCTCATTGCCCGCTCTGTTTTTGTTACCACCATTGTTGGGGCAAACCTGTTAAGCCTACAGAACTATACTGCATAGCCATCCACGGTCCTCCCAAATTGTTTAAGGTTGATAAACCTCTATTGTAGCTCATACTACACTACCACTCCGAAATACTTGACCCTGGAATGGGTTCTAAAGTTTTCCCATGAGACAAGTTGTCTTAAACCAACCTCTTCTGCTGTCCACCAATCTCTAGCAAGGTCCTGGAGTTGCAATCGGACCTGATCAACTTGTTCCTCGGTTGGAACCCTTGTTGCTGTCAGTATTGTCTTAATGTTCTGCAGCCAAGCATCTGCGATAATAGCGTCCTCCATGCCATTAAAGTACCAAGCGTTAAGTCGACAAAACCTTACCGACACCCCTGAGTATGTTCTAACACTTCTCTCTAAGGTCGTCTGTAATCCTTGATGCAACAAGACATTATGCTCCTGCTGCTGAAGCTGATGGTGTTGTTGAGACGCCATCATTCTTCGAATAATCTCTAGCAAATGCCGGTATATCAAGTGCTACTGGCACTGCTGGTACAACCGGGGGTACTAGAACTTCTGGCATATGTCGTTACTCGTGCTCCACTAAGGGTTCTACTCTGATCCCTCCAGGAACAAGTGATATCTCTTGTTGTGGGCCAATGGATCCTTGTCCGGCTGAAACTATTGGTGCTCCAACAACCAATTCTGGAGAAGCCCTAAAGAAAAGGACACAAGATAAATCAAAAACAGGACAAAAAATGATCAAGTAATCCATAATACAGAGGTCAAGTTGAGTTTGAGAATGCAGATTCATGATTTCAAGAAGGAACATGTTTGATTAAGATTTCCTATAATCAGGCTACCCCACAAGTCTAAAAAATAGACCTGCATGGCCCACCACTAAAACCTTGTCATACCCTAGATCTAGAATACTGGATAGTGGGGGAATGACTCATCCAACCACACCTTGCAGAATACCGAAGCAACCCGCAATATGTTTAGGTTGTCTAGAGACAAGGGGGTGCATACTACAATCAAGTCCTCTAGGGTCAATAACTTATATATCTCAATCATTCAAACAAGTAGCAATAAAATAAAATATTTCAGAATAAGCAGTAACGTATCCCGAATGTCGCATCAGAATATTCTAGAGATCTAGCAAATACGAGTGATATGTCAGATACATAATCAAAAGTATTTATGACTATGAGTCTTCTGTAGTCTGAATATATTATATGTCATGTAGGAAACTAGTGTCCAGATTATTCGGCTAACAAGTGCCAGTTGGCTAAACGCCCAAAATTTTTATAGTTTATGAAAGACGAGCAGTGAATAAAGGAACGCACTCGTGACCCTCAGCAGCCATCCTTCTGGTGCGTGCCATCAGTGAGGGAGAGATACGCTTGATCCTTCGGTACTGGCTCTAAACCTGGCCATACAAAACCATTGAGGTAAGACTCCAAATAGCAAGTAGCACAAAGAAAGCACGAAATGAAGAAACAAAACCAGTTCTATAGCATGAGATGCTTAAACCAATAATCAATGGCCTATGTCCTATCCATAACATGACACGAGACCCCTTTACCAAACAAGGATATGAAGTGCCTCATCACATAAAGATAAGATACGTTCCTTGATTATGGTTAAGCTAGAATAATTATGCGACATAGTTTCAGTCTACAGGCTATCGTAACACAATAGCGCAACCCAACAACCAAACATGGACATGAGTTGAATTATCATGCCACGACAGTCTATGTCCCTAATTCCACTTAACGGAAGGCATAATACATAAGCAGAGATACAATATTAAGAAAAATAACATAGTGATAATCAGTAATTTTGATCCATGTCCCGTTGTAACATAATATTTTAACTCAACAACCAAACAAGGACTTGAGTTAAACTTTTATGCTGTAATGGTCCACTTCTCTAACTAAAATATATTGAACTACCAAACATGTGTTACGGCTTAATATGTGATCTATCAATTATTACAGTAATTCAATATATAAGTATTTTTAGATCGTGCCATAATCGAGAAGAGCTGGTTGAACAAATGATATACAAGCAAGAATATATGATGAACCAGTCCCTTGCAAGGACCCTGAGCTAATTTAATGATCAGTAGCAGTTCCAGGATTTCTACAAGAAAGACACTGTCTTGGTTTATAATTAAGTCAGATATTACACTGCACTAGTGAGGATGATATACAGTATCCGTAGTGGCCATCCTTTACTCTCAGCTGACTTAGGGTGGTTAAACATGCACGATCTTGAGATACCGTTCCTTCCCAATGCTCTACAAATTAAGTTGCCTAGATAACCCTAGGTGATTTAGAATCTCTTATTGTGGTCACATGAATATTCCTTCCTAAATGCTGTACTTTAAGTATGGGCACTCTTGATACGAACCACATTGTCTCTTAAAGTTAAATCTGGATTCACCCAAGTGTGATACAACAATCAATACTATCTAGCCAAGATTAAAGTCACTGTCCAACTACCAGATCCGTAAAAGAAAATAATTAAGTATATCATATAGCAAGTGTATGTGGCTTGACAGCTCATTATATATCAAGTAGCACTCTTAGTGCGATCAAGAGTATCAGCACAGATACAATAGCTCAGGCAGGAACAAGTTATAATATCAAGGTTATAGACAAGCAAATAATGATCACAATAATTTGTCACTTTATTATATCGATAGATAAAATAAGAGTAGTACGAGAACCCCTCGAGATCAGATCAACAATCCTTAAAACAAACAAGGACCAGGATTGCAGACCCTCCCTCGAGTTGAACTATACCCCTTATTCTATCCAACGTATAATAAGGTGATCCAGGAAAAGTAGCCTAATCAGCAAGTAAGTACATATAGGGACATATCTATAGGATTATGCCAGGTGCTTAATTATTTAGCATGTGGTCATATCTGGGTCATATAAGTCATTTCTAAGTTAACACAGCATCATAATCGTTCAACCAATATCTACATTAAACCAAACAAGTGTCCAAAGTGTGTAAGAAACAATGGGCGCATAGGAGCAAAGACGTATAGCAAGGTGCCATATAGCGTCGAGGCCACATAGGGTCAAGGTCGCATAAGGTCAAGGCCGCATAGGCAGAGCTAAATTGTACCCTTCAGGAAACGTATGTTTTGACAAACAATAAATGCAAGTCAAGTCAGAAAAGTAACTGACGTGACATGTGATAAAAGTGTGTCAGAAAAAAAGATAAATTATAAAAAGTTATACCAAGTCAGTCAGAAGTTATGCGTTCAGAAGGAGTAGGGCACATAGCTCATGGCCTCATAGACAATGAGGCCGCATGCTCCTCTGGGCCGCATGCACACTTGGTCACATAAAATCTTTTTGGACTTAGTAAAATTTCATTCATTCAAGTTTATGCATTTGGCCAAGGGCGCATGTGAAATTCAGTCATACGTCGGCCGCAAGCTGACTCAAGATGAGAAGTCTAGGCCGCATAGCACTTCATGACACATAACACTCTTTCGTCTCAAGCAAACAACAGCTTTTCGTCCATGGCCAAAAGCTCGAAAATAAGATTTGGTTTCTTCCATAGAAACCTCAAATGATGCCCAAATCCAGCAAAGTAAAGTTTTAAACTACTCAAAATCAAGTGCTCGTCAACATAGAACAATAAATTTTTGAAAATATTAAGTTTTAAGAGATCAAAATCCAAGAACACTCAAGAACACAAAAAAAAACCTAAAACTTAAAACTTAGATCTACACTAAACCATCCACCAAATCAAAAAATACTAAGTTCTAAATGCATGGGAAATCATATAAGGAATATAATAGAATAAAAATATAAATGGTTTCTCCATTTCGTGCAAGATATACTTGCCTATGGAGGGGGAAAGAAACCCTAAGAAATAGAATAGAAAAGGAAATATGAGAGAAGAGAGAGTAAAGTTGGGTAATATATGGAGGGTTTAAGGTTTGGACCATGGGTTTAACTCATGATAAAACCAAACCAAACAAATAAACCAAGAGCCAAGTGAACCAAAGAATAGGTCTAGTCTCTCTACAACATATTACTACGCCAGCAAGAAAATAATTACGCTCTAAATACGTATATTGGGAACGAGGAGTGACAAATATGTACTGTGTTTGCTCTTTGTGCACGTATATTTGAGGGTCACCCACGTTCTGAAAAGTGGATGCACAATTCATTGCTAGCTTGACACGTGGCACCCTATACGAGAAAGACTTATGTCGTGGTTATAGTTAGCTATGCACGCTTCACAAGAATTATGGTACGAAGTACACATCATTATAATCGCTCACTGTGAGTTATTGGCATGCTTTGGAGTAGAATAGCATATTGGCATACTGCCATTGCAGAAACAGACCCATTAACATGGCGTATTCAGGTCGTATATATGTCTTGGCGTACCCAGTGAGAGATAGCAACAATAGCATACTCTAACCGAGATATCAATGATAGTGTACTCAGGGAGAGGTTGCACCACTGGTGTGCTGTTGCTAAAATATCAATATCAGCATATTCAGGAAGAGATAGCATCAATGGCATACTCTATCTGAAGTAGCATTATTGGCGTACTATAGCCAAGCATCAAATGGTGGCGTACTCAGACGGAGATGGCAGCATTGGTTACAAAATGAAAACCTGGGTCAGCGTGCTAAGAAAATCTTCGCCTTAGGCACTAAATCTTCTCGACTGTTGTGTCAGACTGAGGCAACGACTTTTAACGTGGCAATATTGGCATAATATACCAAAGATAGCATGTAGGCATACTAATGTTCAGCAACGACCTTGGCGTACTGTGGCAAAGCAGGAAGGTTGGCATACAAAAATTTAGCGACAGCATCACTTAGACACCAAACGACAACCTGGGTCTATGTGCTTTAGATATCCTCTGTATTTAATGGCTTGTTCTCCTTGACTGTTGTGCAAAACTGTCAACTGTCAGATTCATCACATTTAATGTTTGGGGAAAACTCGATCATTTTACGCCACCGTATTACCTTGGATGAATGGTGGCATTGTACACTGCCGAGGCAAGTCACATAAAGTGCGCCATTGTTCCACTGTCTGGATGTTGTGTCACTACCACATCCTAAAAACAGGAGTATTTTTGACTTTTTGTATATTATTAATATTGTGTGTATTTAATTTAAATAATTGCATGAGATGTGTATTTACATATATATTATATATTGTGTTCTCTAATGTTTGAGCTAGTAGACTTGACCTAGAAGCCCACTAGATGAACACCTGACCCAATTATAGGGTTATGAATTTAATTTGTAATATCCATGATTTAATTATTTTGAGGTTGTAATTAATTACCGTGATTATTACACCCTACCGTTGTTGCAATATTCGGAGACCAGCCTTAGCCCATAATTTCCAACAAGTTATTACATTCTAGACTTGACACGCCAATTTAGATGCTGGACTTTTCCGTCACTCAAAATCATAATCCCTTGTGCTCTAATTTAATTGCACGACTTCCCGTATCCGAAATCTATTATTTAATCTTGTGTCACGCACCTGTGTCGTTGCCACCAATTTTGAGACACCAACTCAACCCATTCAGTCGGACCAATTAAAGGGTTCAAGACTGACACCAGGCCTACATCTTTCATGACCTTTGTGTAACTCATAATTTTGCTCCTTTGTGCTTCATTTTAGCCGCACAATATTCGTCGTGGACGTTTATTTAATTTCTAAATAAAATCCAACTTTGTATCGTTGTATGTTTCGATCGAAATTTGAGACACAACCTCGATCCATTTTGAGCAACCCAAATTAGGGTAATATTCTGTTCTGAGTCTTCTTCATTAATGATACTTCTGCCCCACTTAATTTTAGCCCCTTGTACTTTCAATTAATTTTAGAACACCGCTTGTATTTATTTCTAATTAAATTGGGGATACCAACTTTGACTAATCCAATTTTTAACCCAATTTAATTCAAATACCCCATTCATTAAGTCCATACAAAACACACAACACCCCCTCACCCTACAAAATACCAAACACCAATTTCTCTCACTATTTTTTTATCATTTCATGTGTCTGTGCAAACACCCAAATTTAAGGGGGGCTTATTTGCAAATATTGTATTAGGTGTCAATACCCCATTGGTTTAAACCAAATGGAGAAGCCATAATTCTTGACTAGTCAACCAACCCCACTCCTTGGTATGAACAATTCCCTCATATCAAATCTGAGCCACCCATTCAAAATGGGGCTCATCATCACCACACACCTCCAATCACATCCCCTATTTAATGTCTCTTCATGCACCCTTTTCCAAGCATGCCCTAATCCCCAAACCTAGGAAACACCACCCACCTCTCTCTCTCCTTCTCCCAATATAGGATTTTTCCATTTTTTCCCTTCTTCTTCTTCTTCTTCTTCTTCTTCTTCTTCTCCTCCTCCTCCTTTTAAAAAAAAGAAAAGGAGAAAGGAAAACCAAACTGAACCTTCACCTTCTTCCTTTCACCCGAGCCACCCGGCCGGCCCCCTACCCCGGCCAACTGCCTCGTCCAACCACTCCTTCAACTCCGGCCAAGCCCGGCCACTGCTCCAGTCTCCGGCAACACCGCAACTTCCTTCCCTGCTCTCCTCCCCTCCCCTCTTCCCGAGCTCGTCACCTCCAGCAGCCCGTTCACCACCATTAACTCCGACAGACTTTCCCATGATCCGCAGCCGCCTCCCTTCAGCAGTTCACCCGCACCACCATACTCCACCCTGCACCCCACCTTCCCCGGCGAGCCCGTCGTGACTCGACCGGAATCGACCTCGATAGCAGCATCTCCATCGACCCCGGCTGCTACTGTTCCATCCCCGGTCGACCTCCCCCGCCTGAAGCATCCCGTCCTCCCATCCACCTCCTGCCCGAGCATTCCTCCTCCGGCCACCCGTCCGACCAGACCTGACGGTCCACCTGCTCCTCCTCCAGTCGACCACCACCCTGAACCTTCCCTCGAGCTTCCCCGCCTGAAGCTCCCTCCTCCCGCTGATGAACCACCACCAGTGCCATCATCACCACCCTTCATCACCACCGTGACCTCTTCCCGAACTCCCCCTCCACGCTGAGCCGACCACCCCTCCTGGACTCTCCACCACCAGTACCACCACCCCCTGCCTCTTCCTTTTCGACCACCCGACACCACCAGGACCTCCACCAGCACCACCTTCGTCGTCGCCTTCGTCATCATTGTCTTCATCGTCGTTGTCATCCCTGTCGTCGTTGTACACGCACGCCGGTAAGATTTTCTCCCCCTCGCGTACACGTACACGTGTACGCGTATTGTTGATGTATAGAAATACTTAATTAGTATATATGTATTCAATAATATATGTTGTATGTATGGTACATGTATAGGTTTAAACATATTTTGGTATATATATACATACATATATATAGTATATTTTCAAATTAGTATATACGTATTCATTAAAATACGTTAATATGTATGTATTGGTATATATATATATATATATATATATATATATATATATATATATATATATATATATAGTATATGTATTAAATTGGTATATATATATAAATATAGTATATGCATATTTTCACTTGGTGTATATATATATATATATATATATATATATATATATATATATATATATATATATATATATAGTATATTCTTAAATTAGTATATTTATACATACATAGTATATTTTAGTATGTATGGTACATGTATTAGTATAGGTTAAATATATTTTGGTATATGTAAATATAGTATAATTCTAAATTAGCATATATTCAAATGTATATGTATTGTATAAAGTATTTCCTAGTATATATTTTATATTTGTACATATAGTATTAATTCTATTAGTATATATATACATATATATACGTATTGTATATATCTCTCCCTAATATATGTTTATATATGTACAAAGTATTAATTTCTATTTATAGTATATATATACATATATCTATTATATTTGTAACTAAAGGATATTAATGTATATGTTAATTAATGATATGTATAATATATATATATATATAGGTACTAGATGACCCGAGTGTAATTACGGATACCCCATATTTACATTGACCCGCAACCTTGTAATTATTAGCAGGCTGCCATATGTACACCGACGTACTGGCGAGACCCATATCACTGACTGTCTAAATTCACAGCAATAACAGACGCGACACTCGTGCAATTAGACGTGCACTTGACCCTAGTCGACCAGTATAATACCTAGCGTAGCCCCTGAGTTCAATGTATTTATGATTGAGTGTTAGTGTAACGTCTGATGCAAATATTATATTTTATGATATGTCTATAGGACTGTTGGATCATCCAAATGATACTCTGGAGCAGGACTTTGGTATTGACAGCTAAGAACACAAGGCGAGTACATTCTCTGATAGTTTCTTATTTATGATATCCTCTATGTTTATTGTATCTAGTGTAAATATTCATATTTCTTGACACGATGGTTACACAGATTGGTATATCCGGATCTCGTCATGAGATGTTATTTCTTGTTCATGGTGTATCTTGTACAAGTCTTGTTTTATTGTTTATCTCGTACATGTACAGACACTGATTCTTGGGAACAGTCACTATCTTCTTGGGGAATTCCGTGCCATAGTATGCCATGATTGGATCTACTATACCAGTCGGGGTGGAGAGTATTTTAGTGTAGATATGTGATCATACCCTTCATGTACAAGTCTTGTTCACATGTTAGTGTTGGTCATACACCGCACGTATGACCAGCCAGGCCATTATTCATGTACAAGTTCCCAAGCCGATCACATGTTGAAGCTAGTACTCACACACTTAGTAATAGTATTTTTGTTCATTGACATATTGTTCCTTCCTGTATCTATTTACAGTATTTTCAGTATTTTCTTTATTGTATATCTCTTGTACATGTATATGCATCTTATATATTTCTATCTATTTACTGCTACATAGTTTATATCATTGATATAGAACTACTATTAGAGATGTACTTTGCTCCTTCCTGACTAGAAATATTTTCCAGACTATGCCTTAGAGAACCGGTGTCCGACATTTTATGGACCACAGGGAGAGTAGCTGCAGACTTGGACTTGGTAGTTCAGTTGTGATTTCGGGAGGTCTAGCTGAAATCACTAGTTATCTAGTTAGTTCTTTTAGCAGATTATTTGGTACCGGATTTGTCTCCGGCATACTTTGTTAAGATTTGGATATTATTGTTGAGTTAGATTATTTTTATTTAGACTTGTGTTGCATTTTACTTATTTCTTCGATATCTTATCGTGCTGTAGTTATGTGATTGAGTATGTTGTTCATATTATACTGTGTTATCCGTGTCTCCTTATGGAGTTGGATACTCGTGCGAGATTGTTTAGATAGTGCATTGACCTAGACAGCATTCTACCGTCGATGCTGTGGCGTAGGCTGGACGTATCCACGTACTCGTGCCCCTATTTCGGGTGCAGGTCGTGACATATTGAGGGCTAGTATGCCACTATTCCAAACTTCAATGACATACACGACTTCTTTACATACTTTTTATGCTTCTACAAGATCCCCTTCAAAGTTTTCATATTTTTAAAAAAAATTGAAATATTTTGAACTAGAAGCATGAAAAGGTGGCTCAGATTCTACGTACATATTTGGTGCAGAATACTAACAGACTGCTGATGGGGCTTGAAAACATGATTAATTGTATAGAGAATGAGGCATCATTTAGAAGCCGAAGGGTTAAGCCAAATATATAAATAGATTTAGGGAGGAGAGAGAAACTCTTTTCGAGCTCTCAGTTCTCTCTCAAAATCCTAATCTTCATTTCTTCTCAGAGTAATAGCAATGGCCCCCAAGCACTCCCAGGCGACCAAGAAGGATGGCAAGGGGAAAGGGGTAGCTTCCCCTTCTCAGGAGGTTGTAGAAGCATAGAAAATATGGATCCCTGCATCCAACAACCTTAAGGCCTAAGATATACTCAGAATAAATTAGGCCACATAATGACTATACGGCCCAAAAAAATAGCATCAATGCGCCCCAATATTGGCCACGTAAAGACCTGACACTAGATTGTATCTGACATAGAATCCTGACAAAAAGGACTTTATGAATGCCTCAAAAGATGTGAGCATGCTAAACGACAGAACCTCACGTCAGCTTGAACTTTACTCCTAACGGGTATGCAGCGCCATGTGTACAATATGGCAAAGGCTCCATAAGTCCCATGCGTCTCTGGCTTCATGCATCCCAGACTCCATGCGTCCTATATGTCTCTAGACCCATGCGTTCCAGATTCTATGCGTTCCATGTGTCACATGCATCCCAGACTCTATGCGTCCAATGCGACAAGGTTCCCTGAGATAAAATCTTTCTGTTATGACTGAAGTAATTCTCTCCAACTAAGTCTGGGCTACGTGTCAAGATGACCAAGCCACGAACACAAAAGACAAGAATCGTCTAGATCTTCAGCAACAGCAAATCACAATAAACGTCTACGTGGCAGCTCGGCCTGGACTCGCTCCCATGGTTGGAACGATATCCTAATAAGGATTTAAACGTAGCAGCTCCCAACATCCATGCGCCTATGGTACAAACACGCGCATGGTCATATAACATTATGGCTAAAAATATCAAGGTGGTATACCCACACACAGACAGGGGCAGGCACAAAGAGGCAGACACACAGGCAGGAGAGAAAAAGTATTTTCCTTCTTCAGTCATATCATCAACGGAGTAAGGAGCCACTGTAGTACTCGATCTCCATCGTCCCTCTCCCCAGAATTAAAAAAATATGTACTTAGATTTTCTGTTTAGGATTTCTTTGTATTCATTTTCGTGAATTAAACACCAAAGTTTGTTCAAATTAATTTTAATGGCAAACAAGATGGTGACTCTGCTGGGGAAGAGCTTTTGCACTAATAAAAAGTTGATAACGCAGTCTGACTCAACGAAGCTGGGGTCTACCTAGACAATATTGGTTGTATGCTTCGACCAACAAGCCTTTGAGTAGAAATTGTCGTAGGGTAGCGTGAGCCCTTCACCAAGGCTAGCAAGCCTATGAAGATTGAGATTGTTATTAAAATTTTATTTTGAAGATTTCAATGAATTGCAAAAACTTTGAAATTGAGGAGTTGAAATATGGCTAATAAAAAAAAATTTATTTTTGAGGATTCAGATTCGATTCAATAAACCTAGACAAGTCTGTAAGGATCCTTAAGGTGATTAAGTTTTCATTTCAGTATTTAAATAATTGACCTTGAGAGAAGTGTATACATTTTACTTTAAAAGTTTATTCGAGGAGTTATTTGAGGAATTTTATTTAAGGATAAGATCTTATAGTGAGAGAGATATATTAGTATATAAGTAGAGGAGGTGCATGTGTAAGAATTTGTTGGCTTGAGTGTGATTGAGATCTCACTGTCAACTGATTTGGGTGTCCATCTAAGATTGTATTAGAGAGAGCAGTACTTAGTATAGAGTGTTGCAATTGATATGCACTTGAGTGATAAGGATAACTAGTATCAGCGATTGCAGTAAGTAAAGAAGCTAGCAGTGATTTTGTTTGTGATAGAACTGTGATACCTAGGGGATAGAGGTATCAAACCTTGGATGCACCTTTGACCTGTGCAATCACAACTAAGGTTTATTCTAATCTATTTATCTTGAATATTGCTTCCTTAGAACTGTACTGTCCTTCCTTGATGATATCGCATTTTGCCTAAATTGGTTCTTTGGGATCTGTCTTCAGGATGTCGCCGCAGACACGATCTATGAGAGCGGGAACATCAGCTTTAGAAGGTTCTGCCACCTCTCTACCTGATGGACAGACAGCCGTAGTTCCTCCTACATCTCCGATGCACGTAGGTGATCCTCCTCCCCCACCTGTTCAGAAGATTGCCGCAGCTGTGACGGACAACCTTCCTCCTCCACCGACTCCGATTCCCGGAGGTTTGCCCATTGACGGAACGCAGATGTTTACCTTGATCCAAGGCATGGTAGAAGCCCAGAGAGTGACGGCAGATGCTCAGCGAGTTCAAGCTGAGGCTCAGAGGGTGCAAGCAGAAGCGCACCAGGCACAAACCGAGCTGATGAAAGAAAATATGGAGAATGCTCATCAAGTGACTCTCCAAGCTTTGGAGAAAGTAGCACAGTATCAGCAGTTTCCTGGCCAACAGCAAAGATCGGGCACTATAGTGGATTTCAAGAGGATGATGCCTCGAGAGTTTAAAGGTACCGAAGGGATACTCTACGCTGACGACTGGCTAGAGGATATAGAGAGAAGCCTGCGATTGACCCAGATTCCGAAGAACTTGCAGATAGAAGCCGCTGGCAGTCAGATGTTCGATATCGCACTCACGTGGTATCGCACGGAACCGAGAATTACTGCACAAGGACTTACTTGGGAGACCTTCAAGGAACTCTTCAAAGAGAAGTTCTTTCCCGATGTGGCATTGGGAACCTTGGAAAGTCAGTTTCATGACTTAGTTCAAGGAAATATGTCGGTCGACGAGTACGCTGCAGAATTCTGTAGATTGAGCCATTTTGCATCGTCTATGATTCGAGACCCAGGAGATCGAGCCCAGAAATTTAGAAAGGGACTGACGAGAGAGATTAAGTCACGAACTTCTGGTCGTCGTACCGCTACCTTTGAGACTATCTTGATGGATGCTCAGATTGCAGAAGAGGATCTGGATCTCAGGCCTAAGAGAAGTCATAATACTTTTGAAGATGCGAATGATAGCCCAGGACCAGCCAAGCATTCCCGTATTCAGCACCAACAGCAGTACCAAGTACCATTTCATATTCAGCAACAACCATGGACATTTCAGCATCCACCGCAGTACCTAGCACCAGTTCCTATCCAACAACATCCATGGGAGTATCAGTATCAACAGCAGTACCAGGCACCAATTCATGTTCAGCAGGATCAGCAACAGCCTCCAAGAGAGACACAGCAGACTTGTCATTTCTGTAAGAAACCAGGTCACCTTTGGGAGAGCTGTAGAACGAGGCTAGGACTTTGTTTGCACTGCGGCACTGCGGGACATCGGGTAAGGGATTGTCTTCTAGCCTCTTATCTTCCCGGCCAGCGCACAACTTCAGATTATAGAGATCCAGTTAGGCTACCTGTGGAACCGTATATTGCTCAGCACCCGCGAAGGGAACCACCCCAGCAGGACGGGCATTTGCGGTGACGGTCGAGGAGACCGATATTGCAGGTAATGTGTTAGCAGTTTCTGTTCTTTCCTTTATTCTGTTCCTACCTATTTGATTGATTGATTGCCTAGTACAATAGTTGTATGCATGATTTTCTTGTTAGAATGTAGTTAGTAGTACCCCTGATGCATAGACTGCAACACCATAACAAATGAGACCATAACCATGTATGTTCCCCCTAGATTGTATGTGGTATGACTATAGGTAGAATTTTCTTAGACCGTGATTATTGGTGTTGACTGTAGTAAAGATTCATGAAGGAGTTATGACTTGACAAGAGGAACAAGATGATTAAAATTCGAGGATGAATATTGATTTAAATAAATGGTTAAGAAATTAACATGGCATAATTGGTGGTTTATTAATTCCAGGAAAGATTATGACATGTTTAATTTGGAAATTTTGGGAGATTTATCAATATTGCAAGTTATGAATTTTAGAACTTATATTTGAATGTAACATTTGGAGAATCCTTACATATCATATTGTTGAGTATTTTGAGGAGTGGATATTAAATTCCGGGTATTGAATTATTAACTCAAAACTTTCAGGAATTTTTGATAAAAATGGACTTTGATTTCATTTCGAGGTTTTTCAGGAATGAAATAATATCAGAATTTTTGGCAAATTATGAAAGGACATCGTGAATTATTACCTGAATTCGTAGATGATGAATTTAAATTTGAGGGAAATAATAATGTGTATGAATAAACGCTACTTTGAGGATTTTAATTTCGAGGACGAAATTCTTTTAAGGCGGGTAGACTTGTCACTACCACATTCCGAAAACAGGGGTAATTTCGACTTTTTTTTAAAAATATTTATTATTATTGTAGTTATAATTAATTAAATTGCATGATAGTATATTTGGTTTTAAATAATTATGTGTGATGTGTAATTAAATATAGTATTAGATGCAGTGTTCATTTATTTTTAGCTGGTAGACTTGACCTAGAAGCCAGTAGATGAGCACCTGTCAGGAATTGTGGAATTATGTAATTAATTGTTTTATGTTAGAATTAATTTATTTGAGGTTTTAATTAATTACTGTATTTTATTTAATATTTTGCGCAATTGCCTTTGCTTCGATATTTGGAGCACTATCCAGACTTTTGTCTTCCAACAAATTTCACAATCTTGCCCTAGACATGCCCGCCTTCCATTCTGCTATTTTTGCAACTTATAATTTTGCTCCCTGTGCATTAATTCTGGCCGCACAAAAATCGTCGCGGACGTTATTTTATAAATCCCTATTTTTGCATCGTTGTGCGTTCCAATCGAAAATTGGAGGCCATCTTGACCTATTTTTCATGCGGCCCAAATTAGGGTAATATTCTGTTCTGAGTCTTCTTCATTATTGGTATTGATTACCTGACCTGATTTTGGCTCCATGTACTCCTAATTAATTGTTGAATACAACTTGCATTTATTTCTATTTAATTTGAGGATACCATTTTATCTGATTTTGAAATTCCAAATTAATTCCAGTGCCCTGCAAATTCAGCCCATACCCATCTTACAGTGCCCCCTGACCCTACAAAACATCGGACCCCGAATCGCCCGTCAAATTTTCGTCATTTCATGTGTTTGTGCAATTTCCCAAATTTAAGGGGGCTAAATTGCAAATTTGCATTTTTTGGCCTCACCCAATTGTTTAAACAATGATGGAACCTAATATTTTAATTAAATCTCTCACCCTCATCCTCCATGAACTATTTTCCTTCATGTTTAATCTGGACCCCTCATTCTAGGGGTCAAATCCTCACCCTCCATCAAACCCTCTCTCCCTATTTAATATCATGTCCTATCAAACCCTAATCCCTAGACTACCTAGAAAACCCCACCTCCTCACAAGCCCCCACATCCTCTCTCATACGTATGTAGCTTTCTTCTTCTCTTTCCTTTCTTCTTCTCTTTCCTTTCTTCTTCTTCTTATTCCTTCTTCTTCCTTTTCTCTTTTATTTAAATTTGAATTAGATAGGGGGGGATACTGTTCATCCCCCCTTTACTGTGCTTCCGGTGGCTGCCCCTGTGTACTCCGGCGCCGGTGCTGTTCTCCTCCGGCCGGCCATCAGGCCACCCGGCCAACCATCCCGACCCCCGCTGCTCGAGAGCCCGACTTCCTGTTCAGTCACTCCGGCACCGGCGTTCCCTGCCCCCTCCCTCACTCCATCCGCTGTAAGCCACCCGGGCCGGCACCGCCTCTGCGATCTCCCTCCGGCGGACTCCCCATTCCCGCCGACCTGCTGCCCGCAACTACCACCACCGGCAGCCATCCAACTCCCCACCCTCATCTCCTCTACCCCGGCCACGGTTCCAGCCATCCCTCTCCGACCCGCTGCAGGCTGCCCGCTCTTCCGCTGCGACTGCTCCGGCGGTCTCGAGTCCGGCGGCCGGCAACCCCCAATCACAGTGAGCCTCCTTTCCTCCCCTCTCCCCCTTTCTTTATATATATATATATATATATATATATATATATATATATATATATATATATATGTATATATATATATAATGTATGTAGGAATTTTGTATAAGTAGATGGATACATTAGCATGTATATGTAATTATGAAAATTAAATTAATGTTTAATATATATTAGTATGGTATATATATAAATACCTTGTATAATGTATTGTGGGTGTTTTCACTATAATGTATATATGTATACATATTTTGTAAATGTATGTATTAATATATATGTATAAGTACATATTTTGTATATGTATATTGATGCATTTTATATATATATACTTTGTATATTTTAATATAATTAGTATATGTATATGTATACATTAGTATATGTATTTGTATTAATGTAAGGTATTTGTATGTATTTGAATAAATGGTATAAATATGTATTTAATTTAATGTTTAATAGTATATGTATTTGTATATATATTTAATGTGTAGAGATAAATATATATGTATATAGATACATATTTAAATGATATATATTGAATATTTCATTGTATTTTCATATAGAAATGCGTATTAAAAGTGTATTATTTTGGTATAAATATGTGTACCTATATATATACGTATAAACATATTTGGGTATTTATTTATTAGTATTTAATTGTATGAGTATGTATGTATTTAAATAAATTCTATAATTAAGTTTGGTATATATATATATATATATATATTTTGTATATATATATATACTTGATATAATATCAAATATATATGTTGTAAATACATTTAATATTTCTATATATATATATGATTGATATATATAAATACGTGTTCTACTATATGTATTTTAAATATATATATATTTAGCATATTTTCAATATATATTTAATTGGTATATTCATCTGCATATAGTATTGTATAATTTAATTGGTATAAATTAGTATATAAAAATAATAGTATACGTACTATTTTGGTGTATATATATATATATCTTTATTGTTCAATTGACATAGATATATATGTGTAGGTATATTTTTGTATAAACCCTTAGTACATTTTTATAATATATACATGTATATTTTGTAGTTGTATTTAATTGGAGATATGGTTGTATGTACATACAGGTATTAGTTTTATTTAAAGTGTATATATTTATACTTATAGCTATTGTTGTAATTAAGGGATATTAATATATATATAGTTGGCCTATCTAGTAGATGACCCCTACCGTACCTAGGGTAGCCCTAAGGCCAGTGTATTTTCTATTGTGTGTTAGTATAGCCCCTGATACAAGTGTTATTGTGATATATTTTTAGGACTGTTGGTTTACCCAGGGGATACTCTGGAACAGGACATCCATAAATACCAGCTAAGGACCCAAGGCAAGTACATTCTCTGATAATTTCCAATTTCTTGATAATTTCTATAAATTCAATAATCTTGAAATGTTACAACTGAATCTTTGACACTGTGTTACACGGACTAGTATAGCTTGGATCTGCAGTCATGAGATGTTATCTTGATTATCGTATTGACATTGTACACGACATGTATATTAGACATCGTACATGATAGACTTGACTTGCTCGTGTATCGTGACGTGTCATGGTTGGATCCACAGTACTAGTTGGGGGCGAGGAAGTAGTTAGTAAGAAATGTGATCATAACCTCTTATTGTAGTATAGAAATTGTAAGTGTTAATCATGCTCTTCACCCATGATTAGCCAGGCCCTGTAGCTATCGTACATGTTCCCAAGCCGATCACATTTTGAAACTACTATTTCAAACACCTAGAATAGATTACAGTTCCCTATTTTAAATCATATACTACATCATCCGTGTATGATACTGTACCTTGTTCTTTTTATTTCCATACATGCACTGACTGTATCATATTGCCTATTACCTGTCTCTTTACATTGCCTGTCTCTCTTAAATTGCCATTGCATTTATTCACTGTCTTCTCAGTAGCTAGCATGACATGTTTTATTGTATTATAGACATTATCAATTAATGGAACTGTTATTTGAGAGTGTTGCTTTGCTCCTTCCTGACTGAAAATATTTTTCCAGACTATGCCTTAGAGGACCGCTGTCCGACATTTATGGACCATATGGTGAGTAGCTGCAGACTTGATAGTAGTTGTGATTCCAGGAGGTCTAGCTGAAAATTACTATTTTTAGTTAGTTCTTTTAACAGTCTTTTGGTACCGGATTTGTCTCCGGCATTTTGATGATTCTTGGATATTGTTGAGTTAGAATATTACTTGTGGACTTGTGTTGTGTTTAATTTAGTTTTATTATTCGAAATCTTATCGTGCTGTAATCCTGTGATTGAGTATGTGTTCATCTTATTTGTGTCATCCGTGCCTCCTAATGGAGATTGGATGCTTGCGTGACAGTAGTCAGATAGTATCAAGACCTTGACAGCGTTCTACCGCCGATGCTGCGGCGTAGGCTGGACGTACCCACGCACTCGTGCCCCTAAACCGGGTGCGGGTCGTGACAAATTATATTTAATACAAAGGCTTGACTATAGTACGTAGCTCAAGTTCAACTTGGACTAATGCTTTTAATTCAAAACTTGAGTCTAAGTCCAAAATAATTACACCTTTATTTTTTTATTCTTATAATGACCCACACTCAATGGATTTAGAACCAGCCCAAAGTCTAATTTTATTCATTCATGGGCCAAATTAATTTTTGGCCTATTATATTTATATTACTAAATTCTCTTAAATTAGAATAGACCTACACCCGATACCGATACCGATGAGTGTCGAATCCTTATTATGAAAGCATAGTTTACAGTATCGATCGATACCGATACGGTTTGGCGTATCCCGATCCGATATCGACCGATACCCGTTACCGATACTGATGAGTATCGAATTAAATTGAACATAAAGGGGGTGTGCATGAGAAGAAACTTTGTATTTTATCCTAACTCATCTTTGTATCTTATCCATATTATTTGAATATATATGGTACGTGCAGAATCAATGAGTCGATACTTAGTTGACCAATCGTAGATGTACAATCGGCGACATGAGAGTATGATTAGTTTGACAGATGATTTCATGATGGGCGTTAAAGAATTTCTCAAATACTCCAGTAGTCAACCTTATTTCATAGATGGGAGGCTCATCAAGTGCCATTGTGTCAAATGTTATAATATACCATTCAAAGAGGTGGATCTTGTGAGGGAGCATCTCTACAAGAAGGGTTTCATACCGAACTACAAGGAGTGGATGGCTCAAGTAGAACCTTTGAATCCTCAATATAATTTCTCCTTTAATACGGAGGTAGAATAGTCTATTATCAGAGATAAGTTTGAATATAGACCATGAAACCAGGCGTGTTATTTGGTATTTGATGCGGCCGATCCACGTTTTGATCCGGAGGATCCGAATTCTGATACGAAAGAATTCTATGATATGTTCAAGAATGCCGATACTCCGTTATACCCGGGTTGTGATTTATATTCTGTCGTATCGGTGGTAATGCAGATATTGAACCTCAAATATGATTTTAACTTGCCGCAAGAATGCTACGATTGGATAATTCAGTTTGTTAGAGAGTTGTTGCCAAAAGGATCAAAGGAGTTGCCTGAAAACTTTTATAAGTCGAAGATGATGATACAAAAACTCGGATTAGGCTACAAAAAGATAGATTATTATCGAAATGGTTGTATGTTGTACTATAAGAAGAACAATGATAAAGATAGATACATTTTCTGTCACGCGGACCGGGACAAACCAATTCGGGGTAAAGAAAAGTCAACTACCCGAGCAAGGTTGCGTCCCTACAAGTATATACAGTTTTTGCCTATTACAAAGAGGCTGCAGAGGATGTATATGTCTGCAAATACAGCATAACACATAACATGGCATAGCAAGGAACGAATGATGGATGTTGGAAAATTATGTCATCCTTCCGATGGATAGGCATGGAAGCATTTTGATCGGTGTCATCCTGAATTTTTTGCAGAGCCCGGGAATGTGCGGATGGGTTTATGTTCTGATGGATTCACTCCTTTCAGATAGTTGGGATCTCAGTACTCTTGTTCGTCGGTGATTTTGACTCCTTACAATATAGCACCATGGATGTGCATGAAGACTCCTTACATGTTCTTGACACTTATCATATCCGGTCCAAAAAATCCAAAGAAGAATATTGATATCTACTTGCAGCCATTGGTGGATGAGTTGAAACAATTATGGCAGTTCGACGTTCAGACATATGATATACGAAGGAGAAAAACTTTTAGATGAGAGCGTCACTCATGTGGATCATCAATGATTTTCCAGCATATACGATATTATCGGGATGGAGTACTCAGGGTAATATGTCTTGTTCGATATGTATGAAAAAGAGTAAGACATTCCATCTCTAGAATGGCGGAAAAGCATATTTTTTTATTGTCACCGTCAGTTCCTTCCTTCGTCTCATCCGTGGAGAAGAAACAGAGATGGCTTTAGAGCAGGTGAAAAGGAACTATCTCCGCTCCTGTTGTCACGACTCGCACCCGATGTAGGAATGCAAGTCGGGAACAACGCCCAGCCTACGCCGCAGTATCGACGGTAGAACGCTGTCTTGGTCAACTATACTATCTAATTATCTCACTATAAAGAATAGACCTCCAATAATATCTCAACTCCAAGATGAGAGTATAATCAACTTAGTTCGATACAATACTCAATCACATTACTATGGCACGAGAAGATATCACAAAAGTCTAACATAACTAAGCAGTTAAAAATATAACAACAACAAATAGAAATAATATCCAAACACAAATATATGCCGAAAACAAATTCGGTACCAAAATGCTAAAGAGAACTAACTATGCTAACTAGTGAATCCGGCTAAATCTCTCGACAGTCACTCCAGAACTAGTGGGTCCAAGTCTGCACCATCTATAGGCTGAGGTCCGTAGTATGTCGGACACCAATCTCCCGGATCCTCTAAAAAATATTTTCCAGTCAGGAATGGAGCGAAGTACAACCCAATAGCAGTTCCAATTAATTGACAAAAACTATAAAGCAGTAGAATAGAAGATGTTATCTACGATGAGGATATAACTGATAATCAAGAACAATGAGAGAATAGGCAATACTAACAATAGAATATAATCAATGCGTACAAGAATAAAGGAATGAACTATAATGTCAGAATAGAACAAGGTAATCAATGAACTGAATAATGGAATCTACAATAACTATGTGATTTGAGATACTAACTAAATATGTGATCGGCATGGGAGATTCAATGATTATACTAAGGAGCTAACTCAACCATACGTGAATTGCGTGGTTAGTTAGTAGCCAATTATTACACTACTAGCCGATAGTTTCTTGATCACATATTTAATTGGTATTTCTCCCGCCCCGACTGATATAATGGATCGAATCATGACACGTCACTAGCCAATGTATCCAATATTTAATCTACAATATTCAATGTTATCCAATACCAACAAGGACAGTATTCGATACCATCTCCATAATCAAGGTAACATCCCATGACTGACGATCCAATAACAATACCAATCCGTGTACCATCATGTCAAGAATCATAAGTAACATTTCTAAATACTTGAATTATAGTGGTAATCAAATAATAAAAACTATCAGAGAATGTACTCGCTTGTGGTCCAGAGAAAATAATGAAAAATGATGTCCGAACTGGTGTCACAGACCTATATATGAAATATTGCATTAATATAAGTTTTGGGGAAGAGAAATAAATTAAACTAGTCAATTTCTAGGTCATAAAGTCATTTCTAAGTCAAAAGTCAAACTAGGTCAACTCTAAGTCAACTATGGTCAACTATAGTCAAATTATGGTCAACTACCTATTTCTAGGTTGCATGAGTCTAACTCAAAGATATTGGGCTCACACACTATGAATCTAGGCCATACAAGCTACATCTTAGGATACTAAGATACCGTATCTCTGGATACGCAAACAAGGTATAAATATAACACATATGTACATATCAAACAATATTATATATATATAATCCTAATTACAAATGCTAAATAGATACCTTGGTTTCGAACCAACTTGGTATCGCAATACTAAACCTCTATCTTGATATCCAAACCTAATACCTTGATTATCCTCCAATACCTTGATACTTACCTTGGCATCTCAAGGTAAATTCAAAACCTTATTTATACTAACTACCCAAAAATAATTATAAACTACTATGCATTTAATATTTACATAATACTATATACCTTATTTTAGTCACCTTAATACCAACCCATAATTAGTTTACAACTATCATATTACTTATGCCAATACCTACTACTCATACCTTGGTATATTTTGATACTTACCTTGGTATCTCAAGGTAATTGCCAAAATCTCATATATATACTAACTACCCATCAATAATTACATATATCAATCCAATATAACTCTAGTATGTACTAATAGAAAAATACTAACTACCAACTACACACTAACTATTAATACATAAATACGTACATACATACCTACAAATATATAATATATAAAACATACTCATAACAATTGATAACTAAAATATACTAACTATTCTAATAAATTTATATGCTACAACTAAATATATACATATATAGTATACTATAATACAAATAATAATTAGGAACATATTTAGATATATATTAATTACCATATATATATATATATACATATATATATATCTATATATATATTAATATCTAATATATTAAAAATTGTCAAACTGTCACTAAATATCCTATCCACTGTCACAGAAAGCTGCTGTGTATATAGATACACTGCAGTTTTTGTGACAGTTTCCTACACTGTCACTAAAAACAGTTGCTGAAGCTTCTGATACTCTGATGATATACTGTTATTTCAGCGACAGTTTTCTGCAACTGTCGCTGACTACTGTCGCTGAAAAGCTGCTAGTATTTGCATTTGTTGCTGCTGTTGAGACAATTCTGGCTCGCTGCTGTCGCTGAAAATATATGTATATATATGTACAATATATATATAAATACATATATATAACCCACCATAAATATTTATATAATATATATTTAAATACATATATATAACCCACAATATATATTTATACAATATATATATAATTCTATATATAACTATCCATACACTTATACATAGTAAATTGTATAAAATACCACATAGTAACATACACACACACATATAGTAATATGTATATATACCATACATATATGTATACATATATATATAATCATACAATAATATAAATACATAACAATATATAATATAACTATATATATAACCACATATAAATATATCTACTATATTATATATACATATGCTACCACTTATAAATATATATCTACATACATATATATATAAATAATCATATAATAACTATTAATAATCTAACTACTTATTTAAATAAACACATATATTATATAAAATATATACATATATTTACATCCCTAACATATATTATAACATATATATTAATGCATGTAGAAGAAGCTACATAATATATATTCTATTAATACATATATAATACATAGATCTATGATACAATAAACACTATAATAAATATACATAATATATATAATATATATAGATAAATACACAATTATAATTCAAAAATTAAAGCATAATTAATTAGATCTACACATAAACACACAACAATTGGAGAGTATCACACCGTATCCCACTAGATCTAGGATACGCATGCGACACGAGTCCACCACACATCCAATTGCACCCCGAAGGACATAAATAAATCACATATAATATTTATGAACAAAATAAAGTGTCAAATGTAGATCTATGTGTCCGTGTCAAAATACGACATGTACAAAGTCCCGTGTCGGAGGAAAAACTCCCAAAATAACACGTATCACCAAATTGTTGGGATACGATCTACACGTACCCAATTGTGGACACAACACTAGTCCCAAACACATAAACATATGCCAAATTGATCTATAGGATCAATTGACACACACAACAAAAGTCATTTTTGGAATTCCTCCAAAATTGACACAAAAAGTACCATAACTTTCTCCATAGGTCTCCTATGAACACAAAACCAAATCCTATGGGTAGTACATACATATGGGTTGATTATTCATGATTAAATCTTAGATTTAGAAGCTATTTTAAGGGGAAAAACTGAATTATACCTATTGGAAGATGGATTCCCAATAAAATCTCCAAAATTGGTGAATTTAGCTTCCAACTTGTAGATTATTTCTTCTCTTTGTAGATCCTTGCTTCTTCCTTCTAGATCCTTGTGCTTCTAGTCTCCAATGGTGATTTAAGAAGTAATTGGGTGGAAATTTGGTAGGGATTTGATAAAATTTGGTTGACAAAAATTCTAGATCTATATTTGGAATAAAAAATGAAGAGAGAGAAAGTTTTCATCCCCTTTATATAGGCCTCACTTGCCCCCTCCCTCAAGCTACTATATAAAGTCTAAAATACCCCTTGGGGCCTCTCATGAAGAAATTAATTAAGGAGGGAAGCTTCTAGTCCAATGGTTTAATTAATTTAATCATCCTCCTAATTAGTGGGCTTTCTAGTTGGGCTCAATTCTAACAATTAATACATATTGGTCCATGGATCTATTCTAACTAGTTAGGTCCACTAACACAAGTCCAAAAATAAATCTAACATGCTAATAATAAATAAATAATACAATAAATAAATATTTAACATCCACAATATTTAATTAATTATAAAATGATCAAAATACCCTTTTCTAGAAAATACGGTAGTGACAAGTCTATCCCCCTTAAAATAATTTCGTCCTCAAAATTTAAGGGTGATCGTACTCCTTCTAGGTCAAACCCCCAGCAATCATAGTCTAATAAGGTCTTATCTCACTAAGAACAGTCCTATGCAAAGAATAACATGCATGGTCATGGTCTCCACCTATCTTATTACTGTTGTCTCTGTCAGGGTATTCTATAGCTACACTAACTATATAACACAAGCATCCAAAAGGTACTAAAGAATCAATCAATCAAAATTGATGAAAGGAACAGAAAGAAAGAATAGACTCTCTAACCCATCACCTGTAGTATTGGTCTCCTTGACCGTCATCGCAAATGCTCCGCCCTGCCGAGGTAGCTCCCTCTGCGGGTGATGAGCAATTTATGGTGCTACAGGTGGCCTAACCCCACCACTCTGCCCTTGATCTGCTTCCTGGCCTGGACGTTGAAGTGTCCAGAGACAATCCTTCACCATATGCTCCGTTGATCCATAATGTAAGCATGCTGCAAGTCTCTTCTGGCACATCTCCCAAGTGTGCCCAGTCTTCTTGCAATAGGTGCATTGAGGAGCCTGTTGCACCTGTCTCTGAGGATGCTGTGGTATTTGCTGTACTGGAGCAACAATTGGTTCTAGCATCTGATATTGCTGCTGATAGGCTCCAAACTGTACTGGAAACTGATGTTGCTGGAACCGCGACCTATTTGCCGGTCCCGTACTACTACTGTCACCACCAAACATATCAACATCCCTCTACGGCTTCAAGTTCCACTCCTGCTCGACCTTGCGTGCCTCCGAAAGTATCTCAGAATACGACTCGTAGATAGACGGAATGAGAATCTTGACTCCCAATTCAGACCCTCGCGGAAACGGATAGCCCGAACTTCTGGCTCTCTCACCAAGTACTCCATAAATTGGCTCAGCCTCCCGAACTCTGCGGCATACTCCTCTACGGACATGCTCCCTTGTGTAAGGCTCTCAAACTGCCTTCCTAATTCCAATCTGTCCGTCCGAGCAAAGAACTTCTTCTTAAAGAGATCCTTGAATATCTCCCAAGACTGCCCCACATCAGTAAGAATTGTCTCATTCTGAACCAAGTGCGGGCAATATCGAACAATTGAAGTCCTACCGCCTCAACCTTCAGATCCTCCGCAAGACGGGATACCTTCATGAGTCGCTCGATATCTTCAAGCCAATCATCAGCATAGACTATACCTTCTGTACCCTTGAAAACTCGAGGCTCAAGCTTCTTAAAATTTTGAATGTTGCTTGGCTTGATCTGAGTATCCTGTGGCTGTGGAGGAGCCTCTCTTTGAACTGCTGTTATAGCTATCTGATGGGCATTTTCCATACTCTGCCGTATCAAATCTGACTGCCTGTGCTGGGCTTCTATCTGTGCCCTTTGTAATTCCCTCATCTCTCTAAACAGTGCAACCATCGGCGTGGTATCTCCTAAAAATTGAGGTGGTGGAAGTACCTCTGAAGCAAGTGGAGTAGTCCTCGGAACAGGTGGAGGAGAACCCCCGAAGGCAGCCGAGACTCCTATGTGAACTGATGTCGTAGGAGGTACAAACCTTACTGCCTGAGTGCAAGATTGAGAGGTGGCAGACCTCACAAAAACTGCTCCCGATCGATGAGATCTAGTCTTCAGCGGCATCCTGAAGACAGATCGAAACAAAGGAGATCAATTCGACACAAGATAAGATATCATCAAGGAAGGACAACAATATTCAAAGTATTCAGAAGGAATCAAAAGTAGCGATTCAATTCAGATTGGAATTCCTAGTTGTGATTGAGTATCCCTCTCTCTTCCTAGTATCCTATGTCCTATATCCTATCGCAGGCTCGCAGTAGTACAACTAAGTCATCGCACTACCACGATATCGCAATATTACGAAGCCTGACCTGCATGGGCTACCACTAAAAACGTGTCACGACCCGTACCCTATGTAGGGATGCAAGTCGGAAACAACGCCCAGCCTACGCCGCAGCATCGGCGGTAGAACGTTGTCTTGGTCAACTATACTATCTAATTATCTCACTATAAAGCATAGACCTCCAAAAATATCTCAACTCCAAGATGAGAGTATAATCAACTTAGTTTGATACAATACTCAATCATATTGCTATGGTACGAGAAGATATCACAGAAGTCTAAAATAACTAAGCAGTTAAAAATATAACAACAACAAATAAAAATAATATCCAAACACAAATATATGCCGGAAACAAATCCGGTACCAAAATGCTAAAAAGAACTAACTATGCTAACTAGTGAATCCGGCTAAATCTCTCGACAGTCACTCCAGAACTAGTGGGTCCAAGTCTGCACCATCTATAGGCTGAGGTCCGTAGTATGTCGGACACCAATCTCCCGGATCCTCTGAAAAATATTTTCCAGTCAGGAATGGAGCGAAGTACAACCCAATAGCAGTTCCAATTAATTGACAAAAACTATAAAGCAGTAGAATAGAAGATGTTATCTACGATGAGGATATAACTGATAATCAAGAACAATGAGAGAATAGACAATACTAACAACAGAATATAATCAATGCGTACAAGAATAAAGGAATGAACTATAATGTCAGAATAGAACAAGGTAATCAATGAACTTAATAATGGAATCTACAATAACTATGTGATTTGAGATACTAACTAAATATGTGATCGGCATGGGAGATTCAATGATTACACTAAGGAGCTAACTGAACCATACGTGAATTGCATGGTTAGTTAGTAGCCAATGATTACACTACTAGCTGATAGTTTCATGATCACATATTTAATTGGTATTTCTCCCGCCCCGACTGATATAATGGATCGAATCATGACACGTCACTAGCCAATGTATCCAATATTTAATCTACAATATTCAATGTTATCCAATACCAACAAGGACAGTATCCGATACCATCTCTATAATCAAGGTAACATCCCATGACTGACGATCCAATAACAATACCAATCCGTGTACCATCGTGTCAAGAATCATAAGTAACATTTCTAAATACTTGAATTATAGTGGTAATCAAATAATGGAAACTATCAGAGAATGTACTCGCCTGTGGTCCAGAGCAAATAATGAAAAATGATGTCCGAACTGGTGTCATAGACCTATATATGAAATATTGCATTAATACAAGTTTTGGGAAAGAGAAATAAATTAATCTAGTCAATTTCTAGGTCATAAAGTTATTTCTAAGTCAAAAGTTAAAATAGGTCAACTCTAAGTCAACTATGGTCAACTATAGTCAAATTATGATCAACTACCTATTTCTAGGTTACATGAGTCTAACTCAAAGATATTCGGCTCACACACTATGAATCTAGGCCATACAAGCTACATCATAGTATACTAAGATACCGTATCTCTGGATACGCAAACAAGGTATAAATATAACACATATGTACATATCAAACAATATTATATATATATATATATATATATATATATAATCCTAATTACAAATGCTAAATGGATACATTGGTTTCGAACCAACTTGGTATCGCAATACTAAACCTCTATCTTGATATCCAAACCCAATACCTTGATTATCCTCCAATACCTTGATACTTACCTTGGCATCTCAAGGTAAATTCAAAACCTTATTTATACTAACTACCCAACAATAATTATCAACTACTATGCGTTTAATATTTACATAATACTATATACCTTATTTTAGTCACCTTAATTCCAACCCATAATTAGTTTACAACTATCATATTACTTATGCCAATACCTACTACTCATACCATGGTATATCTTGATACTTACCTTGGTATCTCCAGGTAATTGCCAAAATCTAATATATACTAACTACCCATCAATAATTACATATTTCAGTCCAATATAACTCTAGTATGTACTAATAGAAAAATACTAACTACCAACTATACACTAACTATTAATACATAAATACGTACTTACATACCTACAAATATATAATATATAAAACATACTCATAACAATTGATAACTAAAATATACTAACTATTCTAATAAATTTATATGCTACAACTAAATATACACATATATAGTATACTATAATACAAATAGCAATTAGGAACATATTTGTATATATATTAATTACCATATATATATATATATATCTATATATATATTAATATATTAAAAACTGCCAAACTGTCGCTAAATATCCTGTCCACTATCACAGAAAGCTGCTGTGTATATAGATACACTACAGTTTTTGTGATAGTTTCCTACACTGTCACTAAAAACAGTCGCCGAAGCCTCTGATACTTTGATGATACACGGTTGTTTCAACGACAGTTTTCTGCAACTGGCGCTGACTGCTGTCGCTGAAAAGCTGCTATTATTTGCATTTGTTGCTGCTATTGCTACACTTCTAGCTCGCTGCTGTCACTGAAAATATATGTATATATATATACAATATATATATAAATACATATATATAACCCACCATAAATATTTATATAATATATATTTAAATACATATATATAACCCACAATATATATTTATACAATATATATATAAATTTATATATAACTATACATACACTTATACATAGTAAATTGTATGAAATACCACATAGTAACATACACACACACATATAGTAATATGTATATATACTATACATATATGTATACATATATATAATCATACAATAATATAAATACATAACAATATATAATATAACTATATATATAACCAAATATAAATAAATCTACTACATTAAATATACATATGCTACCACTTATAAATATATATCTACATACATATATATATATAAATAATCATATAATAACTATAAATTATCTTACTTAATTAAACATACATATATATTATATAAAATATATACATATATTTACATCCCTAACATATATTACAACATAAATATTAATGCATGTAGAAGAAAGCTATATAATATATATTCTATTAATACATATATAATACATAGATCTATGATACAATAAATACTATAATAAATATACATAATATATATAGATAAATACACAATTATAATTCAAGAATTAAAGCATAATTAATTAGATCTACACATAAACACACAACAATTGGAGAGTATCACACCGTATCCCACTAGATCTAGGATACGCATGCGACACGAGTCCACCACACATCCAATTGCACCCCTAAGGACACAAACAAATCACATATAATATTTATGGACAAAACAAAGTGTCAAATGTAGATCTATGTGTCCGTGTCAAAATACGACATGTACAAAGTCCCGTGTTGGAGGAAAAACCCCCAAAATAACACGTATCACCAAATTGTTGGGATACGACATACACGTACCCAATTATGGACACGAAACTAGCCCCAAACACATAAACATATGCCAAATTGATCTATAGGATCAATTGACACACACAACAAAAGTCATTTTCGGAATTTTCCCAAAATTGACACAAAAAGCACCATAACTTTCTCCATAGGTCTCCTATGAACACAAAACCAAATCCTATGGGTAGTACATACATATAGGTTGATTATTCATGATTAAATCTCAGATTTAGAAGCTATTTTAAGGGGAAAAACTGAATTATACCTATTGGAAGATGGATTCCCAATAAAATCTCCAAAATTGGTGAATTTAGCTTCCAACTTGTAGATTATTTCTTCTCTTTGTAGATCCTTGCTTCCTCCTTCTAGATCCTTGTGCTTCTAGTCTCCAATGGTGATTTAAGAAGTAATTGGGTGGAAATTTGGTAGGGATTTGATAAAATTTGGTTGACAAAAATTCTAGATCTATATTTGGAATGAAAAATGAAGAGAGAGAAAGTTTTCATCCCCTTTATATAGATCTCACTTGCCCCCTCCCTCAAGCTACTATGTAAAGTCTAAAATACCCCTTGGGGCCTCTCATGAAGAAATTAATTAAGGAGGAAAGCTCCTAGTCCAATGGTTTAATTAATTTAATCCTCCTCCTAATTAATGGGCTTTGTAGTTGGGCTCAATTCTAACAATTAATACATATTAGTCCATGGATCCATTCTAACTAGTTAGGTCCACTAACACAAGTCCAAAAATAAATCTAATATACTAATAATAAATAAATAATACAATAAATAAATATTTAACATGCACAATATTTAATTAATTATAAAATGATCAAAATACCCTTTTCTAGAAAATACGGTAGTGACACCTGTTGAGACTGACACGAGACCAAGTTTGGAAAGAAGTAGATGGATTATCGACTGTGATGTAAGTGATAGAAGATCCAATATTGGCCCTTCACTTTGAAGGGTTCAAACATAGACATAATTAGATGAAACAGAGTATCTTTTGAGAATTACCTTATTAGAAGGACAATCGCATAAGACACAATCTTGATATTATGTATATCGAAAAAAAAATTTAACAACATCTTCAATACGGTGATAGATATCAAGGAAAAAATGAAATATAATTTAAAAGCAAGAAATAACTTAAAAATTATTTGCATGCGTTCAGATTTGTACCTAAAACAAAGTACGAAGGGTAATAGTGTACCTAAAACAAAGTACAAAGGGTAATAGGGCCAAGCCTCCAATGCCATTTACATTGAGTAGGGAGAAAAAATTGATAATATGCAACTGGATTTCAAAGTTGAGATATTCTGACGGCTACATGTCAAATCTGGCAAGATATGTCGACCTCAATGAACGCAGGCTGACAGCGATGAAGAGTCATGATTGTCATATATTTGTGGAGAGGTTATTACTTATTGTTCTGAGAGAGATATTGCCTTATCAAGTATGGACTCCATTGGATGAATTATCTATATTCGTTATAGATTTGTGTTCAAACAAGTTGACGGTGCAACATTTAATAGAACTTGAGGAAAAGATTGTATTGACATTATGCAAGTTAGAAAGGGTGCTACCCCCAGTATTTTTGATAGTATGGAGCATTTGCCGATTCATCTTGCATACAAAGCACGTGTCAGTGCTCCCATCCATTATCGATAGATGTATCCATTTGAGAGATATAAATTAATTATTTTGTACTATTAATTTCTTTACTAAAATAATTCTAATATTTAATATATTATCTATAGGTACCTACATCACCTAAAGAAGATAGTGGGCAATAAGGCTCATGTAGAAGTTTTTATATGTGAAGCATATATTATTGAGGAGGTTTTAAACTTCTGCTCATCTACTTTGATACTTATGTCATAATAAATCGTAATAGAGCCCCAAGGAATGATGACGGTGGGGTTGATGAACCAAATAGTATAATTCGTACTATTTTTAATGTTGGAGGCAAGACTACAAGTGCTACTAAAGTACGGTAGTTGGAAGACGATGAGTTTGAAGTCGCTCATCGGTATATATTATTAAATAGTGGTCTTAAGGATATGCTAGATATTGAGAAGTAAGCGAAACATCTTTGCTACATATTTTAATTATGTATATGCTTGGAAAAAAATTGGTCTAACTATTCTCCTTACTGTCATAGTACTTTTAGAGACGAGGTAAAAATGGAGAGACCTACTATTAATGATGATGATCTTGCTAGAGAGGTTGATACAAATTCTCATCGTGGTTCCATAATTATGTACGGATCTTAAACATTAAGCATTCTAAATTTAGTATTCCGACCAATCTTTGTCTAATGTTTATATGATACGTACTATTTTAGGTTTTTTATCCTTGTACAAAGTTATAGAACCAACAACTTCGAGCATTAGCTATTGGACCAAGCAAGATGGCAAAGTGTTGGAATAGATACACCATCAATGGCTTCAAATTTAGAACCACTGATAAGCCTACTAATCAATTATTTGTCGATAAGGAGGATAAATATACAAAGAATTTTGGAGTATTTGTGAGGGGTTCAGTCTATGATGGGGATCCAGAATTCGACTATTATGGTATACTAAGAGATATCGTAGAGCTGGAATACTCTTATGAGATAAAAATTATGTTGTTTAAATGTGATTGGTTCGACACAACACCCAAGCAATGATAGAAAATTGACAACCAGTTTGGGTTTGTTGATATAAATTACGGAAAAAGATATATAGGTTTTGAACCATTTGTGTTAGCTAGTCAAACGGTTTAAGTGTATTATACGAGCTATCCTAGTCAATGATACAATAATAAAGATTGGTGGGATGTATGCAAAACTAAATCTAGAAACACATATAATGTTGGGGATCTAGCATACCAGGAGGATGAGGTGGTCATGCCTCAACCTACTTATATGAGTTTGGCCGATATTGATGGTATGGAGGTTGATGTTACCGTAGAGGATGATAGAGTTAATAAAAAGATTAACATAGAAGATTTACCTCATATAGAAGAGGAATTTGATATGGAGGTATCAAACGAGGAACAAGAATTGGAAGATAAAGGTGATAGTGAAAATAAAAATGAAGAAGATAAAGATGAAGAAATAGATGATTGAAAATGATTCAAAAAATGATCTCGGGGATCGACGTAAGTACCAATATCGATCATCCCGAGCTGTGGGATGATGGATCGACGTAAGTGTAGAAGCATGAAAAATACGCTGAAGAGTTATACGCAGCATTTTAGTGCTGGGCAGCGTAAAATATAACTTCAGAGCCATCGGCGTATAACAGAGCTTTCTCGCTAAGTACAGCATAAAATATAAGCTCAAGGACTATCCGCGTAATGTAGTATGTCCAGGCTGCTTCAGCGTAACAGGGGTACTATACCGCCTTTATGGCGTAATACTCATCTGCTTTTAATACAGCATGGAAGTGTACGAGGAACGCTTCGTATTCCTCGAATGAACCGGTCAAATCATGCAGTGAACCTGACGTCTGACTACTGACAAAGAGTACTGCACGACTATCCAGACGACGGCTGTAATGATGGTGCGGCACAGCGACCCATACCATCGTTTAATGACATTTCCTTGGCATAGACTGCTTTTACGCATATAAGGGAATACGCTGCCTAGTTTTATATAGGCAGATATGAGCTTTTTACGCTCCACAAAAGACAAACAGGCTGCCACATCAAAAGCTGCTCTTCGTACAGGGCTCGAGGCACGTCTCTGCATTTAATGCGCAGAATGGTGTCAGATCTTCGAGACACGTATCTGCATTTAATGTACGGAATGGTGGCAGATCTTCGAGACACGCCTCTGTATTTAATGCGCAGGATGGGGGCAGATCTTTGTATTTAATGCAAGAGATTTGATTATATCTCCAAAAGCCGTAATTTCGGCTAAAACGTCCACATTATCACTTTTGCACATTACGCCATCAGGCTATTTTTAGCTACGGGAGCACGCTGTACGCTATCTCCTTGGAATACGCCACCAGGCTATTTTCAGCTATAAGGAGCACGTCGTATGCTATCTCCTTGAAATATGCCAATTCAGGCTACATTTGCATTGGTGCGTATTAAGGCTATTTTGGTCTAGAATTTGCTCAAGGCCTCAGTCAAGGAAGGAGGATCAACTATCTTCTATGCTAGCTACCTTTCTATGCAGCATCCGACTTCTATGCCTACTCGGCCTCTATGCCTACTCGGCTTCTACGCCTACCCGGCCTCTACGCCAGTTGATAACTTTTGGCTTCTACGCCATGGTGACATTTATTGGCTTCTACGACAACCTTTTCTACGCGAGGGATAACTACCTACGTGGCTTTTATGCCGTGATCTTCGCAGCCGTTATACGCATTATCTCTTAATGGGACACGCGTCGCACGCAGATTCAGAATATTATTTATACGTGGGTAACAGTTATTGTAACCGTCGCATAAAAAGTGCTATACTCTCCACTGCCCAGCTTCTACGCCGACTGGATGGTTACTGTCACTAAAACCCTATAAATAGAGACCTCTATTGACAGAGGTCCAGGGAGAAGAAAACAGGGTCGAGAGTCAAAAAGTCTTTGAGAGAGAAGAATCCAGAGCTCAGACAAAGAGTAGTGATCGACAATTTGGCATCGAGCATCCACTCTCTTCTGCAACCTTTGAAGCATCTCCTTCTTCTACGACACTTCTTCATCATCGTATGGTCCAAGGGACAAAGTGATCGACTGCAGATCAGACTCCTATAGCAATATTTACCCAGATTAAAAATTATACTTGACATCCTCTTATAGGATTAATTGTACTTCTTGTTTGAAAACCAAAGAGCGGGTTTCGTATAAACCTCATTTTATTTCTTTCGTTTATTATCAAACACAAGATGGCGACTCTGCTGGGGACGTCTTTCTCTTCTGAGGAGAAAGCAATTGCTCAACACGATACGGTATCCGTAGGATCCATGAAGAAGACCCTGGTCGTCCAGTTCGACCAGTCTGCCTACGAAGATATACTTCGAGCAGGGGGTAGCTCTCACTCTCTCTCTGTTCAAGACAACAGAAAGCTGCGTAAGGTTTGGAATCCGAAGACATCCCCTACCATTCTTGCCGACTCTCCGATCTCTCCGACCAGTCAGGTTGTAGTTGCACAACCTTCGTGCTCCGTGCGTAAAGCTCCGTCTCCCGTCTGTGACGTGGCAGACAAAACTTTGGACAATACCTCAGTGCTAGTCCAGAAGTCTACTCCGCGCTCTGCGCATAAAAATTAGTCTCCCGTCGATGACGTGGCAGACAAAATTTCTGACAATGCCTCAGTGCCAAATCAGAAATTCCAAACGCGCTCCGCTCGTAAAGATGCATCTGTCCTCCGCAGAAAAGCAGATGATCCCTACAATCTACGCAAGGGAAAGTAAGTTGCGGACTGCTCAACTTCTCGGCCTTTACGCCAGCAAGGAAAGAATCTGCCTGCCCTTCGGATTACGCGAGGAGCTGATGGCTGACTGAGGACCTCCTCAGCTTTACGCCAGCCTGAGCAGAGCTCTAAATCATGCCAGGTGAAGCCCCTCAGCATAAAGAAGGCTCAGTTTGTGGAAAGACACACTCCTCGGGGATCATGCGCTACCCAGATGGCCAACCTGTTGTATACGGGTGGCACAAGGAGAACTATGGTTTCCAATATTCGCATGCCGACTAATATGAAAAAGAGGAACACGCCATCTTCTTCTTCTTCTTCTGTAAATCCTCCTGACCTGCGTGAGTATCTGATCCAGAAATGCAAGGATAGGGATCTTCCAGCATGTCTATTACGCCTTCTAGAGAGCACTATTGTAATAGCCATAGGATTGTAGTTAATTATTGCTATTCTGAAGCAAAACGGTCAGTTTTCGACCGGTTGAACTACTTTCTGTCTTCCCAGGAAGAAGAACCCGCACATGCATCAATGAACATGGCTTCATGTGTTCCTAGAGGAAGGTCGAACTCAAGACATCCAAGCCAAAGGAGATTCGACAAGATCCTTAAGAATGCTGAAGCTGGGGTATTTCGAAACACCCGTTTGAAGTCACGACAATCGGCTTCGTACTCTTCTGATTCCGATGCTGGGGGTCGCCAGTTTCCCGAATCAGATGCTGAAAGTATAGAGTCAACTTCTACAAAGACCTATACTAATCCTTCAATGACACCCAGGAAGATGGGAGTCTGTGCCATTGGAGATGAACGCGAGGAAGCTTCCCCGTCGCGGAGCACTAAGCAACGCATAGCTGTACTAGAGACATCTCTAAAAGAGATGCAATCTATGATGGAGAACATGCACCAGATGATGCTGGCTCAACACACAGCTGCTATGGCTCAAGCATCGGTCCCTCCAACTCAGATACGTGTGGGGGTGGACTTACCACCATCCAACGTGAATCAGGAGCCTGCTCTAGATCAGGAGTCAGCAGCTCCTCCGCTTCCTCACTCGGAGAATGTATTACCTCCTGTTGGAGTCGCGATACAACCGATTACTTACCACTCCGTGGTCCCGCTATCGGCTGAAAATCCGATACAGGCAGTACGGGAGTTGAAAGCCCAATTTGATGCCTTTAAGCACAAAGATCAGCTCAATAAATTGGGAATCAACCAGCCTTACCCGGCTATCTGGGATGAGGTCCCTTTCCCTCCTAGATACAAACCACAGACTATGGCTTTGTTTGAGGGGAAAACATCACTTAGTCAGTACATGAACTACTTCAGTATGATGATGGTGTTATTGCAGGGGAATGACGCCCTCCTCACTCGGGTGTTCAAGGGCTGTCTCTCGGGAGTGGCTTATCAGTGGTACCGTAGGCTGGCGGACAACTGCATTACTTCCTTTGAAGACTTCAAGACTTTATTCTTCGTACGATTCTACGAGGGAGGGATGGACATGTCTATGTCCTCTCTCATCGAAGTAAAGCAGAAGGACAAAGATGACGTTCGCACTTTCATCGAACGTTTTCGTCAAGCCACTTTACAAATGCCTCCCGGAGTTCCAGACTCGGCATTAGTGGACATTTACAGGAAGAACCTTCTTCCCGTGATCTCGGTGTTCACAGGGCCATATCAGTTCCATGATTGGCCCTCGTTCATCATCTCAGCGGTAGCCGTCGAGGACAACAGTCGGAAGGCACGTGATAATGGCATCATGATCTCTGCCTCCGATAGAGGCAAGAATTCATCCTCCAACATCGACCATCCTCGTGGGGCCAAAGGAAAAGAAGCTCAGCCGATCAGCACGTCCAGGCAAAAGACTGCGGCAATCACACAGACGAAACCTGGGACTTCCAGGCCCATTGAAGTGTACTCTTACGACGACGATGATATTTCGAGCATATTCGGGTGTCTCGTCAACAGCGACAAGATTACTCTCCCTGAGGTGAAGCGGCCCAATGAAGTCGGCAGTACGAATAACCCCAAGTACTGCATCTTCCATAGAAACATACATCACCCTACAAAAGCGTGTTATGTACTGAAGAAGAAGATTCAGGAGCTGATCGATGCTAAGGCCATCACTCTGTGCAACAGCGAGAAAACGGTCACAGCCAACATGATCTCTCTGTAATTTGGCAATCTGCCTCTCCAAGAAGTCCCGGATGGTGTTACACCTATTTCTCGGACAACGATGAACATCGTTAATCTCCCTCCGTCCAGAGATCAAAATCATGACCTGGTACCCCTAACTACCCAACGAGGCACGATTATGTGAGTTCATCCAGATCTGGTGTTAGAAATCGAGGAAGAGACTCAAGCTGCTAAGGCTAAGTCTAAGAAGAACTCGAAGCATAAACTATGTCACCTGGTTACGGTACACTCGGCATCAGAAGACGAGGTCTTGGCTACTGGAACCCGTTCAGGGAAAGCTTACCTCAAGGATTATGGTGCAAGTCAGGAAGATGCACCGGCAGACGCTTCAGCTGCCAAGCCTTCAGAACCTGAACCCGCCATACCAGAGGTCGGTCCTTTGAGACCAACTTCGGCGGACAAAGGGAAAAAAAAAGAAGTGCGCTTCGATAAACCTTTGAAAAATATTCAAAATAAAGGTTTAGAGAAGCCATACAACTTCGACATCCTGGCCTAATTAGCTAATACACCAGCCAGGTTATCCACCTTCGAACTACTCAGGCTTTCTCAAGACACTCGTCAAGCCCTGAGTGAAGCATTAATGCAGGCGGATGCATACTTGACCCAGCTCAAGTCCCCTGACGAAGAACCCGTGGCATGTCCTCAATGCCACAGTGTATTGGAGGTGGTCCCGAATATCACTTTCACTCAAGATGACATGCTGTTAAAACATAATAGGCATGACAGACCCCTCTATTACACCGGATACGTCGGTTCCATGGAGGTTGACCGGATTCACATAGAACCGGGATCATCGATCAGCATCATTCCTCATAGTCTGCTCAGACCGCTGAGGATTCCTACCAATGAATTGACTTACACCACCACTACAATCGTGGGTTTCAACGCCAGGAAAAGTAAGCCGTTGGGAAAAATTCGTCTGAGGATCCAGATTGGTGATCTCATATCAGTGGCTACATGTTATGTCATTAATTCAGAGGTGTCCTACAACATTCTGCTGGGTAGACCTTGGATCCACGACCACAACATCGTTCCTTCGACTCTACATCAATGCTTTAAATATGTAGATGCCCAAGGAACAGTACGAACGGAGTTTGCTGACCTGAACCCGTTTAAAGGAGTAGAATCCTACTACTCTGATGCCATGTTGTACACTCAAGACTACATGGAGGAGGTGTCAAGCGAAGCAGAGAAGGAATCCCACCAGGAGCCAGAAGAACCCTCTGCCAAGCAACCTCTGTCAATCAAGGTGAAAGGGTGAACTACTCGTCCGAAAGCCATGGAACCTATGGCTATCCACTTGAACAAGACCAGGTCAGGAAAAGGAGGTGATCCTCTAGTGATCACTTTGAACCAGAAGCCTCCACCCTTGGTCATCAACCTTCGGCGTAGCAAATAGCCGATTGATGAAAATACAACCGGGAACGTGGTTTCGGATGATAATAAAGATCCTCTTTTCCAGTATATTGACGCTCAAATTCCAAATCAGGAATCCTCTCTCCATGACGATATAGAACCTATAGCACAAAAATTCTTGGAAGCTACAGATTCCTATCATCCGTATATGTGGGAAATAGCGTCAACCAATGTCATAACGACATATGGACCACATGAGGATTCTACCTTCATTGTCCCGCCTACTTGCAGCAGTCAGCGTTCAATAGTCTTCGGCCACGTGCGCAATGAACCGACTGTACAAGAAGATTCTTCCGATGACGACGCTGGTAAAATAAAGGTTAATAGATACAGCCCGCAAGCTTTGAAGATTATGCAAAGTATGGGTTATGACTTGAAGCTGGAACCAGGCCTCAACTACGGGAAAGGCAGACGAATACCGCTGCACGGTGATCCTTACTGTCAATAAACTCGTTTCTGGTTAGGGTATACCACCTCCCTTGCAACTTCTGAGTCAAATAAGGATATCTTTTCCTCTTCTCAAAATGGCTCGCCGCCTCCTGCTCATCTGATGCTCTCAAATGAACATTATCAGTAAATACGATATTGGCAGACTCTTTCGAAGCAGACAAACAAGAATCTGAATCGTTTGAGAATGACTCTTGGGCTCAACAAATGGATACACAATGGGAACTTTGGTTCGAGCAGAGAGAACCTCCCACTGAAGATGAAGTTATTCGGATCGATATTGGGGATAAACTTTCGCCAAAGCCGATATTTATCAGTAACAATCTTTTCGAAGAAGAAAGAGAAAAAATAATCCAGCTGATAAAAGAATATATCGACATCTTTGCGTAGAATTATGAGGACATGCCAGGTCTTGATCCAAAAGTGGCTACTCATAAACTCAATATATTGCCCGGTTCGAAGCCTGTGAAGCAGCACCAACGCCGGTTCCGCCCGGATATGATGGACGCCATTGAAGCTGAAATCAAGAAGTTGATAGCCTGCGGCTTCATCCGAGAAGAACAACATCCCGACTGGGTTAGCAATATTGTCCCGGTCATAAAGAAAAATAGGAAAGTACGTGTCTGCATCGATTACCGAGATCTGAATACAGCCTGCCCCAAGGATGAGTTTCCTCTTCCCATTACAGACGTCATGATTGATAATACCTGCGGATTTGAACGCATGTCTTTCATGGAAGGGTTTTCAGGATACAATCAAATCAAGATACATCCTAAAGACGAGAAGCATACTGCCTTCTGGACACCATTGGGGGTATATTGCTATACGGTCATGCCCTTTGGATTGAAAAATGTCGGGGCTATGTACCAACGGGCTATGAGTAACATATTCCACAAGCATTTACGCAAAGTAGTGGAATGTTACGTAGACGACATAGTTGTCAAAACTGCCTCAAGGATAATCACATCCAAGACTTGAAGACAGTATTTGAGTTGATGTGCCAATATCAACTCAAAATAAATTATACAAAGTCCTTTCTTGGTGTATCTAGTGGCAAATTCCTGGGATTTGTCATTACCGCTAAAGGCATTCAAGTGGACCCTGATAAAGTCAAGGCCATCTTAGAAATACGACCACCCCGTAATCTGAGGGAACTCAGGAGATTTCAAGGTCGTATGGCTTATATCCGGAGATTCATATCCAACCTCTCTGGGAGATGTCAGTCTTTTTCTCGTCTCATGAAGAAAGGTGTATCCTTCGTATGGGACGAAGCCTATCAACAAGCGTTTAATGATATCAAACGCTACCTCACTAATCCTCCATTTCTGGTGCCTCCCGTCATAGGAAGACCATTCTTGCTGTATGTTCTAGCGATGGATCATTCTCTGGGAGCTCTTCTCGCACAGAAGAACGATGTGGGTCATGAACAGGCTATCTACTATTTAAGCAGGATGTTGGTCGGAGCTGAACACCGGTACAGTCCAGTGGAAAAAGAATGCTTGGCTCTGATGTTCGCTATCCAGAAGACGCGACACTATGTCACAGGCCAGACCATTCATATCATCTCCAGGATCAATCCCCTTCGGGTATTGATGAACAAGCCAAGTGTTCTTAATTCTCGACTCACGACTTGGGCGATGTTATTAACACCGTATGACATGTTGTATGTCCCCCAGAATTCCATCAAAGGCCAAGCATTGACTGATTTCCTAGATGCTCATCCGATCCCGGAGACCTCCAAACTATACGAGGACATTCCCGACGAAGTTGAAGAATGTAATTCCGCAATGGAAAGTGATGCATGGCGACTATTCTTCGATGGTGCCTCCAGGACTGGTCCCAGTGGAAACGTGGTTTCAGGAGAAGGAATTGTCCTGGTTACTCCTGATAAACTCGTCATCTATCGAGCGTATTCTCTTAGCGAGCCCTGTTCCAATAATGTGGCGGAGTATAACGCTCTACTAATCGGGCTCCAAGTCGCTAAAGAATTTGGCGTCGAATCTCTGGAAGCTTTCGGTGATTCTCTGTTGATCGTCAATCAAGTCAGAGGAATATATGAATTCCAGAATCTAGACCTTATCCCCTATCACCGAGCAACGGTCGAGATAGCCATGACATTCAAAGGATTCTTCCTATAATATGTGCCTCGATCTCAGAATCTGGAAGCTGATGCCCTAGCCAGTCTAGCTGCAGATTTAGCTATTCCTATAAGAAGGCAGAATTCGATGATCCATCTTAAAAGAGATTTATTCTGTGTGAAAAACAACTTTCACATAGAACGCAGCTACGCTATGAACACAGATCCTCCCAAGAGAGACTAGAGAAGTCCCTTTATAGATTTTGTGGCATACGAAATCTTGCCTGGACATACTGCATTACGCGGATAGTCCTTGAGCTTATATTTTACACTGTGCTTAGCGAGAAAGCTCTGTTGTACGCCGATGGCTCTGAAGTTATATTTTACGCTGCCCAGCACTAAAATGTTGCGTATAACTCTTCAGTGTATTTTTCATGCTTCTACAGTAAGTACTAATTTTTAATTCACACATTTATTTATTTATTCTTATTTATTCTAATTGTATATTGTTTACTTATTTCAGCTTCTTTTCGACCAAGGCTGGCACTGATCTCTAGGACGTTATACAAAAGAACTTTTACGGCCCTTATATCAACTTCAGTGATGTCCCGCTGGATCGACGATTCATTTGGCTGGATATGTTGCGGATATATAATTTTTAAATTAAAATGCTAAAAAATATTTTTTTTATTTAAGGAAGAAATACTGGTGGCCGGATCATAGAGAGTCTGTGATCCGAAAGTGCTACAAGATCATCGCCAGCAAAAGGTTCAAGGATATGATCAATGATCAGAAGGCGCTGGCGGTACATTCGGGGGATCTTTGCAAAGAGTGGCTCAAGGAGGAGTTCTGGAAGAAAATGAAGGAGAATATGGAGGCCCCAGCCTACAAGGCCAAGTACGAGAAGGCAAGAGTGTCTCGTTCTAAGGGTGCTCTCCACATGGGTGGACCCATTCAGATTGTCGAGAATTTTCGACGGATGATCAGTATTATAATTTTTTGGTAGATCAATTTTTGGTAATTCTTAGTTTTTCCTTATTAATTAATTACTTAACTTTTATAGTGCGATGAGACTATCAAAGTCGGGGAAGACCCGAAGACCGTCGACTTCCCCGTAATCTTTTAGTGGATACAAAAAAGGAAGAATGATGGGATGCTCATAGATGAACGGGCAGCAAAAGCATACGTAAGTTGTGTTTTTAAAATTTTGTCAACAAAATTTAATTATATTTTTTTTATAATTTAACTATATTTTTTTACCCTAAAAATCTAACCTTAACTTCAGTATTGTTACCTATGATATCAAAAAATCTTAACTCTAAACCTAACCTACGATATCTAAATTTAACTCTAAACCTAACCTTAGTTGTAGTTAATAAAAAGATTAATCTTAAACTACGATATCTAAACCTATTTACATAAATAAATATAGGAGAAGTATGAGACGTTGGAGGGTGGGACTGAGAGCAGTACGCCGACTGAGAGAAACGATCGGTGGATACAAACTGTCGGGAGAGGGAAAGACGGTAGCATGTACGGGACTAGATCGTTGGCATCACAGCCGTCAGTTTTTTTCAGAGCTCCTCCGACAGCTCCTTCAGCTCCATCAGAGCCCGTTCATCCTGGTACTATAAGTTTGGAGCAGATCATGATGACTTTGTTAGAGGTACATAGGCAGGTTAGATAACTGATAGAGTCTCGTGATCCTGTAGCTCATGCTCCTCCTGCTACTCATGCTCCTCCTGCTACTCCAGCTACTCTAGCCCCTCCGATGGTTCCTTCGGCTCCTCTTGTTGCTTCGTCTGTCGTTCCTGAGGATCTACAACAGATCATCACTGTGGTTATGGCATAGTACATGGCTACCCGACAGTCGTCGTTGCCTCCACCGTCGACTTGATGTGTATTTTTATTTTCTTAATAATTTGACAGTTTGTTGGATATATTTGTGTATAACTATATATGTTTAGACTATGGTAGTGTATGATAACTATGGCTATGCACTTATATTTAAGTTCTATTATATTTGATGTGTTTTATTATATTTGATGTGTATGGAAGGAGTTACTCCAGAGCCAATAAGACCTTCTTTAATCGAAGAGGAGGAGGATGTGCATTTGGATGAGATATTGAAAGCTTTTCCACATGTACAACCATATTCTCCAGCCCCTGCCATAGTGGTCCAAAAATCTCGAAATCATAAGATTACGTCCCCTACTGAGGGCCGATCTGCCAAGAAGTGGGTTGTTGTTGCGAAGCCTAGGAAGCCAAAATCGAAGACTTATGCCCCTTCAAGAAGGAATTTAATTGACGAACTGATTAGTTCGTCGGAGCTGCCTGGACCGTCTATCTCTTCCCCAGTAGTGCAGAGGATTATCACTTCCATCCCTCCCCATGTTATTGCTACAAGAATAAGTGTCTCTCCTACTACTGCAATAGTTGGTTTTGCCGATCCTATCCTTGATGTTGTGGCTCAATTTATCCTACCGATTGCATTCATACCTCCTCCGTCGATGGATCCGAAGAATCAGGTTGCTCTGTCAGTGTACCCAAAGGATCAACCTACTCCGGGAAATTCTGATTCCAGGGTCAGTGGTAACAGATAAGACATTGGCGTAGAAATAATTTTACCTTCTCGGGTTGAAGTTGGAGAGAAGATTAAGTCATAAACTAACATTTCCCCCACAGCCCCCGAAGATATGCTTGAACAGGATATTCAGGCTCAACCTCAATCTGCTATGGTTATAGCTGGGCTTGAAGATGCTATGGAGCAGATTGATACTGAAACTATAGTTTAAGAAGCGAGCATAATTATGAGTGATTACGATAATTTGCTTCTTCACGCTGATTCGTTTGAGGTGGAGGCTTCGTTGAAAGGCCTAAGGAATTCTTTAGAGAGGCAGATTGTTAAAGATGAATATGTACCGACTGGTACTGGTACGTGTCTCTCTATTCTTTCTATACCATAAGTTTTTTGTGTTACATGCTTCATTGCACGAATTCTTGCAGTAAAAACTCAGGCTAGCACAGGCTTAGGTGTCACTTCTTTCCTTAACTCGACGAGCATATATCTTAACAATAAGGTATTGTTTATTGATCATATTATTTTTGATATTTCTTGTAGGTGATAAATTTATGGTAGGAGTTACTCCGGAGAGGGACGAAGAGACAGTTATTTCGCAGGCTAAAACAACTTCTGTTATTGATATCGTTGTTTCAGCTGTGGATATCATGTCGATACCACAAGTAGCTTCAACTGCTCTTGTGGTAACAATGACCAGTGATGCCCAAATGGCTTCCACTGTTAGCTCGAGAGAACAAGTAGCGGGTTCTTCCTTTTTTGTCTCTAGTGTCGAGGCTACAACTGTCATAACAACTATCTTTGTGCATCATGGTCGGGGATTAGCTAAAATTATCGTGTCTCCAAGTTCAAACACTTACTTTAATGCTTTTATAGAATCTTATACGTCTGCTTTCTACATAATATTGAAGGAGTTGATAAATCTGGTGCTTGAGAAAGGGTTATCCTTTGAAGATGTGAAAGATGCTAGCTTGCCTATGATTCAACTTATTAAAAATTTCAAGGATGAAGATAGGGTTGCTGCTCTTGAGAAATCTTAATCGGCTTTGAGCAGTCCATTAATGAATATCTGTAACTTAATAGTGGGGATATTTCTGCTCTGATTCAGACTGAGTATGAGTTAATCACTCCTGAGTTTATGGAGCGTCAGACCACTTTTCAGGAGCATATGAAGATCCATTCTGAGAAGACTCCGAATAAATGCTTCTGTGAAAGAAGTAACTTTTCTTTGGCTCTTTATTGTTCTACCCATGATGAACATAATGAAAGGGCACTACAGCTCCAAACTCAGATCCAAGAACTCGAAGTCTAGCTTAAGCAAGCAAGAGAAGAGTTAAAGGTGACTGTGGACCAACATCGGAAAGAGCTGGCACATTGTGACATAGCAAAAGAACAGCTTTTGGAGCTCGAGCATAATAAGAACTAGCTTGACCACGCTCGAAATAAGATGATAGAGTTATATGCTTCTATGGCTCTTTTTGCTATAAATGACTCGAGAATGCTCAAAGAACGTAGGAGAGCGACATTGAATAAAGACCAACAACTGGCTCGACTGACTCAGTTCCTCCTTGATCTTTCTACTCTACCTGAATGAAACCTATCTTATGCATTTTATTATAATTTTTTCAATGAAAATGAATTAAAAAATTTATCTTTTCAAAGAATAATTTTTGTTGTGGACCCATTTATTTATTATGCATCTGACATTAGATACAAATAATAGGTTAGAGTAAAAACAAGATCAGAGATAATATGGACGTAATATATTTTCAAACGTGATCCCACCGAATTTATCTGCTCAGAGGTATTATGGACATGACAGAATAACTCTATGAGAGAATTTGGTAGATTTATCACCCAAGGCATACTCATTCTGAGTACAAATGACAAACTTTTTTGCAGGATGTAATACTATTAGAGGTAATATGGACATGATAGTTCACTGGTTTACTCCGCTGGGGAGAGAAGAAAGAGTATTTCAAGGACGAACTATTGTCTTATCTTTAGGGGATAATAATTGGAATATGATTTAAAGGTAATATAGACATAAATCACCGGACACTTATTGACTGGTGTATAAACATTTAAGATTATTCCTAACCCAACTAGAGATCGAGAATAGGGTATCCTTAAACAACTGGGATTTTTAATAATATAATATTTTTGTTGGAGAGAATCGTTTAGATGATCTCAACGAGAGTGTTCCGTTGGATCTGAGTATTGTCCCACTAGAAAACTTTGGGGACCCATTACCCATGTCTTATTCAAAAATAAATATAGGTAATAGTTTGAGAGGTCGTGTAGGCTATGAGTTGATAGGGATTAAAAAAATATTTGATGTACATCTTATTTTAATCTGCTGGAGATGAAGAAGAATATGTCGTACTTAAACATAATACTTCTTGAAGAATTTGTTGTTGATAAGCATCATTATCAAATCTCTATTAGGTTTAGCGAGTCTGTAGGCTCCGTTGGAGAATATTATATCCACCACATAAAGACCTACCCATTTAGCTTAAATTTGTCTTTTCTCTTATGAGTTGTGATCGTATGTATCCTTACTGTAAGGACTAATTCACTGACCTGGAATATTCTTTCCTTGACCTTTCAATTAAAAGCTCTGGAAATGCGTGCTTGGTATAGTTCAATAAGCTGTTAAACGTGCAGGCACTTTTCATCCAATGCTTCTAATTTTTGCATGCACAAACGATCATTATTCTCTACTATTAGATCATTAGTAATGGCTATTATAAGAGAAGGTATCTGGATTTCGAGAGAAAGAACTGCTTCACATCCGTAGACTAAAGAGAATGGTGTACAACTAGTTGGAGTTAGAACTGTTGTACGATAAGCCCATAAACACTCCCTGAGTTTCTTATTCCAATCGCGTTTATTGGATGAGACAAACTTTTTAAAGGAGTTTGATTATATTCTTGTTGAAAGCTTCCGCTAAGTCGTTGGCTGCTGGATTGTAGGTCGTATATAATTTATTCTGGATTCGATTCTTGTCACATAATCGATAAAATGCTTGACTGACGAATTATGGTCCATTGTCATGTATTATCCTCCGGGGAACACCAAAACGATAGATAACATTGTGTTTGACAAAGTTAATTATGTTGGACATCTTAACTTTGATGAGCGGGACTACTTCTGCCCATTTGGTGAAGTAATCGGTTATCGCAAGTATCAATCGATGTCCTCTAGAAGAAGATGGGCTGATCAGACCAATAATATTCATTCCCTAGGCTTCAAAAGGCCAGAAGGCAGCTGTAGGGTGTAAGAACTCTGCTGGTTAATGGATAAAATCAGCATGGACGTAAACAAAAGCCCAAGGGAACTGATTGTGAGCACTCTATCCGAAAGTATAGATAGACCTGAAGGGGGCTCCACTGGGAAGTTTTTGAGGATCCACTGTCTGTTGCGTATTCAGGATTTCTGAATACAGATAATGGCTTTCGTCTAACTTTGTGGAAAAGAAGTGCATATTTTGCTTACACACTTGTTAGGGATGAACAACGGAGAATGTACAATGTATATTTTGGTTGTCCCGCTGATAGTAAGTGGAGTAAAAGTCTGGCTTAGACATAGTACTTATTGAGAAACTTGTCATTGATAGGCACCATGAGCAAGTCGCCATTGGGTTTGGTGAGCCAGTAAGCGTCGTTGGAGAATACAGACTCCGCGATGAATGGGCCCTCCCATTTAGATTAGAATTTACTGACAGTCTTTTGGGTCATAACCATCGGCCTTCTTACTGTCAAGATGAGGTCACCCACTTGGTAAGTTCTCTCCTTGACCCGTTTGTTAAAGGCACTTGAGAAGCGTGCTTGGTACATCTCAATGCTCTGCTATTAAGCTAAGAGACATTTTTTTCGAGTGTTTCTAACTCTTGTAGCCATCGACAGTGATTATCATCAATGGTCAATTGGTTGGAAAGAGCCACTCAGAGCGACAGAATTTGGATCTCGAGTGCGAGGACCGCTTCACTTTCGTAAACCAAGGAGAATGGCGTACTACCAGTAGGTGTCCGGACCATTATGCGATAGGCCCAGAGACATTCACCCAGCTTCTCATTCCAGTCACGCTTATTGGATTACACAAACTTCTTGAGTAGCTTTATAATAGTTTTGTTGAATGCTTTTGCCAGAATATTAGCTGCTGGGTTGTAGGCAATCGAGGCCACGTTATGGATTAGGTTTTTATCACAAAAATGGTAGAAAGTATGGCTTGCAAACTGTGGACCATTATCGTGGATGATCCTCCATGGCAGGCCAAAGCGTTAAATGACTTGATGCTTGACAAAGCTGATCACATTTGAGATCTTTACTTCAGCTAGTGGAACAACTTCCGCCCATTTGGAGAAGTAGTCGGTGATAGCCAAGATGAACTGATATCCCTTAGAAGAAGGTGGACTAATTGGCCCAATAATGTTCATTCTTCACGCTTTAAATGACCTAGATGCTACCGTTGAGTGTAAGAATTCTGAGGGCTTGTGGATAAAGTCTGCATGGATTTGGCACGCTTGGCACTTCCTCGCATAGTCACCAACATCCGCTACCATTGTCGGCCAATAGTAACTCATTCTCCAGAGACGGTCCTGTAGCTTGGGTCCGGGATGATGGGCATCGCAAACACCATCGTAAGCCTCATGGAGAGCCTACTTCACTTCTGCATTTGATAGGCATCGTAGCAGAAGACCGTCAACGGTGATATAGCATTTTAGTAGACTTATCGTAATCGAACAGGAGGGAATGTGTCACTACCACATTTTCTAGGAAAGGGTATTTTAGTAATTTCCTATTTAATTAAATATTGTGCATGATAAATAATTATTTGTTATATTATTTAATTGTTGTTAGATGTTAGTTATTTATTTTGGACTTGTGTTAGTGGACCTAACTAGTTAGTTTAGACCCATGGACAAACATGAATTAATTGGTTAGAACTTAGCCCATTTAGAAAGCCCATTGCTAAGGAGATAGATTAAATTAATTAAATAATTAGACTAGAAGCTTCCTTCCTTAATTATTTCTTCAAGAGAGGCCCTAAGGGGTATAATGGATATTTTATAGTAGCTTGAGAGAGGGAAAATAGGGGCCGGCCAATTTATAAAGGGGGAAAAATTTTCTCTCCTCTTTTCATTCCAAAACTAGATCTAGAATTTTTCTCTACCAAATTCCTTTATTCCTATTTCGTTTCTATACCAAATTTAATTCCAATTCCTTTCCAAATCACCATTAAAGACTTGAGAAGTAAGGATCTAGAAGGAGGAAGCAAGGATCTACAAAGAGGAGAAAGGATCTACAAGTTGGAGGCAATTGCATCTCATTTAGAGGTTTCATTTGGAATCCATCTCCCAATAGGTACAATTCAGTTTTTCTCCTTAATTTAGATTCTAAATTTGAGATTTAACTATGGAAAATCAACCCATATGCATAGGCTACCCATATGATTTGGTTTTGTGTTCATAGGAGGCCTATTGAGAAAGTTATGGTACGTTGTGTCAATTTTTGGGGAATTTCGAGATTGACAATTGTTGTGTGCGGCAATTGATCCTATAGATCAATTTGGCATGTGCTTGTGTGTTTGGGGCTAGTATCGTATCCACAATTGGGTACATGTAGGTCGTATCCCAACAATTTGGTGATACGTGTTATTTTGGGAGGTTTTTCCTCCGACACGGGACTTTGTACATGTCATATTTTAACACGTACATGTAGATCTATATTTGACACTTCATATTATTCATAAATAATATATGTGACTTGTTTGTGTCCTTCGGGGTATAATTGGACGTGTGGTGGACTCGTGTCACTTGCGTATCCTAGATCTAGTGGGATATGGTGTGATACTCTCCATATGTTGTGTAATTATATGTAGATCTAATTCTTGTGCTCTTAATTCATGAAGATTGTATATATATATATATATATATATATATATATATATATATATATATATATATATATATATATATATATATATTATAGTGTATATATAATTGTGCTTCTTGTATCCTAGATCTACGTATTATGTATGTACTAAGAGTATATATATTATGTAGCCATTCTTCTACATGTATAAATATATATGTTATAGTATATATATTATGTGTAAATATGTATATATGTTGTTACAATATATATATGTATGTGATTATTATTATATGTGTTTGTTAGGTACATATATTCTATATAGTTGTAACAATACATATATATATGATACTATATTGATTTTAGGTGATATTGTGTAGTATATACATATTGTAGCATGTACCTATATAATAGTTGCTATATGATTATATATATATACATATATGTATAATTATAAATATGTTTATGTGTGTGTGTGGTTGCTATATAGTAATTATGTATATAATAATAAGGAGGGTGTATGTATAGTTTTATTGGTATTTATATATATAGATATATATTTATTATGGGGTTATATATATATATATATATATATATATATATATTAGTGCTTTGGCGATGGGGGACATTGGTGACAGCCGCTGTCACTTAAATCAACAGCAGCAGTCGCTGTAGCAGTAGCAGCATCATTAATGACAGCAGCCGCTGTCATTAATATAGCAGCAGCAATGGGAAACATTGGCAGCAGCAGCGATAGCAGATCGGTGATGGCTGCAAACCGTCACCAAAATAGCAGCAGCGGTGGGAAAGTCAGCAGCAGCAGCGACAGCAGCTTCAGCGACAGTCAGAACCGTCACAATAAGGACAGCGTATCAGAATATCAGGTTTTCAGCACAGCTTTTAGCGACAGTTGGCAGATTGTATATATATACGATTATATACTTATAGATAGATATATGTATTTTTTTTTTTATTAATATTGATGTAATATATTCTTAATTGCTAATTTCATTATATGTATAATATTTCGTATATGTATTATATATATATGGGTAGTTAATATAACAAGTTATTGGGAATTACCTTGAGGAACCAAGGTAATTGGGGATACCCAAGGTATTGAGTTGGGTACCAAGATTTGATTTAATATTGTGATACCAAGTTGGTTCAAAACCCCGGTACCTAATTAATATTGTAATTATGATTCTATATTATTATAAAATTGTTTGATATATATAGTGATGTGTTACCTTGGAATTTACGTATCCGGAGATACGGTATCCTAACATTTAAGATGTTGTTTTTATGGCTTAGACTTTAGTATCTTGACACAATATTTTGTGTTAGACTTGTGCAACCTAGAAATAGATAGTTGACCATAGTTGACTATAGTTGACCATAGTTGACCATAGTTGACATTTGACTTAGAATTGACTTATTGACCTAGAAGTTGACTAGTTTAACTTATTCTCTTTCCGAAACCTTGTATTTATGTTATATTCCATATCTAGGTCTTCGAGGCACCGTGTCAGACATCTGTGAGACTATTCATTGGACTTCAGGCGAGTATATTCTCTGATAGTTTCTTATTTATGATATCCTCTATGTTCATTGTATCTAGTGTAGATATCCTTATTTTCTTGACACGATGGTTACACGGATTGGTATATCCGGATCTCATCATGAGATATTATTTCTTGGTATTTGGTGTATCTTGTGCAAGTCTTGTTTTATTGATTATCTTGTACATGTACAGACACTGATTCTCGGGGAGACTAGTTATCTTCTTGGGGAATCTTGTGCCATAGCGTACCATGGTTGGATCTATTATACCAGTCGGGGTGGGAGTATGTAGTGTAGATATGTGATCATATCCATCTTGTATCTTGAATAGTGTTAATCATACACCGCACGTATGATTAGCCTGGCCATAAATCTTGTATCTCTTGTATCAAGTTCCCAAGCCGATCGCATATTAAAGCTAGTACTCACACACTTAGACATTAGTATTCTTGCTTATTGACATATTGCTCATTATCGTATTATTTCTAATATTTCCTTATTGTATATATATCTCTTGTATTATTGTGCATCTTGTATATTCACATCTATTTACTGTTACATAGTTTTTATTATTGATTAGAACTGTTGTTAGAGATGTACTCTGCTCCTTTCCTAACTAGATATATTTTTTCAGATGACACTGAGTAGTGGTACCCTACCATTATGGACCTCAGGATATTGTGGATCTAGAGTCTGAGACCCTGGCTCAGGAGGGACTTATCCCAACTGAGACAGTTGACCCAGGTTTGGTAGCTTCTTAGTATTCTTTGTACTGGATTTGTCTCCAGCTTAGTTTTGCTATTCTTTCAGACTCATTGATGTATTAATTTAGAATCATGAGTTATATTGTGACTATTCTATCCTTTATCTGATTCGTGCTCATTTCCATCTTAGTTTTGTGATTGAGTATATTATCATTGTTGGTGGTTTATTATATTGTTAGATAGATTACCCAGACAACGTTCTACCATCGATTCTGTAGTGTACGTTGGGCGTTGTTTCCGGCTTGTACCCCTACATCGGGTGCGGGTCGTGATATATTTTTAGTGGTAGCCCATACAGGTCTAGGTTCGCAAGTTATGCGATGTCGTGGTAGTATGACGATTTAGTTGTACTACTGCGAGCCTGCGATAGGATATAGGATATAGGCTGAGATACTCAATCACACCTAGGAAAATTCTTTTGATTCAACTATTCTCCTTTGATATTGATACTTGATCTCTTAATCTGTCCTTTCCCTGAGTGTCTTACATCATGTGCCATATTGATTCCTCATTCCATCTTTTTATGAGACATACTCGGAGATACTTACGGAGGCACGTAAGGTTGAGAGGGAGTTGGGTTTGAAGCCCAAGAGAGACCGTAATTCTTTTCTGGGGGCCAGTAACAGTGCAGTATCTGCAAAACGTCCTCATTTTTAGTCCAGAACTTTCCAGCAGCCACAGCAGAACCAGACTCCAGCTAAGGCACCTTTTTACCAGGCACCACAGCAGCAGAGACAGTTACAGCAAGCTCCATGCCACTACTACAAGAAGCCCGGCCACATCTGTGAAGTTTATAGGAGGAGGTTGGGAGTTTGTTTGTATTATGGTACTAAAGGACATCAATTGAGAGAGTATCCTCTTCGTGCAGTTCAGGGAGCAGCTTCAGCTCTGAGGGCACAGACGAGACCACCTGCAGTACAGCCGAGGGACCACTTCCGACACAGCAGCAGCATTATGTCTATCATCAGCAGCAGGGAGGTGCACGTCAGGGACGAGCGTTTGCTATGACCGTTGAGGAGGATGAACCCACCGGAGATGTCATCGCAGGTTCTATTCTTCTTGATTCTATTCCAGCTTTAGCTTTGTTTGATAGTGGTGCTTCCCATAGTTTTGTATCTGTTTCTTTTGCTCTGAAGCATGGTTTGGTAGCTGAGTCTTTGCTTAGGAATTGCAAGATCATGAGAGGGGGAGGCATTATCCTGGTTAATGATATTTGCAAGGATGAGAGTTACTCTGGGAGGCCGGGAGTTGAGTGCATGTCTACTTGTAATGCCACTTCCGAGCTACAACATTGTACTCGGGATGGATTGGTTGAGTAGGCACCGTGCTAGCGTAGATTGTAGAGGAGGTAGAGTTTTGTTTGGTCCGCCAGGAGAGCCAGAGTTCGAGTTTGCTAGAGGAGCTGCAGAGCATGAAGAAGGCATTATTTGTGGAGCTATGGTGGAAGACAAGGAGTTGCCACATCCATTAATAATAAAGTTCTTGGATGTGCTTCCTGAGGAATTGCCAGGTTTGCCGCCAGATCGAGATATTGAATTCTCTATAGACTTGGTGCCAGGTGCAGAACCAATTTTGCAGCATGTCTATAGAGTAAACAACAGCGAGCTGGCCGAGCTGAAGAAGCATGTTGACGAATTGCAGGATAAGGGGTTTATCAGATCGAGTTCTTCACCGTGGGGAGCCCCGGTATTGTTTGTACCGAAGAAGGATGGATCGGTGCGTATGTGCATTAATTATAGGACTTTGAATAATCTCACTATCAAGAATAAGTATCCATTGCCACGGATTAATGATCTGTTTGATCAGTTGAGTGGTGCAAAAGTATTTTTTAAGATAGATTTGAGATCAGGCTACCATCAAGTAAAGGTGAAGCCGGAGGACATACCGAAGACTACTTTTAGAACTCGGTATGGTCAGTACGAGTTTATGGTGATGCCGTTTGGTTTGACTAATGCACCGGTGGTATTTATGAACTTGATGAACATGGTGTTCCACCAGTACCTTGACAAGTTCGTGGTGGTGTTCATCGATGACATACTCATATACTCGAAGACACCAGAGGAGCATGAGGAGCATTTAAGGATTGTGTTGGATATGCTGAGAAAGGACAAGCTGTGTGGGAAGTTGTCCAAATATGAGTTTTTTTTGGATAAGGTGGAGTTCTTGGGGCATGTTGTGACTGGTGATGGTATTTTTATGGATCCAAAGAAGATCGCAGCAGTAGAATCTTGGAAGACCCCGAGTTCGGTAGCAGAGATCAGGAGTTTCTTGGGATTGGCAGGCTACTATAGGAAGTTTGTGCAAGATTTTTCGAGGATTGTCGAACCGATGACCAGACTGACAAAGAAGGATATAGAGTTTGTTTAGACGGAGGATTGCCAGGTTGCTTTTGAAGAGTTGAAGAAGAGGTTGACGTCTACTCCTATTTTGACGTTGTCATCAGGGTCTGGAGGTTTCACTATTATAGTGATGCATCAGGGAAAGGGTTGGGTTGTGTTCTTCAGCAGAATGGGAAAGTGATTTCCTATGCATCCGGACAATTGCGTCCTCATGAAAAGAACTATCATACCCATGATTTTGAGTTGGCAGTAGTCATCTTCGCTCTGAAGTTGTGGAAATATTATTTGTACGGAGAGCGTGTGAAGGTCTTCACAGACCACAAAAGCTTGAAGTACGTTTTCACACAGAAGGAGTTGAACATGAGGCAGTGTCGGTGGTTGGAACTGATAAAGGATTTAATATATCTTTGCAGTATCATCCTGGGAAAGCTAATGTAGTTGCCGATGCTTTGAGTAGGTATTCGGTAGCTATGTTCTTGACGCAGGATCGATATTTGTTGGAGGACTTGGAGAGCTTGGACATTGAGGTGATTATTCCTGGTTGTGCTATGCAGATGTGGAGATTGCAGATACATTCAGATTTGATAGACAGGATCAAGGCAGCACAGTATGAGGATGTATCTCTGAGGAGTATCAGAGCTCAGGTGAGAGCAGGATTGGAGGATAATTTTACTATTGCAGAGGATGGATCTTTGAGGCATGGAGATAGATTGTGTGTTCCTAGTGGAGAGTTACGTGAGGAGGTATTGCAGGAAGCACATCGCTCTCAGTATTCCATGCATTCAGGTGTCAATAAGATATATTGGGATATGCGAGAGAGTGTGTGGTGGTATGGCATGAAGAGGGAAGTGGCACAGTTTGTATCCAGATGCTTAGTGTGCCACCAGGTAAAAGCCGAGAGGCAGAGGCCAGGAGATTTACTTCATCCATTACCCATTCCAGAGTGGAAGTGGGAGCACATTACTATGGATTTTGTGTCCGGACTTCCACGATCTCCAGGAAGAAAAGACACGATTTGGGTCATCGTTGATAGGTTGACCAAGTCGGCCCACTTTTTGCCTTTCAAGGTGGGTTTGTCTTCGGAGAAGCTGGCAGAGATGTATGTGAGGCAAATCATTAGGATATATGGAGTTCCCATCAGCATAGTCTCGGATCGGGATAGTCGTTTCATTTCTCATTTCTGGAGGAGTTTGCAGGAGAGTTTGGGCACTCAGCTCAAGTTCAGTAATGCATATCATCCCAGACAGATGGGCAGTCAGAGAGGACTATTCAGACTCTCGAGGATATGTTGCACACTTTTGTACTAGATTTCGGGGGTTCTTGGGAGGACCATCTCCATTTGGTAGAGTTTGCTAACAACAACAGTTACCAGGCAAGTATAGAGATTTCACCTTTTGAAGCTCTGTACGGTCGGAGGTATCGTACTCCCTTGTCATAGGACGATATTGGAGAGAGAGTTTTGCTTGGGCCAGAGATGGTTGTGGATACAGCAGAGAAGGTTCAGTTGATCAGAGACAGACTTAGAGTGGCACAGGACAGACAGCGGCATTGGGCCAATAGCCACCGGAGACCTTTGGAGTTTGAGGTATAGTTTAGATTTTTGTTTTGTGCTTGTTCTTGGTTGTTTGTTATAGATTAAGTTCTAAAGGTGGTGTTTTGTTCTAGGTGGGTGGTTTGGTGTTTCTGAGGATTTCTTCGACACGAGACATGATTCATTTCGGTGGAGGCAAAAAGCTTAGTCCACGATTCATCGGACCTTTCACTATTCTAGAGAGGGTCGATGCAGTTGCTTATAGACTAGACTTATCACCTGCATTGGAGGGAGTGCACAATGTGTTTCACATGTCACAGTTGAGACGATATGTGGCAAATCCTAGTCATATATTGGATCACTCGGAGATAGAGGTGGGCCCTACTCTTAGCTATCCAGAGCAGCCACTTGAGATTCTGGATCAGAGAGAGAAGGTGCTGAGGAACCAGACTATTTCTTTGGTGTGCGCCGCATGGAGGCATCACTCTCTAGGGGAGTCTACCTGGGAGAGAGAGGATAAAATGCGAGAGCGTTATCCATATTTGTTTGTGCCTTGAGGTATGTTATTTCCTAGTTATGTTCTGTTCATTGTTATGTTTAGTCATAGTTAGTTATGATTCTTTAGTTTTGTTCTGTTATTTTCTGTGGGTAGTTTTTGTTTTTTGAATTTCGAGGACGAAATTATTTTAAGGAGGGTAGACTTGTCACTACCATATTTTCTAGGAAAGGGTATTTCAGTAATTTCTTATTTAATTAGATATTGTGCATAATAAATAATTATTTGTTGTATTATTTAATTGTTGTTAGATGTTAGTTATTTGTTTTGGACTTGTGTTAGGGGACCTAACTAGTTAGTTTAGACCCATGGACCAACATAAATTAATTGGTTAGAACTTAGCCCATTTAGAAAGCCCATTGCTAAGGAGATGGATTAAATTAATTAAATCATTAGACTAGAACCTTCCTTAATTATTTTATCATGAGAGGCCCCAAGGGGTATAATGGATATTTTATAGTAGCTTGAGGGAGGGGAAATAGGGGTCGGCCTATTTATAAAGGGGAGAATTCTCTCTCCTATTTTCATTCCAAAACTAGATCTAGAATTTTCCTCTACCAAATTCCTTCATTCCTATTTCATTTTTCTACCAAATTTTATTCTAATTCCTTCCCAAATCACCATTAGAGACTTAAGAAGCAAGGATCTAGAAGGAGGAAGCAAGGATCTACAAAGAGGAGTAAGGATCTACAAGTTGGAGGCAATTTTATCTCAATTGGAGGTTTCATTGGGAATCCATCTCCCAATAGGTACAATTCAGTTTTTCTCCTTAATTTAGGTTCTAAATATGATATTTAACTATATAAAATCAATCCATATGCATAGGCTACCCATAGGATTTGGTTTCGTGTTCATAGGAGGCCTATTGAGAAAGTTATAGTGCTTTTTGTGTCAATTTTGGGGGAATTTCGAGATTGACAATTGTTGTGTGTGTTAATTGATCCTATAGATTAATTTGGCATGTGCTTGTATGTTTGGGGCTAGTGTCGTATCCACAATTGGGTACGTGTAGGTCGTATCCCAACAATTTAGTGATACGTGTTGTTTTGGGAGTTTTTTTCTTCCACACGGAACTTTGTTCATGTTATATTTTGACACGGACACATAGATTTATATTTGACACTTCGTATTGTTCATAAATAATATATGTGACTTGTTTGTGTCCTTCGGGGTACAATTGGATGTGTGGTGGACTCGTGTCACATGCGTATCCTAGATCTAGTGCGATACGGTGTGATACTCTCCATATGTTGTGTAATTATATGTAGACCTAATTCTTGTGCTCTTAATTCATGAAGATTGTATTTGTGTGTGTGTGTGTGTATATATATATATATATATATATATATATATATATATATATATATATTATATATATTATAGTGTATATATAATTTTGCTTCTTGTATCCTAGATCTACGTATTATGTATGTACTAAGAGTATATATATTATGTAGCCATTCTTCTACATGTATAAATATATATGTTATAGTATATATATTATGTGTAAATATGTATATATGTTGTTACAATATATATATGTATGTGATTATTATTATATGTGTTTGTTAGGTACATATATTCTATATGGTTGTAACAATACATATATATATATATAATACTATGTTGATTTTAGGTGATATTGTGTAGTATATATATATTGTAGCATGTATATATATATGTACATTTAATTGGATAATTATATTATATATAGTTGCTATATTATTATATATATATACATATATGTATAATTATAAATATGTTTACGTGTGTGTGTTGTTGCTATATAGTAATTATGTACATAATAATAAGAAGGGTTTATGTATAGTTTTATTGGTATTTATATATATAGATATATATATTTATTATGGGGTTATATATATATATATGTTATATATATATATATATATATATATATATATAAGTGCTTTGGCGACGGGGGCATTGGTGACAGCCGTTGTCACTTAAATCAGCAGCAGCAGCCGCTGTAGCAGTAGCAGCATCATTAATGACAACAGCCGCTGTAGAAGCATGAAAAATACGCTGGGGAATTATACGCTTAAAACCCCCAACATACATGAAGCACGCATAAACCAGAAGCTTTAGCGCAGTGTGGCATAAAATATGACTTCAGAGATGCCCGCGTAAAGCAGCGCTTCAAGGCTATTTTGGCATAAAAGGTTGCTATACCTCCCTCCGGCATAAACTATGTCTGCTTTTAAGGCAGCGTGAAGTTGTACGAGGAACTCTTTGTATTCCTCGAACGAACCTGTCAGACAGAACAGTGAACCTGACTCCTGACAAAGAGTACTGCACGACAATCGAGAGGGCGGCTGTAATGATGATTCTGCACAGAGGCCCAGGTTGTCGTTTAGTGGCATATCCTTGATACAAGTCGTTTTTACGCACTCAAGGAATACGCTGCCTATTTTACATAGGCAGAAATGAGCCTTTACGCTTAAGATGAGATGAAATTAGACGTCGCGTCAAAATATGTTCTTCGTACAGAATTTGAGGCATATCTCTGCAGTTAATGTGCGAGATGGGGGCAGATCTCTGGATGAAATTTTGTTCTATTTTTAATGACTGGGAGAGCTAAACTAGGGTTAATACGCTCACATCACTATCCCTGCATGTTATGCCATCCAGGCTATTTTTAACTATAGGAGTACGCCGTATGCTATCTCCTCGAAATACGCCAACTCAGGCTATATTTGCAAAGGTACGTGATAAGGCTATTTCGCCCAGAATACGCTCAAGACCTCAGTCAAGGAGGATAATTGGCTAGTTTACGCTGGCTACCTAGTATTTATGCAGCATCAAGCTTTACGCAGAACTTGGCTTTTACGCCAATACGACAACTACTTGGCTTTTACGCCAACACGACAGCTATTTGGCTTTTACGCCAACAAGATAGCCACTTGGCTTTTACGCCAACAATACAGCTACTTGGCTTTTTACGCCAACAAGACAGCTACTTGGCTTTTTACGCCAACAAGACAACTACTTGGCTTTTTACGCCAACAGGACAGCTACTTGGCTTTTACGCCAACAAGACAGCTATTTGGCTTTTACGCCAACGAGATAGTTATTTGGCTTTTATTCCAACCATCTCTACGCGAGGGGCCGTTACCTACGTAGCTTGCTTGCCGTGATCTTCGATGAGCGATTATATGCATTACCTCATAATGGGACACGCGTTACATGCGGATTCAGGAGACCATTCAGACGTGGGTAGCAGTTATTATAACCGCCGCGTAAAAGGTGCAACTCTCTCCACTAAGTGGCTTCTACGCCGACTGGTCAGTTACTGTGACCGAATTCTATAAATAGAGACCGCCGGTCACAAGAGAAAAGGGTCGAAAGGTCGAAGGGTGGACAAAGAAGAGAGATCAGACAAAGAGTAGTGATTGACGACTCTGGCAACGAGAATCCAATCCCTCCTACAATATTTGAAGCTTCTTCTTCTTCTACAGCACTTCTTCATCATCGTGTGGTCCAAGGGACAAAGTGATCGACCGCAGATCAGACTCCTATAGCAATTTTTTCCCAAAATTATTTTTATTGTACTTAACATCCTCGTATAGGATTAATTGTACTCTTTTCTTTTCTTGTTTGTAAACAAAAAGGTTTCGTACAAACCCTCTATTTGTTTTATCTCAAACAAAATGGCGACTCACCAGGTGAATTTCCAAAACCTATCATGTTCATGATACCTCTGATAGTGTTTTGTATACCAGGAGAGTTTAATAGCCTAAGTTTGTAAAACCAAAATAAGCTTCATACAAAACCCCCATTTGTTTTATCACCAAATAGCCGCTGTCATTAATATAGCAACAACAGCGGGAAACATAGGCAGCAGTAGTGGGAAAGTCAGCGATAGCAGCGACAGCAGCTTCAGCAACAGTCAGAACCGTCACAATAAGGACAGCGTATCAGAATATCAGGTTTTCAGCACAGCTTTTAGCGACAGTTGGCAGATTGTATATATATATGATTATATACTTATAGATAGATATATATGTATATATATATTGGTATTAATATTGATGTAATATATTCTTAATTGCTAATTTCATTATATGTATAAAATTTAGTATATGTATTATATATATACGGGTAGTTAATATAACAAGGTATTGGGAATTACCTTGAGGAACCAAGGTAATTGGGGATACCCAAGGTATTGAGTTGGGTACCAAGATTTGATTTAATATTGTGATACCAAGTTGGTTCCAAACTACGGTACCTAATTAATGTTGTAATTGTGATTCTATATTATTATAAATAATTGTTTGATATATATATAGTGATGTGTTACCATGGAATTTACGTATCCGGAGATACGGTATCCTAACATTTAATATATGGTTTTTATGGCTTAGACTTTAGTATCTTGACACAATATTTTGTGTTAGACTTGTGCAACCTAGAAATAGATAGTTGACCATAGTTGACCATAGTTGACTATAGTTGACTTTTGAGTTAGAATTGACTTATTGACCTAGAAGTTGACTTGTTTAACTTATTCTCTTTTTGAAACCTTGTATTGATGCTGTATTCCATATCTAGGTCTTCGAGGCACCGTGTCAGACATTTGTGAGACTATTTATTGGACTTCAGACGAGTACATTCTCTGATAGTTTCTCATTTATGATATCCTCTATGTTCATTGTATCTAGTGTAAATATCCATGTTTTCTTGACACGATGGTTCCACGGATTGGTATATCCGGATCTCGTCATGAGATGTTATTTTTTGGTATTTGGTGTATCTTGTGCAAGTCATGTTTTATTGATTATCTTGTACATGTACAGACACTGATTCTCTGGGAGACTAGCTATCTTCTTGGGGAATCCTATGCCATAGCGTACCATGGTTGGATCTATTATACCAATCGAGGGTGGGGAGTATGTAGTATAGATATGTGATCATACCCATCTTGTATCTTGAATAGTGTTAATCATACACCGCACGTATGATTAGCCAGGCCATAAATCTTGTATCTCTTGTATCAAGTTTCCAAGCCGATCATATGTTAAAGCTAGTACTCACACACTTAGACATTAGTATTCTTGCTCATTGACATATTGCTTATTATCGTATTATTTCCAGTATTTTCTTATTGTATATATATCTCTTGTATCTATTATGCATCTTGTATATTCACATATATTTACTGTTACATGGTTTTTATTATTGATTAGAACTACTGTTAGAGATGTACTCTGCTCCTTTCTTGACTGGATATATTTTTTCAGATGACACTGAGGAGTGGTACCCTACCCATTATAGACCTCAGGATGTTGTGGGTCTAGAGTCTGAGACCCTGGCTCAGGAGAGACTTATACTAACTGAGACAGTTGACCCGGGTTTGGTAGCTTCTTAGTATTCTTTCTACTGGATTTGTCTCCAACTTATTTTTGCTATTCTTCAGACTCATTGATGTATTATTTTAGACTCATGAGTTGTATTGTGACTATTCTATTCTTTATCTGATTCGTGCTCATTTCCATCTTAGTTCTATGATTGAATATATTATCATTGTTGGTGGTTTATTATATTGTTAGATAGATTATCCAGACAGCGTTCTACTGCCGATTCTGTGGCATAGGCTAGGCGTTGTTTCCGACTTGTACACCTACATCGGGAGCGGGTCGTGACAGAATATCTTTTGATGGAAGTGGCTTTTTTTTGGGTTCTCGAAAAGAATTTCATAGACTGCATAGTCAATGAATGGGAGTCTCCAGTCTTGGGAGTCGGTGTTTGTCTCTACTAAGTAGCCCAGGAACAGACAAAAAATATTTTTGGGCAGACCAACTCTTGATCTGTAAGCCCCCTGATTTTCATAAATTTTAAATAGGAATTTTTCACAATTTTCTGGAATTTTTCTAGGATTTTTTTATTAATTAAAACCTAGGTATTTTGAAATAAAATGATTTTTAAAAGTTGGTTAATATTAAAATATTATGGAAATAATATTTTATGGTGTAAAATAGAAAACCGGACATAGGATAATTTTCTGTGAATTTATTGGACTCCGAAAACGCGTTTAAAGCCCTAAAAACTATTAAATAAATAAACCAATTTAAACCCTGAAATAAACCGGGTTTATTCCAAATAAATCAAACTAAACCAAACCGGACCGACCGGTCTAGTAAACCCAAACCCAATTCTTTATTGGGTCGGATCCGGGCCCAAACCCTACCCGACCCGCGGACCCAAAACCCAAACCCGAAACCTAAATCCTAATCTGAAATCTAACCCTAACCCTAATTGAAGTCGGAATCCGACCGGCGGCCACCCTATATATCCCCTCGGCCCGTCGGAACCCTAGATCCCTCCATCTCTCCGCCGACGATTTCCCCCAGCCACCTCTGTCTTCGACGACCTAGCTCCGCCATAATCCGACCCCCTTTCTCCTCCCTCCGACCGCATCTGATCGACTCTGCCTCCGTGAGCTCCACACCACCATCGCCACTAGCCGCCCGACTCCGGCCTCCCCATCCATCTCCGCCACGCTGAGCCCACGACCCCTTGGCTCCATCCCCGGCCAACGCCACACCCATTTCCCCTGCCCTAGCCCCGACGCCCTAGTCGAGCTCCCGAACCCTTCCATCACCGCCCTCTTCCTCGTCGACCTCATCAGCCTCCCCTCGCCGCCGACTCCCCACCTCCGTCGCTGTCGAGCAACCCTGAGCCCCGACTCCCCTCCTCTCATTCACCTCGACCAGCTCCACCCCCGCAGCCCCGTCACCTCGAACCCCCGACCTCCCAGCCGTCGATCACCCTCCGTCCCAAAGCCCGACACCTCCACCACCGGAAACCCCTCTCCTTCTTCCTCCTTCCCAGAACCCCCGTGCCCTAGCCCTCTACCCGTCGCCCTCGGCCACGACCCCCCAACAAAGCAGCTCCCCGACCCGCTGACCTAGCCCCGGACAAGGCAAACCCTAGCCTGGACACGGCAGTGCAGGACACAGCGGACACAAGCACCTTAAACCCTAGTACCGTGGACACAGAGACCCGGACACGTCCAGGACACGAAGGAGACCCTCGGACACAGGAAATCATCGTTCACGGAGCCCTGTTCAGGTACCATTTTCTCTCACCTCGTAACTCCATTTTTGAATCCGTCAGTTGTAACGCATAGACTGTGCGACCCTCTCGGTGCCCGTACAACTCACTCGGTGCATCGCGTCTTGTGGCGATCGCGAACCTTGATCCAAAAACAGGAAAAACAATGCCCTGTTTCACCCCGGAATCAACGCGTATCCGCGGACACCGTCCCGTATTCGACAGTTCTGGAACACATTGTAATTTTGTGTACACACGTCGGATTGAGACGAAACTTGCGCCATCGGAACTGTAGCAATACGCTGGTCCTGTGACCCAAGTTTGGTTCGATTCTGAGAACGTTGACGAAATCGTGTATCGTGGGCCCCACAAGCTCCACTTGACGGGCGATTTTGTGATCGGCTCATCGAAATCAAATTCTGGAAGTTCCATTGGGTTCGTATCATTGTTCCTGACTTGTTGACACTAAGTTGGGCGAATTTGGAGACCCTTGACCCTGACACGCTTTTCGGTGCGAAGTGGCCCACATGTGGATCCCGCTTTGGCCCAAAACTGTGATTTTTGCCCCTGTGTCGAAATTGGACTTAAGGACAGGCGTTTCTAGCTATTTGATATTTTCTGGACATGATAGTGATGTTTATTTTAGCAACCGGAGTAGTACCTGCAGATCACACTGAGACCAGAGCCACATTTGGAGCCAGGACCCCAGGCAAGTGTACCTTGCCAAACTTGCAGTATATCGATTCATATTACTCTTATGTTTTATTCCTGTAATTGTTGTGCATGCTTGACCTAGGACCGTGTGACTTACTTAGCGTCATATTAATAGTCAGGTGCCAACACCATACGCGGAGTTGTGTAACGTCATCTAGAGATGGACACCGAGACCCGATACATTCTCGTACTTGTCTTACCAAGTACGATATACCCAGGACACTTGATACTATTCATGAGACGGAATCTTCCTGAGATATTTATGGTGATTCTGTATAGGATACAGTTTTATGACTTACACAGTTTATATGCTTAGATTTTATCCAGACTTGTTGCATTAGATATGGTTTTGCGTGTCATGGACATGAGACGTGAGATTACATTGGGTGGGGAGAGATTTACCATACAAAAGGCTGATTATATATATAATAATTTAATGGAAGTGCCTTAGTCTCTGGCGTCAGAACTATGGTACCGTACTGGCCCTTCAAGAAAATACTGCTATGGGTTTCTCCGACACTGATCCTGTAGTAGTCTCAGCCCGAGTATGACTAGAACTCTCACTTGCATATCACTTAGCTGGTTATTTATTTACCCTATTGTTTCATTTATTGCTGCACTGCATTTATTTTGGCATGAGCTTTCTTGTACCTTGCTATGTCCCCTGAGGACCTGGATCCGGATTATGTCCCCAGGATTAGCTGACGAGATCTATCCTGAGGTATACGGGACCGGAGCATTAGCATTAACAGAAGCAGGTGCCTACATTGGAGCAGAACCAGGATCCGAGAACGAGACTGTACCAGAGGACTTCTCTTGAGTATTGGCTTGAGATACTCATTTATTTTAGTTTGTAGTTATTTCATTTCCAGTCTATTTCATTGATATACCAGACTTATTCTCGGATTGTTCTCTGAGACACTTTTATTGAGATTTGCTAGTTTATTTTATTTACATTATTCTGGCATTTGATCGGTGATTATCTGTTGTGGATGAGATTGGTATAGACCGTGACTTGTATCATTGGACCTACTTATTGTTATATTATAGCTTAAGTATGCCCCGATGGATCCATTAAATTGGGTTTGTCCATCGGTGTGTGCTGCTGGCTATTATCACGCGTCTGGTCCCTCAGTATTTTGGGACTAGGGCGTGACATAGTTTTTGTGGTGGCCCATGCAGCTCAACGACTAAATTGTTCGGTTTCAACATAGGGACCGAGCAAGCCTGCAATAAGAATAGGAAAAGTTTTGGATCTCATCCACTTGCTTGAATCGTTCTTGACATTTATATCGGATTCGAATTAATTCTTGACTTGCATCCTGCCTTGATTCCTGAGCGCCTCTTATTATTTATTTTGGTTGTTATTCTAATATTTTATTTTATTTTTCTAGGTGATTGGTAATTAGAACTTGACAGTTTACGTTATTATCGTAGATTATGACCTAATGATTATCCCTTAGCTTTAAGTCACGTAATTAGTACCCCCACCTCGATACAAGCTAGATCCCTTACCCTTGACGGACAGTAACTCTTCCATCCTCACTATCGACACTTGTTCTAAGCACTAAGACTAAGGCTTAAGACGACCATGACCTATGTAATATAGGAGGATACCCTAATAGGTACCAAGACCCCTTCTCGTAGACCTTAATAAGAGTTTCCATGGTATCCTTAAGACAATTTCAGTATTAGTTTATTGTTTTAAGTTGAGTAGTATGCCTCCCAACGTAGTACCACCTAGCCCTATTAACCCATTGATGAAGTGAACTAGGATGACACAACTTTAGACTTGCATAAGAAGATAGTGTTTATTCAGACTGTAGAAATTATAGGTCCAGGCCCCTATACTTGGTCGACTAGCAACATAGACGAGGAGGTTGTATGATAACTGTAGAGATTGTAGAGTCTGTTATTATTATGGTTGCTTGTTTGTTTTGTTTTGTGAACTTGATTAATTTGTACCTCTTTTCATCATCATCTAGCGTACTTATAATTGTTGTACTACCTTGACTTATGCTGCTAATACAGCCTAGTTTTACAAGCTTATCCTTTTATCGAGCTTGTTCATGACATATGTATTATTGGACGCGTACACTAATACAATTGTCTATTCAGAATCAGTATATTAAGGTCTGGCCAACCTTAGTGTGCTTGATTCGCCCTTCGTAATACTATTTTACGTGGATTGAGATATGTAGTGATTAGTAGACGAATGAACTTGCCCTCTAAACATGTCTGACATATCGTATCGGTTACATAACTGTACTAATACGAGCATGCGAACGAAGAATTACTAGAATTGGATTCCAACCCACAATTGCTTAACAATTCCCATTTGAATTTTTTTAAACGCCTTGATCCCGGTAATTCTATTCTATTACCTCACCCTTGGACTCTTTATTATTGATCTCCGTCTTCCCTTATTTCGGAAAGACGAAACATCGTGCTTGGTATAAGTTTGATATATAGACAGTACTAGATATACCCCACAGGCTGGTCACATTGTTTGATGACCCTTTTATAAATGACTAAGGGAATACCATAGGTGATATATTTGGTGTTAAAGACTTGAGGATTCAATAACATGATTAAATAAATTGGGGCATAGCTTTCTTAGATGTATAGCCTTAGATGATGGATGGATAAATTCTAAGTTGGGTAGAGACCGCAATGTTCACTCGAGAGGAATCCTTTAGACGGTAATCAAGTGGGATTGGATAGAGAGAACCCTACCATATTTTAATTTCGAGGACAAAATTTTTATAAGTTGGGTAGATTGTAAGCCACCTGATTTTCATAATTTTTAATAGGAAATTTTCACAATTTTCTGAGATTTTTCTGGGATTTTTTTATTAATTAAAACCTAGGTATTTTGAAATAAAATGATTTTTAAATGTTGGTTAATATTAAAATATTATGGAAATAATATTTTATGGTGTAAAATGGAAAACCGGATATAGGGTAATTTTTTGTGAATTTATTGGACTCCGGAAACGCGTTTAAAGACCTAAAAACTATTAAATAAATAAACCAATTTAAACCCTGAAATAAACCGGGTTTATTCCAAATAAACCGAACTAAACCAAACCGGACCGACCGGTCTAGTAAACCCAAACCCAATTCTTTATTGGGTCGGATTCGGGCCCAAACCCGACTCGACCCGCGGACCCGAAACCCAAACCCGAAACCTAAATCCTAATCTGAAATCTAACCCTAACCCTAATTGAAGTCGGAATCCGACCGGCGGCCACCCTATATATCCCCTCGGCCCGCCGGAACCCTAGATCCCTCCATCTCTCCGCCGACGATTTCCCCCAGCCACCTCTGTCTTCGATGACCTAGCTCCGCCCTAATCCGACCCCCTTTCTCCTCCCTCCGGCCGCCTCTGATCGACTCCGCCTCCGTGAGCTCCACACCACCATCGCCACCAACTAGCCGCCCGACTCCGGCCTCCCCCATCCATCTCTGCCACACTGAGCCCACGACCCCTTGGCTCCATCCCCGGCAAACGCCACACCCATCTCCCCTGCCCTAGCCCCGACGCCCTAGTCGAGCTCCCGAACCCCTCCATCACCGCCCTCTTCCTCGTCGACCTCATCAGCCTCCCCTCGCCGCTGACTCCCCACCTCCGCCGCTGTCGAGCAACCCCGAGCCCCGACTCCCCTCCTCTCATTCACCTCGACCAGCTCCACCCCCGCAGCCCCGTCACCTCGAACACCCGACCTCCCAGTCGTCGATCACCCTCCGTCCCAAAGCCCGATACCTCCACCACCGGAAACCCCTCTCCTTCTTCCTCCTTCCCAGAACCCCCGTTCCCTAGCCCTCTACCCGTCGCCCTCGGCCACGACCCCCGACACAGCAGCTCCCCGACCCGCTGACCTAGCCCTGGACACGGCAAACCCTAGCCTGGACACGACAGTGCAGGATACAGCGGACACAAGCACCTCAAACCCTAGTACCGTGGACACAGAGATCCGGACACGTCCAGGACACGAAGGAGACCCTCGGACACAGGAAATCATCGTTCACGGAGCCCTGTTCAGGTACCGCTTTCTCTCACCTCGTAACTCCATTTTTGAATCCGTAACGCGTAGACTGTGCGACCCTCTCGGTGCCCGTGCAACTCACTCGGTGCATCGCGTCCTGTGGCGATCGCGAACCGCGATCTAAAAACAGGAAAAATAATGCCCTGTTTCACCCCGGAACTGAGTGCGCCCCGCCAAACGGGACGACTTGGTCGTACGCGGTCTTTTTCGATACGTGTGCGCCGTCGATACGAACGTGCGGGATTTTGCATAAGTTGATTTGGATGTGCGTGCACACCGGAATCAACGCGTATCCGCGGACACCGTCCCATATCCGTCAGTTCTGGAACACGTTGTAACTTTGTATACACACGTCGGATCGAGACAAAACTTGCGCCATCGGACTCGTAGCATATGCTGCTCCTGTGACCAAAGTTTGGTTCGATTCTGAGAACGTTGACGAAATCGCGTATCGTGGGCCCCACAGGCTCCACTTAAAGGGCGATTTTGTGATCGGCTCATCGGAATCCAATTCTGAAAGTTTTGTTGGGTTCGTATCATTGTTCCTGACTTATTTACACTAAGTTGGGCAAATTTGGAGACCCTTGACCCTGACACGCTTTTCGGTACGAAGTGGCCCACATGTGGACCCCGCTTTGGCCCAAAACTGTGATTTTTGCCCCTGTGTCCAAATTGGACTTAAGGACAGGCGTTTCTAGCTATTTAATATTTTTTGGACATGATGGTGATGTTTATTTCAGCAACCGGAGTAGTACCTGCAGATCACACTGAGACAAGAGCCACATTTGGAGCCAGGACCCCAGGCAAGTACACCTTGCCAAACTTGCCGTATATTGATTCATATTATTCTCTTGTTTTATTCCTGTGATTGTTGTGCATGCTTGACCTAGGACCGTGTGACTTACTTAGCGTCAGATTAATAGTCGGGTGCAAACACCATACGCGGAGTTGTGTAACGTCATCTAGAGATGGACACCGAGACCCGATACATTCTCGTACTTGTCTTACCAAGTACGATATACCCAGGACACTTGACACTATTCATGAGACGGAATCTTCCTGAGATATTTATGGTGATTCTGTATAGGATACAGTTTTATGACTTACATAGTTTACATGCTTAGATTTTATCCAGACTTGTTGCATTAGATATGGTTTTGCGTGTCATGGACATGAGACGTGAGATTACATTGGGTGGGGAGAGATTTACCATACAAAAGGCTGATTATATATATAATAATTTAATAGAAGTGCCTTAGTCTCTGGCGACAGAACTATGGTACCGTACTGGCCCTTCGAGAAAATACTGCTATGGGTTTCTTCGACACTGATCCTGTAGTAGTCTCAGCCCGAGTATGACTAGAACTCTCACTTGCATATCACTTAGCTGGTTATTTATTTACCCTATTATTTTATTTATTATTGTACTGCATTTATTTTGACATGAGCTTTCTTGTACCTTGCTATATCCCCTGAGGACCTGGATCCGGATTATGTCCCCAGGATTAGCTGACGAGATCTATCCTGAGGTATACGGGACCGGAGCATTAGCATTAGCATTAGCAGAAGCAGGTGCCTACATTGGAGCATAACTAGGATCCGAGGACGAGACCGTACCAGAGGACTTCTCTTGAGTATTGTCTTGAGATACTCATTTATTTCAGTTTATAGTTATTTCATTTCTAGTCTATTTCATTGATGTACCAGACTTATTCTCGGATTGTTCTCCGAGACACTTTTATTGAGATTTGCTAGTTTATTTTATTTAGATTATTCTGGCATTTGATCGGTGATTATCTGTTGTGGATGAGATTGGTATAGACCGTGACTTGTATCATTGGACCTACTTATTGTTATATTATAGCTTAAGTATGCCCCGATAGATCCATTAAATTGGGTTTGTCCATCGGTGTGTGCTGCTGGCCATTATCACGCGTCTGGTCCCTCGGTATTTTTGGACTGGGCGTGACATGATCGACCACTGTGATCAGGTGATAGATTTTGATCGGGATTGCTAGGGAGGCAGCTAGGCCGGCCACGATGTCAGCCTCGATATTTTACAGCTGAGGGACGTGCTCTATGAAGAACCCCTCGAAGGTGGAGATTATTCCAAGTGTGTCTTGGTGGTAGAAAATCAAGTCCTCGTGCCGGATATCATATTCGCCCCGGACCTGACTGACTATCAGCTTAAAATCGTTGTAGGCTTTCCGGTAGTCTACTCCCACTTGTTTAGCGAGTTGGAGCCCAATGATGAGGGCGTCGTACTCTGCTATATTATTGGAGCATGGCTCTGTGAGGGAGTAAGTGCGATTTATGAACAGATCATGTGGGTAAATAAGTATTATCTCGATGCCTGCAACAATAATGCCTTTAGGCCCTGTTCTTGAAGTACCGTCGAAGAATATTCGCCAAACGGCTTCTGCGCTTGTGGTTATGTTTGAGTCCGTTACTTCGTTTGGATTCTTCTCGTAGAACTTTAAGGTCTGGATGGGCTGCCAGGAAATCTTCCAATGCTTGATCTTCGACCTCCTTTTATGGGACAAATACCATATCGTACGGCGACAACAGTATTGCCCATGTGCCTAGGCGAGAGTTTAGCATTCTAGGTTTAGTCATAAGGACCCTGAGAGGATTAACTCGTGAGGTCACATGGATGGTTTCTCCTGCCATATAATGTCGGGTCTTCTAAATGGCGAAGACCAAAGCGAGGCACTCTTTCTCAACGGGGTTATATCTGTGCTCTGTGCAGCCATCATTCTACTGAGGTAGTAGATGGCTTGTTCATGACCTGAATCTCTTTCTTGGACTAGTAGAAATCTGAAGGAGTGATCAATTTCCCGTACATATAACAAGAGGGATCTTCCCACAACGGGAGCCACCAATACTGGAGGGTTTATGAGATACTCATTGATGTCGTCGAAGGCAAGCTAGCATTCTTTATTCCAGAAAAAGGAGACTTTGTAGAACATCGATTGACATATTGGCACAACTTGCCAATGCTCCGTCGAAGTTGTCACTCTTCGAGCTTCTTCGACTCTCCAAAGATACTCGAGAAGCTCTAAGCGAGACGTTGTAGAACATCGATTCTTATCTGTCCCAGGTCAAGCCACTGGTCGAGGACCCCGTTGCATGCCCCTACTGCCACAATGTAATGGAACTAATACCAAACATCACATTTTTAGAACAAGACATATTACTCAAAAATAACAGGCATGATCGTCCTCTTTATTATACTGGTTATATAGGGGCCATCAAGGTGGATTGAATGCACATTGATCCTGGTTCCTCTATCAACATTATCTCCCACATCCTGATTTAGACACTCGCGACCCCAATACATCGGTTAGCAGCGACCAACACCACCATTAGTAGACTCAATGTCGGAAGAAGCTACCCTCTGGGAAAGATTCGCTTGAAATGCTAGATTGGCGACTTGCAAACATAGGGCACTTGCTACATCATAGACTTAGATGTATCCTACAACCTCTTATTGGGACATCTATAGATACATGAATACATGATCGTGCCTTCGACTTTACACCAGTTCCTGAAGTATGTCGACCATGATGGCGTCATTAAGACCAATTTCGCTGATATTGATCGCTTTAAAAGGGTCGAGGCATATTACTCCGATAAAATCTTGTATAGACAAAGTCAACAAGACAAAGGAGAAAATGATGATGATGAAGCAGAGGCAACCATAACCTCTGACAAGCCTTTGACAATTTACCTCAAAGGACGTGCTTGAAATGCAACTCCTCCCCCTGGTGATAAAACTTTAAAGGAAGGTACCGAAAACTCTGACCACACGGATGTGAAGACCCTGCCAACCACAAAAGAAGGACCCAACACTGGCTCCTGCCCCTGAACCCCTGGTTGTTAAACTCCGGAGGAGACTCCCAAAGCCAGCATTCGTACTGGAAGCAAATTTCAAGAAAGGCTAGATGAAAGAATTAATAGATGCTCACGCTGATACTCCCTCTCTCGATGATGTAATCCCGGTAGATAAAGTACCTTATTTCATGAATAAATGGTTATTTGAATTATTCAGATGTCGAATACTTAAGTATAATGTAATCCTTAGAACATGGCCTAGGGTTATAACTACGTATACAGGTGACTACCACCTATGTAGCGAGCCGAGTTCTCCCTATTCGAGACTCCTACTTTATAGTACCAGCAAGGAGGAGGGGGGACAAACCCATTATCTTCGGTAGAGTCAAATATTCCCAGTCCTTCATTCCAGAAGAACATGAGCTAGAACCCGATACCGGCAAAATACAACTTTATCGGTACAGTGCTCGAGCCTATCACCTTATCCAGAGGATGGGCTATGACATAAAAGCCGTTAAAGGATTAAACTACAAAAAAGGTCGGTGAATGCCTTTGCTTCTCCATGCACCTGCGACCAAATCCAAGTGATACTACCAGAAAACTTGGCATGGGTTGGAGTATGTCATACCTCCATCAACATCCGATGCCTCAGAAGAAGATGACGAATTATACTCTCACTCTTCAGAATCTTTCGCTTGGGACTCCGATATCAATATTGGGAATATGTTCAAACATATATTGTCTGCCAATATGGTGTGAGCTAACCCTGAGGAAGACGACGATGATCCACCTGAACTCTTTAAAGTAGAGCCGTGGGCCCAACGCCTAGACTCACAATAGAAAATATGGTTCGAATAACGGGAACCTCCTACTGAGGACGAAGTTATGCATGTAACCTCCGATTTCCAAATTTCCGAAATAATTAGATTTTTAATTTATTTTAAATACCAAGTTTATAAAATATTTTTCCTTGAATTCTTGTATTTGATTTTGAACAATGTTTGATTTTAGAAGGTAATTTAAAATCTTTTATAAAAATCATTTTTCCTAAATGTCGATTTATTATAAAATAAATAGATAAATAATGATATATATATATATAATACTCTAGCTTCGAATATTTATTGGCTTGAATCATAAAATTATTGTTTTAAATAAAAATTTATTTGAAGGACTAGTTGATAAAATATAATAAATTTTATATTTATTGGGTTAGTAAATAAATAAATTTCGTACTTTCTAAGATTTTGCAATATGGATTAATTAGTAGCTAATTGGGAATCAGTTAGCTTTCCTAAAATATTTTCTGAAATTATAATCTTTTCTTTTAAAATTTTACAAGATTGCCATTTCCCATTAACTAGCCAACACACCCTCAATTTTTCCCACATGAAAACTCATTCATATATAATCTGGGCCATTCATTATTTGGGCCAATCCTCACCCTTCATCCCACACCCTCTCTCCCTATTTAAGTCTCTCATCACCATTCCCAAGAAATCCTAGCTAGCCCTCACAAATTCCCACAAGCCAACAAGCCACCACCATTTTGTGTGCTCGTGTCCGTGTGTCCAGCATTACCGTGTCAGCCGTGTTGGCCTCGGGTCCGACTCCGGGTGTCCCACCGTATTTATTCATTTCCTGTGTCCGGTTACAACATTACAACCAGATTTTCGTGTCCGACACACCCGGACACATCCACCTCCACCACAGCAAACATCATCCTCGTGTCCACCATCTGGACACATCCCCACCACAGTACATTCAGACCCCTGTGTCCAACACCCGGACACGTCCACAGTATAGCAAACCATCGTGTCCAGTCCCGGACACGATCCACCCTGACACAGAATCCAAACCCTAACCTAGATCCCGCTGCCGCTGACGACTGGGACCTCCTCCTCCGTCGAGCCGTGGCCGCCTCCTTGAACCGAGCACCGCCGCCTTGAGCAGATCCGCCGCCTCCTCGAACCGAGCACCGCTGCCTCAGATCCGTCGAGCTGTGGCCGCCTCCGTCGAGCCGAGCTTCGCCGCCGCTTTCCTCACCGGAGCCGACGTCGTCGCCGCCGATCTGGCTTAGATCCAGCCGTTGTCGAGCTCCGCTGCCGCTGCCGAGTTCGACCGCCGACGCCGTGCCCGCGTGACCGGCGGACTTCCCCGACCGTCGACGCCGGAAACCCCCCAGGTGAACTCTTTCCCCTCTCCCTCACTCTCTGTTTATCTTCCTTTCTTTAATTCTTTCGTTCATTTGAAGTTTTGTTCTTTGGTAGAGTATTTTGCATTTTTAAGGTATAATTATAATTAAAATATTAATATATAATTAGTCTTTGTGAATTGGGTTTAGCAGCATTTGAATACATTAGTACATATATAATTTATTAAAAATTTTGATTATATATAATAAGGTTTACTTATAAAATAAAAATTTAGTAATGGTTAGTAATTTCATAATAGTGACTCAAGTAGATTAATGATTGGTTTGTTTTTATATATATAAATAGTTCTCAAATGAGTTTCAAAACAACTAGATTCATATAAGTTATACGTATAATTTTTAAATGAATTTTAAGGTAATTAGGGTATTAGAGTTTAGAGTAGCGACCAAAGCACCTCTTAGCATAACTTAATTTTTGAGTTAAGCTAATTAGTTTATTTTCCTGTCTGTACGGGCTGTTCAGACCTAGTATCTTCTATCAAAATTTGTGCCGAACTCCGATCTTGAACTTCTTTATATAGTTTCTAGCTATTTGGACTGCTCCGGACCCATTGGAACTAACTGCTATTTCATTTGGGATCACCTTGAGGAGGGTGGCATTATATACATTCTTTGATTAGTTATATATATATATAAAATGTTTGATTGATATATATATACAAATATATATTTTGGTATAAAAATATATTTATATACATCTATTAGTGTATATACACATATACGTATTTTGTACAATTACTAATAGACACTTATATATATATTATATACATTTTTATTAGTATATACCCTGAGTGTAAATGTGTATTATATACGTATCCCCTACTAGATGACCCTAGTCGACTAGAGCCATGCCTGGCATAGCCCTGAGGCCAGTGTATTTCTATTATGTGTTAGTGTAGCATCTGATACAAGTGATATTATTATATGTTTATAGGACTGTCGGATTCTCCAGACGATACTCTGGGACAGGACATTGGTATTGATAGCTAAGGACCCAAGGCGAGTACATTCTCTGATAAGTTTTTAATTTATGATATCTTCTATGTTCACTGTATCTAGTGTAGATATCCATGCTCTTGACACGTTGGTTACACGGATTGGTATACACGGATCTCGTCATGAGATATTATTCCTTATTCATGTTGTAGCTTGTACAAGACCTGTTTCCTTGTTATCTTGTGCATGTACAGACACTGATTTCCGGGGAGACTTGCTACCTCCCTAGGGAATCCCGTGCCATAGCGTACCATGATTGGATCTACTATACCAGTCGGGGGTGGGGAGTATTTTAGTGTAGATATGTGATCATACCCAACTTTACATGCATCATAGCTCACCCCACATCTCACGTCGGGTGCGGCCTGACCATTTACATGCTTCCTAGCTGTTACGTATGATTAGCCTAACCTCTACATGCATTATAGCTAACCAACGGTTAGCCTGACCTTACAAGAATCATAGCTAATCACATGTAACCAGCCTGATCAAGTTCCCAAGCCGATCACATGTTAAAGCTAGTACTCATACACTTAGTCATAGGTTCTTGCTCATGGACATATTGTTTCTTCTCCTACATTTACTTACAGTATTTCCAGTATTTCTTTTATTTCTCGTACCTATACATGCTTCTGGTATATTTCCATCTAGAACTGCTACATAGTTTATATCATTAATATAGAACTGCTATTTAGAGATGTACTTTGCTCCTTCTTGACTGGAAAATATTTTTCCAGACTGTGACCTTAGTAGACTGGTTCTGACACACTTGGGGATTGGAAGTTAATGATTGCAGGTATGATTATTTTGTAGTTAGACTTGTCTTGTATTTCTTGCTTGCCTTGATATCTCATCGTGCTTTAGTTTATGTGATTGAGTATTTCTAGCATTATTTTATGATATCCACGTCTTCTTATGGAGTTGGGTATTCACGTGAGTTTGATTAGGTAGTTACATGACCTAGACAGCGTTCTACCGCCGATGCTGCGGCGTAGGCTGGACGTACCCACGCACTCGTGCCCTAAACCGGGTGCGGGTCGTGACAATGCAAGTTGATATGGGTGATGAATCCTCCCCTAAACCTATCTTCCTCAGCAAAAGTCTATCTAGTGAGGATCGTGAATCCCTACTACAACTTATAAGGGAAAATATCAATGTCTTTGCCTGGAGCTATGAAGATATGCCAGGGTTGGACCCCCAGATTGCGGTCCACAAACTCAATATCTTATCGAACGCCAAGCCCATAAAGAAGCAACAATGTCATTTTTGTCCAGACATTATGAACGCCATCGAGGTTGAAGTTAACAAACTAATAGCCAATGGTTTCATCCGTAAGGAACATCGTCCGTATTTGGTAGCCAATATCGTGCCCATCGTTAAAAAGAATGAAAAGATCCGAATCTGCATCAATTTTTTGATCTAAATGTAGTATGCCAAAAGGATGATTTTTTCCTCCCGATCACAGATATAATGATCGACAACACTTATGGCTTTGAGCGCATGTACTTCATGGACGGATTCTTAGGTTATAATCAAATCAAGATATTTCTCGACGACGAGAAGAATACGTCATTCTGAACGCTAATAGGAGTTTACAACTACACAGTCATGCCCTATGGTCTGAAGAACGTAGGTGCAATATACCAACGAGCTATTATCACCATTTTTTTGTGAACATCTACGTAAGAAGGTCGAATGCTATGTCGATGACATCGCCGTCAAGATTCACTTCCGAAGTGACCATCTCCGGGATTTAAAGACCGTCTTTGACCTAATGCGTGCGCACCAGCTCAAGATGAACCCAACCAAATCTTTCATGGGAGTCTCTAGCGGCAAGTTCTTGGGTTTTGTCATAACATCAAAGGGTATCCATATAGGACCTGATAAAATTAAAGCAATTCTTAAGATGCGTACACCAAAGAACCTTAGAGAACTTTGCGGCCTTCAAGAAAGGCTGGCATACATCCGAAGATTCATATCAAATCTCTCTGGACGTTGCCAACCATCTATCCAATATATAAAAAAGGGAGTTTCCTTTGTCTGGAATGAAGAGTGCCAGCATGCATTCGACGATATCAAGAAATATCTCTCAAATCCTCCAGTATTTGTAGCCCCTGTTGTGGGAAGAGCCTTCTTGCTATTCATACGTGCGATGGATCACTCTCTCGGTGCTCTACTAGCCCAGAAAAGTGATACATGTCATGAGCAGGCCATCTATTATCTCAGCAGAATGATGGTCGCAGCAGAGCACAGATACAACCTTATTGAGAAAGAGTGTCTTGCTCTGGTTTTTGCTATCCAGAAGACTCGACATTACGTAGCCAGACAAATAATCTATGTGATCTTGCGAGTTAACCCTCTCAGGGTTCTCATGACTAAGCCCGGAGTGCTCAACTCTTGCCTAGCCACATGGGCGATGTTATTGTCGCCATATGACATGGTATTCATTCTGTAGAAGGCATTTAAAGGCCAAGCGTTGGCCAATTTTATGGCAGCTCACCCAGTACCTGAAACCTCGAAGCTCTATGACAAGATCCCATACGAAGTGGAGGACTCAAATGTGACCACTTGCGAGGCTGTCTGGCGAATGTTCTTCGACGATGCTTCAAGAATAGGGCCCAAAGGCAAAATTGTCGCTGGGGTCGGGATAATACTGATTTTCCCCTATGATTTGGTAATCCACCGTGCTTACTCTCTCACAGAGCCAGGCTCCAAAAATGTAAAAGACCACAATGCTCTCATTATTGGACTCCAACTCGCTAAAGAAGTTAGGGGTGGAATACTTGGAGGCATATGGCGACTCAAAGCTGATCGTTAGTCAAATTCGGGGAGAGTATGAAGTCCGGCATGAGGATTTAATCCCCTACCATCAAGCCGTACTTAGTATAATCGCTACTTTCGAGTGCTTCTTTATAAAGCATGTACCCCGACTACAGAATCTTGAGACTGATGCCCTGGCCGGTCTCGCAGCCTCTTTGGCCATCTCGATCATTACGTATGAACTGATCACTATGGTCGACCAGGAACTAGTCAGCCCGAAGAACAACCTCAGCACATGCATGAGCTATTCGATGGAGACAAATACTAGCACCTAAGACTGGAGACTCCCATTCATCGACTACGCAGTCTATGAGATCCTGTCTGAGGACCCAAAGGAGGCCACTTCAATCTGAAGATGGTCCCTCCGGTTCTATTACGATGCGGCTACTAAGATGTTTAATCGTCGTTCCTATGATGGGCTTCTGCTATAATAATTATGAAATACGGAGGTGAAACAAGCACTCCGTGGAACTTACGACGATGTTTGCGGTGCCCATTACCCCGAAACTAAGCTTTATGATCGCCTCCGGAGAATGGGTTACTATTGGTCGATAATGGTAGCAGATGAAGTCGACTACGCAAGGAAATATCGAATGTGCCAAATTCATGTAGACTTCATCCACCAACTCTCATAATTCTTACACCCTACGGTAGCATCTTGGCAGTTCGAAGCATGGAGAATGGACATTATTGAACCAATTAGTCCCCCATCGTCTAAAGGACATCGGTTCATCTTTGCTATCATCGACTACTTCCCCAAATGGGCGAAGTCCGTGCCGCTTGTTGAAGTAAAAATATCAAATGTGATCAGCTTCATCAATCATCACGTTATATACTGCTTCGGCTTACCGCGGAAGATCATCCACGACAATGGTTCGCAGTTTGTAAACCATGCTTTCTACCAGTTTTGTGACCAAAATTGAATTCAGAACATAGTCTCGATAGCAAATGATCTTGCAGAAACATTCAATAATACCATTATTAAAATCCTCAAAAAGTTTGTGCCGTCCAATAAACATGACTGAAACAAGAAGCTCGACTAATATATTTGGGACTATCGTACAACGGTCCGAACACCAACCGGCAGTACTCTATTCTCCTTAGTCTATAGGAGCGAGGCAGTCCTCCCTCTCGATATCCATATTCCCTCGCTCTGAGTGGCCCTCTCCAACCAGTTAACATTTGACGATAATTACCCGACGGCTGCAAGAATTGGAGGCACTCGATGAAAAGCATCTCCTAGCTCAACAGCGTATTGAGCACCAAGCACGTCTTTTCAGAGCCTTCAACAATTGGGTCAAGGGAAGGATATTCTAGGTAGGTGATCTTGTCTTAACAGTAAGAAGACCGATGGTTATGACCCACAAGACGATCGACAAATTCTAACCCAAATGGAAGGGCACATTCATTATGGAGTCTGTATTCTCCAACGGTACCTACCGTCTAGCAAAACTCAATGGAGACTTACTCATGATGCCTATCAACGACAAGTTACTAAAAAAGTACTATGTCTGAACTAGAATTGTACTCTCTTTATCCCCAGCAGGACACCTAAGGTGTACAGTGCTTACATTCTCCGTTGTTCATCTCTAGTAAATATATAACTACAATATGGGCTTTTCTCTATAAATACTGTAAAAGCCATTATCTACTTTTGGGAGACCTGAATACGCAACAGATAATGGATCCTCAAAATCTTCCCAGTGGAGTAACCCTCAAGTCAACCTACACGCTCAGGTAGACCATTCAAAAGTCAGTTCATTTTTTGGGATATTAGTTCATGTCCATACCACCTCTGAACTAGTAGCCTAACATTTTCTCCAATAGAGTTTTCCATGTCCACATTACCTCTGAGTAAACTTTACTATTTGACTATCGATTATCAACTCCATAATACCTATGATCTCGGTCATCATCTAAACTTATCACAAGTATTTGACCCTAAGTACGCCAGCGGTGCTAAGTCCACAAAATCTATCACGCCCATATCACCTATGATATGGCTTATCTCGAATCTATTACTTGCACCCAAGTGCACAAAAGATAATAGTTCCTCCAAAGGTTCTCCAGTGGGATGTCCTAAAAAACTACAGTATCATACAAGTCCATATTATCTCTAGTATGATACCCAAAGTTCACACAGATAATTGCAACAAAAGGAAAAACTTTTATTTCTTTTGTATAAAGGAAACAAAAAGTAGACTACATTGAGGGACCACTAAATATCCCAATACAAGCAAAACAAATAAAGAAGAAACAACAAAAACAACCATTGATACTACTGATCAGTACACAACTCTTCTATTCTCCTTGAAGTCGGGCAACTCTGGCATCAATCTTAGCTTTGACTCGGCACTCGACTTCTTGAGCTACAATAGTAGGATTATCGAGGTGAGCGTAAGCCTAGTACTTCTCTTCCAATCTCTCCATAGTATCTTCAAGGGCAGCAGAAGACTTGGCCACGGTACTAGATTGTGTGCGGATAACCTCCCGCTCTTGGCGAGCCTCAAGGACATTGCCCTCCAGGATCTTGGGGTTGGCTTAGAGTTGTGCAATCTGCTTCTGGATTCTAGCAATGGTGTGGGCAAATCTATCTTCCTAAGCAAGGCAAGACATCTCGATAACATCCAACTCGGTATGTTGGAGTTCCAGCTTTTTGAGTTCTTGCACTAAATCTGCCTTGGTCTTCCCATAGGCAGCCTTCACTTGTTCTATGGAGCCCGAGAGGCGTTCATACTCTGTGGCTACTATCATAGTAACGTTAACCTATTGTGCCTGCTGTAACTCGTTCAAGCGCTGCCCTACCTCAGTTAATTTCTAAAGCTGCGAGTCAGCTGTCTGCTCTGAGCCAGGAAGGGTCTTCAAAATCTATATTTGGCCCAGAGCATCATGCTTGGACCAAACAAAATATGTCCCTCCCCTCAGTAGATTTTGAACTCCTTGACTTAATAATATGTGGAAGTCCTGAAGGATATCCTTGGAAGTGGCTGTTACCACAACTTCTGTGGAAGGCGTCAATTGAGCTAAAACTGAAGGGATTATAGGCAATGCAACAATCTGGACAGCCTGTGAAACTGAAGGGATCACACTTGACAAGTCAAGTGGTGGAACCACAGTTGCCAGACGATGAGTCACTTTTGCAGCAGCCAAATTCTGCCCCGTCGAAAGAGTGTTTGGAGGCCAGGCTAACTGGCAAACTTGGCCTTCACCCCAGTAGGACCCAAAATTGATCCCTCGGGAAGACTGCTACCCCCAGCAATTGAGGAATCTTCGACATCATGTCTTTCACGCCCCGATCTCCCGCAGGCTATTCCGGCCGTTCCCGCTAGGCGGGAATCACCCTCGCCAGCGCTCCCGCGGAACGATCGCATTGACCCATCCGGGCGTGATGTCGCACGAGCGTGATCCACGCCCGTGCAAGGCCATGGTTCATTGGCTGGCGGCAAGAGTTCTAAGCCACAGAGTCGTACAGATTGTTCGAGTGCAGCGGAGTCATGAACATATAGCGATTTGGTAACAGGTTCACTGAGTCGACAAATATAGCGGAAGCATTGAACACAAGTTGAAGTAAGCAACTCTTTATTGATATAAACAGGGTTACAGGCGGCGTATAGCCGAGACTATAAGTCGCTCAAGCCTCTCTCTCTGAAACAGTAAAAGCGTGCCAAATGGCTACAATTGTGGAATGATTGTACAGGCGATGGTCAGGCGACGCTCCAACATTATGTCTTATATATGTGCTTCAGTCTCGGACGCACCGTTGCAAGGCTTCAGAGGGAACTCCTGGCCTTATCACACACGAAGGAGGCATCCGCACCGAACGAGGTTCTCCCGCACCCTGCATACAAACTGGTAGATTATCAGTACATTGAATGCACTGGTGGGGAAGCTACTCGCCCGCTCGACAAATCTAAACACGTATATAAGTTCCGTGCACAACAATTAAGTTGTCTTTCTAGTTGCCTTAGGATCAGTTTCATGCAATATTTGAATAGCCTAACGTGTCGGGCAGTGCGCCGTGCAACATGAGAGGAAACACGGCGAGACTTACCAACTTACCATCTCCTTCCCTGTCCAAGGCAAACATTGAGGCAACATTGTTAATTCAAGCAGGAGCAAGTATAACATTCAGGAGGCACAACATATGCAAACAGGTGGGTCATTTTAACATGATCGTTCAGGTGTTTAGTTATTCTTGATGTGATGCAGTGACTCACACGCGGATAGCCGCTAAGCGAGGATGACTTATCTATATGAACACGGTCGCTGGCAAAGCCATTATGGACGTAGTCGGGGAAAAGGATAGCATGCTACGCGTGTACATGAGGCACACGAATACGATACATTGCAAGCTATCCTCCCTGCACACGAGACTACACACGAGCTCCATCCGGACCGGATCGGCCCCAGTACCCCGGTGACCGTCCGTGGAACTAGTCTGCGACATGCAAGTCAGGGTTAACCAATCTCAGGCAACACGATTTATTTGACCAATCTCAGGCAACACGATTTATTTGACCAATCTTAGGCAACACGATTTATTTGACCAATCTCAGGCAACACGATTACACGAGATACACGAGAACACGCGTGCACTAAAACACGAGAACACGAGTGCACGGGAACACGAGTACACGAGTATACGGAATATTTGAATCTTGGTTCTGTACAATAACCTGTCTTGATGCATTCCCCTGGTTCAGGGCTGCCTTGGTGACCTAACGGTCCCGGATACTTGCAGGTTCATTCAGGCACGGAACGACTACGTAGTAGTCTTCCGGGGTTTGGATGAAAACATGGCAACATTACAAGCAGACAAGCATGCGTTTCTAAGGAACATAATCAGCACGTTTGCTCGAGCCCGAAGGTAAGCCGAGAGATGAAGCCGTTAAGGGACTTAGCATGCGAGGGTCTGAATATAAGCAGTATTTCAATTTTCATGTTCTAGCAAGCAATACAAGTTGGGATTATTCCCTTAGCTAGGTGCGTTGGATTTATTAGCATGTAGGGGGTGATTCACCTAGCGACTAGCATGAATATTCCAGATTTTATGTGTGCTGGCTAAGCAAAGACAAGTTCACCGTAGCCACCCACCTTAGCGATGATTCGCCTAGGTAGAGCGATACGTCAAGCGAGCCTCTGAAAGCCTAAGCCGAATTCCTGTAGGGACAAGTCTGGATATCCTTTATTTCTTGTTGAGGCAAAGCGGGTCGGGACAGCTGCACTATTGCCGTTTGAAACGGCAGTCCGCTTGAGCGGAACGGGGTGTTACATCCTACCCAACTTAGAAAAAGTCTCGTCCTCGAGACTTACTAAGGACAAGCAGTAATCTAGGGTTGAGGCAATCCTAGACAAGTCGTTGCACTTGTTCATTTGGATATTCATTTGCACAAGCTTCAAAATTAGCATATCGCTTAGACTGGATCGTGCGCACTTTCGAAGGGCCCCTCTAGCGTGAACACGTCAACCAGCTCAGTGATAGCGAAGTCTCAGCACTCGAGTTCACCTTTTCTTAAGTCTTGGATGGTGCACTAGTTCAAGGCGTCCCTCGAATAGATACATTCAACCAAACTTAGGGTTAGTGAAAATTGGACAAGCTACTAGCGATACTCTCAAGGGTTCGCACAGGTTGGCACAAAGGCCACTCGCAGCATACAACCAGACAAGCAAGCATATCATTCAAAATGCATTTTGAAAGTATTTAGACTTATTGTTGGAACATCCCATCGAGGCATTGAGAGAGAGCGTGCACATAACCCATGAACGAGCTTTCGAAACAGAGATATCGAATCGAAGTCCAAAGGCGTAGAAGCCAGGCTCTGATACCAACATGTCATGCCCCGATCTCCCGCAGGCTATTCCGGTCGTTCCCGCTAGGCGGGAATCACCCTCGCCAGCGCTCCCGCGGAACGATCGCTTTGACCCATCCGGGCGTGATGTCGCACGAGCGTGATCCACGCCCGTGCAAGGCCATGGTTCATTGGCTGGCGACAAGAGTTCTAAGCCACAGAGTCGCACAGATTGTCCGAGTGCAGCGGAGTCATGAACGCATAGCGATTTGGTAACAGGTTCACTGAGTCGACAAATATAGCGGAAGCATTGAACACAAGTTGAAGTAAGCAACTCTTTATTGATATAAATAAGGTTACAGGCGGCATATAGCCAAGATTACAAGTCGCTCAAGCCTCTCTCTCTGAAACAGTAAAAGCGTGCCAAATGGCTACAATTGTGGAATGATTGTACAGGCGATGGTCAGGCGACGCTCCAACATTATGTCTTGTATATGTGCTTCAGTCCCGGACGCACCGTTGCAACGCTTCAGAGGGAACTCCTTGCCTTAGCACGCACGAAGGAGGCATCCGCACCGAATGAGGTTCTCCCGCACCCTGCATACAAACTGGTGGATTATCAGTACATTGAATGCACTGGTGGGGAAGCTACTCGTCCGCTCGATAAATCCAAACACGTATATAAGTTCCGTGCACAACTATTAAGTTGTCTTTCTAGTTGCCTTAGGATCAGTTTTATGCAATATTTGAATAGCCTAACGTGTCGGGCAGTGCGCCGTGCAACATGAGAGGAAACACGGCAAGACTTACCAACTTACCATCTCCTTCCCTATCCAAGGCAAACATTGAGGCAACACTGTTAATTCAAGCACGAGCAAGTATAACATTCAGGAGGCATAACATATGCAAACAGGTGGGTCATTTTAACATGATCGTTCAGGTGTTTAGTTGTTCTTGATGCGATGCAGTGACTCGCACGCGGATAACCGCTAAGCGAGGATGACTTATCTATATGAACACAGTCGCTGGCAAAGCCATTATGGACGTAGTCGAGGACAAGGATAGCATGCTACGCGTGTACACGAGGCACACGAACACGATGCGTTGTAAGCTATCCTCCCTGCACCCGAGACTACACACGAGCTCCATCCGGACCGGATCGGCCCCAGTGCCCCGGTGACCGTCCGTGGAACTAGTCCGCGACATGCAAGTCAGGGTTAACCAATCTCAGGCAACACGATTACACGAGATACACGAGAATACGTGTGCACTAGAACACGAGAACACGAGTGCACGGGAATACGAGTACACGAGTATACGGAATACTTGAATCTTGGTTCTGTACAATAACCTGTCTTGAGGCATTCCCCTGGTTCGGGGCTGCCTTGGTGACCTAACGGTCCCGGATACTTGCAGGTTCATTCAGGCACGGAACGACTACGTAGTAGTCTTCCGGGGTTTGGATAAAAATATGGCAACATTACAAGCAGACAAGCATGCATTTCTAAGGAACATAATCAGCACGTTTTCTCGGGCCCGAAGGTAAGCCGAGAGATGAAGCCGTTAAGGGACTTAGCATGCGAGGGTCTGAATATAAGCAGTATTTCAATTTCCATGTTCTAGCAAGCAATACAAGTTAGGATTATTCCCTTAGCTAGGTACGTTGGATTTATTAGCATGCAGGGGGTGATTCACCTAGCGACTAGCATGAACATTCCAGATTTTATGTGTGCTGGCTAAGCAAAGACAAGTTCACCGTAGCCACCCACCTTAGCGATAATTCGCCTCGGTAGAGCGATACGTTAAGCGAGCCTCTGAAAGCCTAAGCCGAATTCCTGTAGGGACAAGTCTGGATATCCTTTGCTTCTCGTTGAGGCAAAGCTGGTCGGGACAGCTGCACTATTGCCGTTTGAAACGGCAGTCCGCTTGAGCGGAACGGGGTGTTACAATGTCGCCCAACATCATCTCGAGGAAGTAAAAAAGCGGTTGTCGTACCAAGTAGATCCGGAACAGTAGAGGCCTCCTCTACACTGGTCTCAATAGGAGTCTCCGCAGGGTATCCTCTACCCGTAGAAGAGTGAGAGAGAGGCTCGACCTCCCCGTAAGCTTTTTCTCCCCCCCCCCTCACGTCTTTCTCAACAGCCAACACTCCAGGAGACGGGCCTCAAAAGCAGTCCCCATGCCTGTTGAAGGTCCTTCAAGAGGTTATCCAACTACGAAGGAAGATGGGACTGACCCAGGTCTTTCCTGATTAAATACCAGGAAAGGTCCTTCAAGAGGCAAGAGGTCATCCTCCAACATCGACCATCCTCGTGGGGCCAAAGGAAAAGAAGCTCTGCCGATCAGCATGTCCAGGCAAAAGACTGCGGCAATCACACAGACGAAACCTGGGACTTCCAGGCCAATTGAAGTGTACTCTTACAACGACGATGATATTCCGAGCATATTCGGGTGTCTCGTCAACAGCGGCAAGATTACCCTCCCTGAGGTGAAGTGGCCCAATGAAGTTGGCAGTACCAATAACCCCAAGTACTGCATCTTCCATAGAAACATACACCACCCTACAAAAGCGTGTTATGTACTGAAGAAGAAGATTCAGGAGCTGATCGATGCTAAGGCCATCACTCTGTGCAACAGCGAGAAGACGGTCAAAGCCAACATAATCTCTCTGTAATTTGGCAATCTGCATCTCCAAGAAGTCCCGGATGGTGTTACACCTATTTCCCGGACAACGATGAACGTCGTTAATCTCCCTCCGTCTAGAGGTCAAAATCATGACCTGGTACCCCTAACTACCCAGCGAGGCACGATTATGTGGGTTCATCCAAATCTGGTATTAGAAATCGAGGAAGAGACACAAGCTGCTAAGGCTAAGTCTAAGAAGAACTCGAAGCATAAACTATGTCACCTGGTTATGGTACACTCGGCATCAGAAGACGAGGTCTTGGCTACTGGAACCCGTTCAGGGAAAGCTTACCTCAAGGATTATGGTGCAAGTCAGGAAGATGCACCGGCAGACGCTTCAGCTGCCAAGCCTTCAGAACCGGAACCCGCCATACCAGAGGTCGATCCTTTGAGACCAACTTCGGCGGACAAAGGGAAGAAAAAAGAAGTGCGCTTCGATAAACCTTTGAAAAATATTCAAAACAAAGGTTTAGAGAAGCCATACAACTTCGACATCCTGGCCTAATTAGCTAATATACCAGCCAGGTTGTCCACCTTCGAACTACTCAGGCTTTCTCAAGACACTCGTCAAGCCCTGAGTGAAGCATTAATGCAGGCGGATGCATACTTGACCCAGCTCAAGTCCCCTGACGAAGAACCCGTGGCATGTCCTCAATGCCACAGTGTATTGGAGGTGGTCCCGAATATCACTTTCACTCAAGATGACATGCTCTTAAAACATAACAGGCATGAAAGACCCCTCTATTACACCGGATACGTCGGTTCCATGGAGGTTGACCGGATTCACATAGATCCGGGATCATCGATCAGCATCATTCCTCATAGTCTGCTCAGACCGCTGAGGATTCCTACCAACGAATTGGCTTACACCACCACTACAATCGTGGGTTTCAACGCCAGGAAAAGTAAGCTGTTGGGGAAAATTCGTCTGAGGATCCAGATTGGTGATCTCAGATCAATGGCTACATGTTATGTCATTGATTCAGAGGTGTCCTACAACATTCTGCTGGGTAGACCTTGGATCCACGACCACAATATCGTTCCTTCGACTCTACATCAATGCTTTAAATATGTAGATGCCTAAGGAACAGTACGAACGGAGTTTGCTGACCTAAACCCGTTTAAAGGAGTAGAATCCTACTACTCCGATGCCATGTTGTACACTCAAGACTACATGGAGGAGGTGTCAGGCGAAGCAGAGAAGGAATCCCACCAGGAGCCAGAAGAACCCTCTGCCAAGCAACCTTTGTCAATCAAGGTGAAAGGGTAAACTACTCGTCCGAATGCCATGGAACCTATGGCTATCCACCTGAACAAGACCAGGTCAGGAAAAGGAGGTGATCCTCTAGTGATCACTTTGAACCAGAAGCCTCCACCCTTGGTCATCAACCTTCGGCGCAGCAAATAGCCGATTGATGTAAATACAACCGGGAACGTGGTTTCGGATGATAATAAAGATCCTCTTTTCCAGTATATTGACGCTCAAATTCTAAATAAGGAATCCTCTCCCCATGACGATATAGAACCTATAGCACAAAAATTCTTGGAAGCTACAGATTCATATCATCCGTATATGTGGGAAATAGCGTCAACCAATGTCATCATGACATATGGACCACATGAGGATTCTACCTTCATTGTCCCGCCTACTTGCAGCAGTCAGCGTTCAATAGTCTTCAGTCACGTGCGCAATAAACCGACTGTACAAGAAGATTCTCCCGATGACGACGCTGGTAAAATACAGGTTCACAGATACAGCCCGCAAGCTTTGAAGATTATGCAAAGTATGGGTTATGACTTGAAGCTAGAACCAGGCCTCAACTACGGGAAAGGCAAACGAATGCCGCTGCACGGTGATCCCTACTGTCAATGAACTCGTTTCGGGTTAGGGTATACCACCTCCCTTGCAACTTCTGAGTCAAATGAGGATATCTTTTCCTTTTCTCAAAATGGCTCGCCGCCTCCTGCTCATCTGATGCTCTCAAACGAACATTATCAGTAAATACGGTATTGGCAGACTCCTTCGAAGCAGACGAACAAGAATCTGAACCGTTTGAGAATGACTCTTGGGCTCAACAAATGGATACACAATGGGAACTTCGGTTCGAGCAGAGAGAACCTCCCACTGAAGATGAAGTTATCCGGATCGATGTTGGGGATGAACTTTCGCCAAAGCCGATATTTATCAGTAACAATCTTTCCGAAGAAGAAAGGGAAGAAATAATCCAGCTGATAAAAGAATATATCGACATCTTTGCATGGAATTATGAGGACATGCCAGGTCTTGATCCAAAGGTGGCTACTCATAAACTCAATATATTGCCCGGTTCGAAGCCTGTGAAGCAGCACCAACGTCGGTTCCGCCCGGATATGATGGACGCCATTGAAGCTGAAATCAAGAAGTTGATAGCCTGCGGCTTCATCCGAGAAGAACAATATCCCGACTGGGTCAACAATATTGTCCCGGTCATAAAAAAAAATGGGAAAGTACGTGTCTGCATCGATTACCGAGATCTGAATACAGCCTGCCCCAAGGATGAGTTTCCTCTTCCCATTACAGACGTCATAATTGATAATACCTGCGGATTTGAATGCATGTCTTTCATGGACGGATTTTCAGGATACAATCAAATCAAGATACATCCTAAAGACGAGAAGCATACTGCCTTCCGGACACCATTGGGGGTATATTGCTATAGGGTCATGCCCTTTGGATTGAAGAATGTCGGGCTATGTACCAACGGGCTATGAGTAACATATTCCACGAGCATTTATGCAAAATAGTGAAATGTTACGTAGACGACATAGTTGTCAAAACTGCCTCAAGGATAATCACATCCAAGACTTGAAGACAGTATTTGAGTTGATGCGCCAACATAAACTCAAAATGAATCATACAAAGTCCTTTCTTGGCGTATCTAGTGGCAAATTCCTGGGATTTGTCATTACCGCTAAAGGCATTCAAGTGGACCCTGATAAAGTCAAGGCCATCTTAGAAATGCGACCACCCCGTAATCTGAGGGAACTCAGGGGATTTCAAGGTCGTATGGCTTATATCCGGAGATTCATATCCAACCTCTCTGGGAGATGTCAGTCTTTTTCTCGTCTCATGAAGAAAGGTGTATCCTTCGTATGGGACGAAACCTATCAACAAGCGTTTAATGATATCAAACGCTACCTCACTAATCCTCTAGTTCTGGTGCCTCCCGTCATAGAAAGACCATTCTTGCTGTATGTTCTAGCGATAGATCATTCTCTGGGAGCTCTTCTCGCACAGAAGAACGATGTGGGTCATGAACAGGCTATCTACTATTTAAGCAGGATGATGGTCGAAGTTGAACACTGGTACAGTCCAGTGGAAAAAGAATGCTTGGCTCTGATGTTCGCTATCCAGAAGACGCGACACTATGTCACAGGCCAGACCATTCATATCATCTCCAGGATCAATCCCCTTCGGGTATTGATGAACAAGCCAAGTGTTCTTAATTCCTGACTCGCGACTTGGGCGATATTATTAACACCGTATGACATGGTGTATGTCCCCCAGAAGTCCATCAAAGGCCAAGCATTGGCTAATTTCCTAGATGCTCATCCGATCCCGGAGACCTCCAAACTATACGAGGACATTCCCGACGAAGTTGTAGAATGTAATTCCGCAATGGAAAGTGATGCATGGCAACTATTCTTCGATGGTGCCTCCAGGACTGGTCCCAGGGAAAACGTGGTTTGAGGAGTAGGAATTGTCCTGGTTACTCCTGATAAACTCGTCATCTATCGAGCGTATTCTTTTAGCGAGCCCTGTTCCAATAATGTGGCGGAGTATAACGCTCTACTAATCGGACTCCAAGTCGCTAAAGAATTTGGCGTCGAATCTCTGGAAGCTTTCGGTGATTCTCTGTTGATCGTCAATCAAGTCAGAGGAATATATGAAGTCCGGAATCTAGACCTTATCCCCTATCACCGAGAAACGGTCGAGATAGCCATGACATTCAAAGGATTCTTCCTATAATATGTGCCTCGATCTCAGAATCTGGAAGCTGATGCCCTAGCCAGTCTAGCTGCAGATTTAGCTATTCCTATAAGAAGGCAGAATTCGATGATCCATCTTAACAGAGATTTATTCTGTGTGAAAAACAACTTTCACATAGAATGCAGCTACGCTGTGAACACAGATCCTCCCAAAAGAGACTAGAGAAGTCACTTTATAGATTTTGTGGCATACGAAATCTTGCCTCGACATACTGTATTACGCGGATAGTCCTTGAGCTTATATTTTACGCTGTGCTTAGCGAGAAAGCTCTGTTGTATGCCGATGGCTCTGAAGTTATATTTTACGCTGCCCAGCACTAAAATGTTGCGTATAACTCTTCAGCATATTTTTTATGCTTCTACAGTAAGTACTAATTTTTATTTCACACATTTATTTATTTATTCTTTTTTATTCTAATTGTATATTGTTTACTTATTTCAGCTTCTTTTCGACCAAGGCTGGCACTGATCTCTAGGACGTCATGCATAAGAACTTTTACGGCCCTTATATCAACTTCAGTGATGTCCCGCTGGATCGATGATTCATTTGGCTGGATATGTTGCGGATATATAATTTTTAAATTAAAATGCTAAAAAATATTTTTTAAATTTGCGGAAGAAATACTGGTGGCCGGATCATAGAGAGTCTGCGATCCGAAAGTGCTACAAGATCATCGCCAGCAAAAGGTTCAAGGATATGATCAATGATCAGAAGGCGCTGGCGGTACATTTGGGGGATCTTCGCAAAGAGTGGCTCAAGGAGGAGTTCTGGGAGAAAATTAAGGAGAAGATGGAGGACCCAGCCTATAAGGCCAAGTGCGATAAGGCAAGAGCGTCTCGTTCTAAGGGTGCTCTCCACATGGGTGGATCCATTCAGATCGTCGAGAATTTGGTAGATTTATCACCCAAGGCATACTCATGCTGAATAACTCTATGAGAGAATTTGGTAGATTTATCACCCAAGGCATACTCATGCTGAGTACAAATGACAAACTTTTTTGCAGGATGTAATATTATTAGAGGTAATATTGACATGATAGTTCACTGGTTTACTCCGCTGGGGAGAGAAGAAAGAGTAGTTCAAGGACGAACTATTGTCTTCTCTTTAGGGGATAATAAATAGAATATGATTTAGAGGTAATATAGACATGAATCACCGGACACTTATTGACTGGTGTATAAACATGTAAGATTATTCCTAACCCAACTAGAGATCGAGAATAGGGTATCCTTAAAACAACTGGGATTTTTAATAATATAATATTTTTGTTGGAGAGAATCGTTTAGATGATCTCAACGAGAGTGTTCCGTTGGATCTGAGTATTATCCCACTAGAAAACTTTGGGGACCCATTACCCATGTCTTATTCAAAAATAAATATAGGTAATAGTTTGAGAGGTCGTGTAGGCTATGAGTTGATAGGGATTAAAAAAATATTTGATGTACATCTTATTTTAATCTGCTGAAGATGAAGAAGAATATGTCGTGCTTAAACATAATACTTCTTGAAGAATTTGTTGTTGATAAGCATCATTATCAAATCTCTATTAGGTTTAGCGAGTCTGTAGGCTCCGTTGGAGAATATTATATCCACCACATAAGGACCTACCCATTTAGCTTAAATTTGTCTTTTCTCTTATGAGTTGTGATCATATGTATCCTTATTGTAATGACTAATTCACTGACCTGGAATATTCTTTCCTTGACCTTTCAATTAAAAGCTCTGGAAATGCGTGCTTGGTATAGTTCAATAAGCTGTTAAACGTACAGGCGCTTTTCATCCAATGCTTCTAATTTTTGCATGCACAAACGATCATTATTCTCTACTGTTAGATCATTAGCAATGGCTATTATAAGAGAAGGTATCTGAATTTTGAGAGAAAGAACTGCTTCACATTCGTAGACCAAAGAGAACGGTGTACAACTAGTTGGAGTTAGAACTGTTGTACGATAAGCCCATAAACACTCCCTGAGTTTCTTATTCCAATCGCGTTTATTGGATGAGACAAACTTTTTAAAGGAGTTTGATTATAGTCTTGTTGAAAGCTTCCGCTAAGTCATTGGCTGGTGGATTGTAGGTCGTATATAATTTATTCTGGATTCGATTCTTGTCACGTAACCGATAAAATGCTTGACTGACGAATTATGGTCCATTGTCATGTATTATCCTCCGGGGAACACCAAAACGATAGATAACATTATGTTTGACAAAGTTAATTATGTTGGACATCTTAACTTCGATGAGCGGGACTACTTCTGCCCATTTGGAGAAGTAATCGGTTATCGCAAGTATCAATCGATGTCCTCTAGAAGAAGATGTGCTGATCAGACCAATAATATTCATTCCCTAGGCTTCAAAAGGCCAGAAGGCAGCTGTAGGGTGTAAGAACTCTGCTGGTTAATGGATAAAATCAGCATAGACGTAAACTAAAGTCCAAAGGAACTGATTGTGAGTAGTCTATCCGAAAGTATAGATAGACCTGAAGGGGGCTCCACTGGGGAGTTTTTGAGGATCCACTGTCTGTTGCGTATTCAGGATTTCTGAATACAGATAATGGCTTTCGTCTAACTTTTGTGGAAAAGAAGTACATATTTTGCTTACACACTTGTTAGGGATGAACAACGGAGAATGTACAATGTATATTTTGGTTGTCCCGCTGATAGTAAGTGGAGTAAAAGTCTGGCTTAGACATAGTACTTATTGAGGAACTTGTCATTGATAGGCACCATGAGCAAGTCGCCATTGGGTTTGGTAAGCCGGTAAGCGTCGTTGGAAAATACAGACTCCGCGATGAACGGGCCCTCCCATTTAGATTAGAATTTACTGACAGTCTTTTGGGTCATAACCATCGGCCTTCTTACTGTCAAGATGAGGTCACCCACTTGGTAAGTTCTCTCCTTGACCCGTTTGTTAAAGGCACTTGAGAAGCGTGCTTGGTATATCTCAATGCTCTGCTATTGAGCTAAGAGACATTTTTTGTCGAGTGCTTCTAACTCTTGTAGCCATCGGCAGTTATTATCATCAATGGTCAATTGGTTGAAAAGAGCCACTCAAAGCGACAGAATTTGGATCTCGAGTGCGAGGACCGCTTCACTTTCGTAAAACAAGGAGAATGGCGTACTACCAGTAGGTGTCCGGACCATTATGCGATAGGCCCAGAGACATTCACCCAGCTTCTCATTCCAGTCACGCTTATTGGATTACACGAACTTCTTGAGTAGCTTTATAATAGTTTTGTTGAATGCTTTTGTCAGAATATTAGCTGCTGGGTTGTAGGCAATCGAGGCCACATTATGGATTAGGTTTTTGTCACAAAATCGATAGAAAGTATGGCTTACAAACTGTGGACCATTATCGTGGATGATCCTCCGTGGCAGGCCAAAGCGTTAAATGACTTGATGCTTGACAAAGCTGATCACATTTGAGATCTTTACTTCAGCTAGTGGAACGACTTTCGCCCATTTGGAGAAGTAGTCGGTTATAGCCAAGATGAACTGATGTCCCTTAGAAGAAGGTAGACTAATTGGCCCAATAATATTCATTCTCCACGCTTTAAATGACCTAGATGCTACCGTTGAGTGTAAGAATTCTGAGGGCTTGTGGATAAAGTCTGCATGGATTTGGCACGCTTGGCACTTCCTCGCATAGTCAACAACATCCGCTACCATTGTCGGCCAATAGTAATCCATTCTCCAGAGACGGTCCTGTAGCTTGGGTCCGGGATGATGGGTACCGCAAACACCATCGTGAGCCTCATGGAGAGCCTACTTCACTTTTGCATTTGATAGGCATCGTAGCAGAAGACCGTCAACAGTGATATAGCATTTTAGTAGACTTATCGTAATCGAACAGGAGGGAACGTGTCACTACCACATTTTCTAGGAAAGGGTATTTTAGTAATTTCCTATTTAATTAAATATTGTGCATGATAAATAATTATTTGTTGTATTATTTAATTGTTGTTAGATGTTAGTTATTTATTTTGGACTTGTGTTAGTGGACCTAACTAGTTAGTTTAGACCCATAGACAAACATGAATTAATTGGTTAGAACTTAGCCCATTTAGAAAGCCCATTGCTAAGGAGATGGATTAAATTAATTAAATAATTAGACTAGAAGCTTCCTTCCTTAATTATTTCTTCAAGAGAGGCCCCAAGGGGTATAATAGACATTTTATAGTAGCTTGAGGGAGGGGAAATAGGGGCCGGCCTATTTATAAAGGGGGAAAAATTCTCTCTCCTCTTTTCATTCCAAAACTAGATCTAGAATTTTTCTCTACCAAATTTCTTTATTTCTATTTCATTTCTCTACCAAATTTAATTCCAATTCCTTTCCAAATCACCATTAAAGACTTGAGAAGTAAGGATCTAGAAGGAGAAAGCAAGGATCTACAAAGAGGAGCAAGGATCTACAAGTTGGAGGCAATTATATCTCATTTGGAGGTTTCATTGGGAATCCATCTCCCAATAGGTATAATTCAGTTTTTCTCCTTAATTTAGGTTCTAAATCTGATATTTAACTATGGAAAATCAACCCATATGCACAGGCTACCCATAGGATTTGGTTTTGTGTTCATAGGAGGCCTATTGAGAAAGTTATGGTACGTTGTGTCAATTTTGGGGAATTTCGAGATTGACAATTGTTGTGTGTGGCAATTGATCCTATAGATCAATTTGGCATGTGCTTGTGTGTTTGGGGCTAGTGTCGTGTCCACAATTGGGTACGTGTAGGTCGTATCCCAATAATTTGGTGATACGTATTATTTTGGGAGGTTTTCCCTCCGACACGGGACTTTGTACATGTCATATTTTAACACGTACACGTAGATCTATATTTGACACTTTATATTATTCATAAATAATATATGTGACTTTTTGTGTCCTTCGGGGTATAATTGGATGTGTGGTAGACTCGTGTCACTTGCGTATCCTAGATCTAGTGGGATACGGTGTGATACTCCCCATATATTGTGTAATTATATGTAGATCTAATTCTTGTGCTCTTAATTCATGAAGATTGTATATATATATATATATATATATATATATATATATATATATATATATATATATATATATATATATTATAGTGTATATATAATTGTGCTTCTTGTATCCTAGATCTACGTATTATGTATGTACTAAGAGTATATATATTATGTAGCCATTCTTCTACATGTATAAATATATATGTTATAGTATATATATTATGTGTAAATATGTATATATGTTGTTACAATATATATATGTATGTGATTATTATTATATGTGTTTGTTAGGTACATATATTCTATATAGTTGTAACAATACATATATATATATGATACTATATTAATTTTAGGTGATATTGTGTAGTATATACATATTGTAGCATGTACCTATATAATAGTTGCTATATGATTATATATATATACATATATGTATAATTATAAATATGTTTATGTGTGTGTGTGGTTGCTATATAGTAATTATGTATATAATAATAAGGAGGGTGTATGTATAGTTTTATTGGTATTTATATATAGATATATATATTTATTATGGGGTTATATATATATATATATATATATATATATATATATATATATATATATATATTAGTGGTTTGGCGACGGGGGGCATTGGTGACAGCCGCTGTCACTTAAATCAACAGCAGCAGTCGCAGTAGCAGTAGCAGCATCATTAATGACAGCAGCCGCTGTCATTAATATAGCAGCAGCAATGGGAAACATTGGCAGCAGCAGCGATAGCAGATCGGTGATGGCTGCAAACCGTCACCAAAACAGCAGCAGTGGTGGGAAAGTCAGCAGCAGCAGCGACAGCAGCTTCAGCGACAGTCAGAATCGTCACAATAAGGGTAGCGTATCAGAATATCAGGTTTTCAGCACAGCTTTTAGCGACAGTTGGCAGATTGTATATATATACGATTATATACTTATAGATAGATATATGTATATTTTTTTTTATTAATATTGATGTAATGTATTCTTAATTGCTAATTTCATTATATGTATAATATTTCGTATATGTATTATATATATACGGGTAGTTAATATAACAAGTTATTGGGAATTACCTTGAGGAACCAAGGTAATTGGGGATACCCAAGGTATTGAGTTGGGTACCAAGATTTGATTTAATATTGTGATACCAAGTTGGTTTAAAACCCCGGTACCTAATTAATGTTGTAATTGTGATTCTATATTATTATAAAATTGTTTGATATATATATTGATGTGTTACCTTGGAATTTACGTATCCGGAGATACGGTATCCTAACATTTAAGATGTTGTTTTTATGGCTTAGACTTTAGTATCTTGACACAATATTTTGTGTTAGACTTGTGCAACCTAGAAATAGATAGTTGACCATAGTTGACTTTTGACTTAGAATTGACTTATTGACCTAGAAGTTGACTAGTTTAACTTATTCTCTTTCCGAAACCTTGTATTTATGTTGTATTCCATATCTAGGTCTTCGAGGCACCGTGTCAGACATCTGTGAGACTATTCATTGGACTTCAGGAGAGTACATTCTCTGATAGTTTCTCATTTATGATATCCTCTATGTTCATTGTATCTAGTGTAGATATCCATGTTTTCTTGACACGATGGTTACACGGATTGGTATATCCGGATCTTATCATGAGATGTTATTCCTTGGTATTTGGTGTATCTTGTGCAAGTCTTGTTTCATTGATTATCTTGTACATATACAGACACTGATTCTCTGGGAGACTAGTTATCTTCTTGGGGAATCTTGTGCCATAGTGTATCATGGTTGGATCTATTATACCAGTCGGGGTGGGAGTATGTAGTGTAGATATGTGATCATTTCTATCTTGTATCTTGAATAGTGTTAATCATACACCGCATATATGATTAGCCTGGCCATAAATCTTGTATCTTTTGTATCAAGTTCCCAAGCCGATCGCATATTAAAGCTAGTACTCACACACTGGAGATTAGTATTCTTGCTCATTGACATATTGCTCATTATCGTATTATTTCCAATATTTCCTTATTGTATATATATCTCTTGTATCTATTGTGCATCTTGTATATTCACATCTATTTACTGTTACATAGTTTTTATTATTGATTAGAACTGTTGTTAGAGATGTACACTTCTCCTTTCCTGACTAGATATATTTTTTTCGATGACACTGAGTAGTGGTACCCTACCATTATGGACCTCAGGATGTTGTGGGTCTAGAGTCTGAGACCCTGGCTCAGGAGGGACTTATCCCAACTGAGACAGTTGACCAGGTTTGGTAGCTTCTTAGTATTCTTTGTACTGGATTTGTCTCCAGCTTATTTTTGCTATTCTTTCAGACTCATTGATGTATTATTTTAGAATCGTGAGTTATATTGTGACTATTCTATTCTTTATCTGATTCGTGCTCATTTCCATCTTAGTTCTGTGATTGAGTATATTATCATTATTGGTGGTTTATTATATTGTTAGATAGATTACCCAGACAATGTTCTACCATCGATTCTGTAGTGTACGCTGGGCGTTGTTTTCGGTTAGTACCCCTACATCGGGTGTGGGTCATGATACATTTTTAGTGGTGGCCTATACAGGTCTAGGTTCGTAAGTTATGCGATGTCATGGTAGTATGACGATTTAGTTGTACTACTGCGAGCCTGCGATAGGATATTGGATATAGGCTGAGATACTCAATCACACCTAGGAAATTTCTTTTGATTCAACTATTCTCCTTTGATATTAATACTTGATCTCTTAATCTGTCCTTTCCTTGAGTGTCTTACATCATATGCCATATTGATTCCTCATTCCATCTTTTTATGAGACATACTCGGAGATACTTGCGGAGGCACGTAAGGTTGAGAGGGAGTTGGGTTTGAAGGCCAAGAGAGACCGTAATTCTTTTCTGGGGGCCAATAACAGTACAGTATCTACAAAACGTCCTCATTTCTAGTCCAGAACTTTCCAGCAGCCACAGCAGAACCGGACTCCAGCTAAGGCACCTTTTTACCAGGCACCACAACAGCAGAGACAGTTATAGCAAGCTCCATGCCACTACTACAAGAAGCCCGGCCACATCTGTGAAGTTTAAAGGAGGAGGTTGGGAGTTTGTTTGTATTATGGTACTAAAGGACATCAATTGAGAGAGTGTCCTCGTCGTGTAGTTCAGGGAGCAGCTTCAGCTCCGAGGGCACAGACGAGACCACCTGCAGTACAGCCGAGGGACCGCTTCCGACACAGCAGCAGTGTTATGTCTATCATCAGCAGCAGGGAGGTGCACTTCAGGGACGAGCGTTTGTTATGACCGTTGAGAAGGATGAACCCACCGGAGATGTCATCGCAGGTTCTATTCTTCTTGATTCTATTCCAGCTTTAGCTTTATTTGATAGTGGTGCTTCCCATAGTTTTGTATCTGTTTCTTTTGCTCTGAAGCATGGTTTGGTAGCTGAGTCTTTGCTTAGGAATTGCAAGATCATGATCGGGGGAGGCATTATCCTGGTTAATGATATTTGCTAGGATGAGAGTTACTTTGGGAGGCCGGGAGTTGAGTGTGTGTCTACTTATAATGCCACTTTCGAGCTACAACATTGTACTCGGGATGGATTGGTTGAGTAGGCACCGTGCTAGCGTAGATTGTAAAGGAGGTAGAGTTTTGTTTGGTCCGCCAGGAGAGCCAGAGTTCGAGTTTGCTAGAGGAGCTGCAGAGCATGAAGAAGGCATTATTTGTGGAGCTATGGTGGAAGACAAGGAGTTGCCACATCCATTAATAACAAAGTTCTTGGATGTGCTTCCTGAGGAATTGCCAGGTTTGCCGCCAGATCGAGATATTGAATTCTCTATAGACTTGGTGCCAGGTGCAGAACCAATTTTGCAGCATGTCTATAGAGTAAACAACAGCGAGCTGGCCGAGCTGAAGAAGCAGGTTGACGAATTACAGGATAAGGGGTTTATCAGATCGAGTTCTTCACCATGGGGAGCCCCGGTATTATTTGTACCGAAGAAGGATGGATCGGTGCGCATGTGCATTAATTACAGGACTTTGAATAATCTCACTATCAAGAATAAGTACCCGTTGCCACGGATTAATGATCTGTTTGATCAGTTGAGTGGTGCGAAGGTATTTTTTAAGATAGATTTGAGATCAGGCTACCATCAAGTGAAGGTGAAGCCGGAGGACATACCGAAGACTGCTTTTAGAACTCGGTATAGTCAGTACGAGTTTATGGTGATGCCGTTTGGTTTGACTAATGCACCGGCGGTATTTATGAACTTGATGAACAAGGTGTTCCACCAGTACCTTGACAATTTTGTGGTGGTGTTCATCGATGACATACTCATATACTCGAAGACACTAGAGGAGCATGAGGAGCATTTGAGGATTGTGTTGGATATGCTGAGAAAGGACAAGCTATGTGGGAAGTTGTCCAAATATGAGTTTTTTTTGGATAAGGTGGAGTTCTTGGGGCATGTTGTGACTGGTGATGGTATTTTTATGGATCCGAAGAAGATCGCAGCAGTAGAATCTTGGAAGACCCCGAGTTCGGTAGTAGAGATCAGGAGTTTCTTGGGATTGGCAGGCTACTATAGGAAGTTTGTGCAAGATTTTTCGAGGATTGTCGAACCGATGAACAGACTGACAAAGAAGGATATGGAGTTTGTTTAGACGGAGGATTGCCAGTTTGCTTTTGAGGAGTTGAAGAAGAGGTTGATGTCTACTCCTATTTTGACGTTGTCATCAGGGTCTGGAGGTTTCACTATTATAGTGATGCATCAGGGAAAGGGTTGGGTTGTGTTCTTCAGCAGAATGGGAAAGTAATTTCCTATGCATCCGGACAATTGCGTCCTCATGAAAAAAACTATCCTACCCATGATTTCGAGTTGGCAGTAGTCATCTTCGCTCTGAAGTTGTAGAAATATTATTTGTACGGAGAGCGTGTGGAGGTCTTCACAGACCACAAAAGCTTGGAGTATGTTTTCACACAGAAGGAGTTGAATATGAGGCAGTATCGGTAGTTGGAACTGATAAAGGATTTGATATATCTTTGCAGTATCATCCTGGAAAAGCTAATGTAGTTGTCGATGCTTTGAGTAGGTATTCGGTAGCTATGTTTTTGACGCAGGATCGATATTTGTTGGAGGACTTGGAGAGCTTGGACATTAAGGTGATTGTTCCTGGTTGTGCTATACAGATGTGGAGATTGCAGATACATTTAGATTTGATGGACAGGATCAAGGCAACACAGTATGAGGATGTATCTCTGAGGAGTATCAGAGCTCAGGTGAGAGCAGAATTGGAGGATAATTTTACTATTGCAGAGGATGGATCTTTGAGGCATTGAGATAGATTGTGTGTGCCTAGTGGAGAGTTACGTGAGGAGGTATTGCAGGAAGCACATCGCTCTCAGTATTCCATGCATTCAGGTGTCAATAAGATATATCGGGATATGCGAGAGAGTGTGTGGTGGTATGGCATGAAGAGGGAAGTGGCACAGTTTGTATCCAGATGCTTAGTGTGCCAGCAGGTAAAAGCCAAGAGGCAGAGGCCAGGAGATTTACTTCATCCATTACCCATTCCAGAGTGGAAGTGGGAGCACATTACTATAGAATTTGTGTCCGGACTTCCACGATCTCCAGGAGGAAAAGACACGATTTGGGTCATCGTTGATAGGTTGACCAAGTCGGCCCACTTTTTGCCTTTCAAGGTGGGTTTGTCTACGGAGAAACTGGCAGAGATGTATGTGAGACAAATCATTAGGATACATGGAGTTCCCATCAGCATAGTCTCGGATCGGGATAGTCGTTTCACTTCTCATTTCTGGAGGAGTTTGCAGAAGAGTTTGGGCACTCAGCTCAAGTTCAGTAATGCATATCATCCCAGACAGATGGGCAGTCAGAGAGGACTATTCAGACTCTCGAGGATATGTTGCACACTTGTGCACTAGATTTCGGGAGTTCTTGGGTGGACCATCTCCATTTGGTAGAGTTTGCTTACAACAATAGTTACCAGGCTAATATAGAGATTTCACCTTTTGAAGCTCTGTACGGTTGGAGGTGTCGTACTCCCTTGTCATAGGACGATATTGGAAAGAGAGTTTTACTTGGGCAAGAGATGGTTGTGGATACAGCAGAGAAGGTTCAGTTGATCAGAGACAGACTTAGAGTGGCGCAGGACAGACAGCGGCATTGGGCCAATAGCCACCGGAGACCTTTGGAGTTTGAGGTATAGTTCAGATTTTTGTTTTGTGCTTGTTCTTGGTTGTTTGTTATAGATTAAGTTCTAAAGGTGGTATTTTGTTCTAGGTGGGTGGTTTGGTGTTTCTGAGGATTTCTCCGACACGAGACATGATTTATTTCGGTGGAGGCAAAAAGCTTAGTCCGCGATTCATCGGACCTTTCACTATTCTAGAGAGGGTCGATGCAGTTGCTTATAGACTAGACTTACCACCTGCATTGGAGGGAGTGCATAATGTGTTTCACGTATTACAGTTGAGACGATACGTGGCAAATCCTAGTCATGTATTGGATCACTCGGAGATAGAGGTGGGCCCTCCTCTTAGCTATCCAGAGCAGCCACTTGAGATTCTGGATCGGAGAGAAAAGGTGCTGAGGAACCAGACTATTCCTTTGGTGTGCGCCGCATGGAGGCATCACTCTCTGGGGGAGTCTACTTGGGAGAGAGAGGATGAAATGCGAGAGCGTTATCCATATTTGTTTGTGTCTTGAGGTATGTTATTTCCTAGTTATGTTCTGTTCATTGTTATGTTTAGTCATAGTTAGTTATGATTCTTTAGTTTTGTTCTGTTATTTTCTGCAGGTAGTTTTCGTTTTTTGAATTTCGAGGACGAAATTATTTTAAGGAGGGTAGACTTGTCACTACCATATTTTCTAGGAAAGGATATTTCAGTAATTTCTTATTTAATTAGATATTGTGCATAATAAATAATTATTTATTGTATTATTTAATTGTTGTTAGATGTTAGTTATTTGTTTTGGACTTGTGTTAGTGGACCTAACTAGTTAGTTTAGACTCATGGACCAACATAAATTAATTGGTTAGAACTTAGCCCATTTAGAAAGCCCATTGCTAAGGAGATGGATTAAATTAATTAAATCATTAGACTATAACCTTCCTTAATTATTTTATCATGAGAGGCCCCAAGGGATATAATGGACATTTTATAGTAGCTTGAGGGAGAGGAAATAGGGGTCGGCCTATTTATAAAGGGGGGAATTCTCTCTCCTATTTTCATTCCAAAACTAGATCTATAATTTTCCTCTACCAAATTCCTTCATTCCCATTTCATTTTCCTACCAAACTTCATTCTAATTCCTTCCCAAATTACCATTAGAGACTTAAGAAGCAAGGATCTAGAAGGAGGAAGCAAGGATCTACAAAGAGGAGTAAGGATCTACAATTTGAAGGTAATTTTATCTCAATTGGAGGTTTCATTGGGAATCCATCTCCCAATAGGTACAATTCAGTTTTTCCCCTTAATTTAGGTTCTAAATATGATATTTAACTATGGAAAATCAATCCATATGTATAGGCTACCCATAGGATTTGGTTTCGTGTTCATAGGAGGCCTATTGAGAAAGTTATAGTGCTTTTTGTGTCAATTTTGGGGGAATTTCGAGATTGACAATTGTTGTGTGTGTCAATTGATCCTATAGATCAATTTGGCATGTGCTTGTGTGTTTAGGGCTAGTGTCGTATCCATAATTGGGTACGTGTAAGTCGTATCCCAACTATTTGGTGATACGTGTTGTTTTAGGAGTTTTTTCCTTCCACACGGGACTTTGTACATGTTATATTTTGACATGGACACGTAGATCTATATTTGACACTTCGTATTGTTCATAAATAATATATGTGACTTGTTTGTGTCCTTCGGGGTACAATTGGATGTGTGGTGGACTCGTGTCACATGCGTATACTAGATCTAGTGCGATACGGTGTGATACTCTCCATATGTTGTGTAATTATATGTAGACCTAATTCTTGTGCTCTTAATTCATGAAGATTGTATTTGTGTGTATGTGTGTGTATATATATATATATATATATATATATATATATATATATATATATATTATATATTATATATTATATATATTATATATTATATATTATATATATTATAATGTATATATAATTTTGCTTCTTGTATCCTAGATCTACGTATTATGTATGTACTAAGAGTATATATATTATGTAGCCATTCTTCTACATGTATAAATATATATGTTATAGTATATATATTATGTGTAAATATGTATATATGTTGTTACAATATATATATGTATGTGATTATTATTATATGTGTTTGTTAGGTACATATATTCTATATGGTTGTAACAATACATATATATATAATACTATGTTGATTTTAGGTGATATTGTATAGTATATACATATTATAGCATGTATATATATATGTACATTTAATTGGATAATTATATTATATATAGTTGCTATATTATTATATATATATAGATATATGTATAATTATAAATATGTTTACGTCTGTGTGTTGTTTCTATATAGTAATTATGTACATAATAATAAGAATGGTGTATGTATAGTTTTATTGGTATTTATATATATAGATATATATATTTATTATGGGGTTATATCTATATATATATATATTAGTGCTTTGGCGACGGGGGCATTGGTGACAGCCGTTGTCACTTAAATCAGCAGCAGCAGCCGCAGTAGTAGTAGCAGCATCATTAATGACAGCAGCCGCTGTAGAAGCATAAAAAATACGCTGGGGAATTATACGCTTAAAATCCCCAACATACATGAAGCACGCGTAAACCAGAAGCTTCAGCGCAGTATGGCATAAAATATGATTCAGAGGTGCCCGCGTAAAGCAGCACTTCAAGGCTATTTTGGCATAAAAGGTTGTTATACCTCCCTCCGGCATAAACTATGTCTGCTTTTAAGGCAGCGTGAAGTTATACGAGGAACTCTTTGTATTCCTCGAACAAACCTGTCAGACAGAATAGTAAACCTGACTCCTGACAAAGAGTACTGCACGACGATCGAGAGGACGGCTGTAATGATGATTCTGCACAGAGGCCCAGGTTGTCGTTTAGTGGCATATCCTTGATACAAGTCATTTTTACGCACTCAAGGAATACGCTGCCTATTTTACACAGGCAGAAATGAGCCTTTACGCTTAAGATGAGATAAAATTAGACGCCGCGTCAATAGCTGTTCTTCGTACAGAATTTGAGGCATATCTCTGCAGTTAATGTGCGAGATGGGGGCAGATCTCTGCATTTAATGCATGAGATTTTGTTCTATTTTTAATGACTGGGAGAGCTAAACTAGGGTTAATACGCTCACATCACTATCCCTGCATGTTACGCCATCCAGGCTATTTTCAACTATAGGAGTACGTCGTATTCTATCTCCTCGAAATATGCCAACTCAGGCTATATTTGCAAAGGTACGTGATAAGGCTATTTTGCCCAGAATACGCTCAAGACCTCAGTCAAGGAGGATAATTGGCTAGTTTACACTGGCTACCTAGTATTTATGCAGCATCAAGCTTTACGCAGAACTTGGCTTTTACGCCAACACGATAACTACTTGGCTTTTACGCCAACACGACAGCTATTTGGCTTTTACGCCAACAAGACAGCTACTTGGCTTTTACGCCAACAATACAGCTACTTGGCTTTTTACGCCAACAAGACAGCTACTTGGCTTTTTACGCCAACAAGACAACTACTTGGCTTTTTACGCCAATAGGACAGCTACTTGGCTTTTACGCCAACAAGACAGCTATTTGACTTTTACGCCAACGAGATAGTTATTTGGCTTTTATGCCAACCATCTCTACGCGAGGGGCAGTTACCTACGTAGTTTGCATGCCGTGATCTTCGATGAGCGATTATACGCATTACCTCATAATGGGACACGCGTCACATGCGGATTCAGGAGACCATTTAGACGTGGGTAGCAGTTATTATAACCGCCGCGTAAAAGGTGCAACTCTCTCCACTAAGTGGCTTCTACGCCGACTGGTCAATTACTGTGACCGAATTCTATAAATAGAGACCTCCGGTCACAAGAAAAAAGGGTCGAAAGGTCGAAGGGTGGACAAAGAAGAGAGATCAGACAGAGAGTAGAGATTGACGACTCTGGCAACGAGAATCCAATCCCTCCTATAATATTTGAAGCTTCTTCTTCTTCTATAATACTTCTTCATCATCGTGTGGTCCAAGGGACAAAGTGATCGACCGCAGATCAGACTCCTATAGCAATTTTTTCCCAGAATCATTTTTATTGTACTTAACATCCTTGTATAGGATTAATTATACTCTTTTCTTTTCTTGTTTGTAAACAAAAAGGTTTCGTACAAACCCTATATTTGTTTTATCTCAAACAAAATGGCGACTCGTCAGGTGAATTTCCAAAACCTATCATGTTCATGATACCTCTGATAGTGTTTTGTATACCAGGAGAGTTTAATAGCCTAAGTTTATAAAACCAAAATAAGCTTCATACAAACCCCCCATTTGTTTTATCACCAAACAGTCGCTGTCATTAATATAGCAGCAACAGCGGGAAACATAGGCAGCAGCAGTGGGAAAGTTAGCGATAGCAGCGACAGCAGCTTCAGCGACAGTCAGAACCGTCACAATAAGGGCAGCGTATCAGAATATCAGGTTTTCAGCACAGCTTTTAGCGACAGTTGGCAGATTGTATATATATATGATTATATACTTATAGATAGATATATGTATATATATATTTGTATTAATATTGATGTAATGTATTCTTAATTGCTAATTTCATTATATGTATAAAATTTAGTATATGTATTATATATATACGGGTAGTTAATATAACAAGGTATTGGGAATTACCTTGAGGAACCAAGGTAATTGAGGATACCCAAGGTATTGAGTTGGGTACCAAGATTTGATTTAATATTGTAATACCAAGTTGGTTCAAAACTACGGTACCTAATTAATGTTGTAATTGTGATTCTATATTATTATAAATAATTGTTTGATATATATATAGTGATGTGTTACCTTGGAATTTACGTATCCGGAGATACGGTATCCTAACATTTAAGATATAGTTTTTATGGCTTAGACTTTAGTATCTTGACATAATATTTTGTGTTAGACTTGTGCAACCTAGAAATAGATAGTTGACCATAGTTGACCATAGTTGACTATAGTTGACTTTTGACTTAGAATTGACTTATTGACCTAGAAGTTGACTAGTTTAACTTATTCTCTTTTTGAAACCTTGTATTGATGTTGTATTCCATATTTAGGTCTTCGAGGCACCGTGTCAGACATCTGTGAGACTATTCATTGGACTTCAGGCGAGTACATTCTCTGATAGTTTCTCATTTATGATATCCTCTATGTTCATTGTATCTAGTGTAAATATCCATGTTTTCTTGACACGATGGTTACACGGATTGGTATATCCGGATCTCGTCATGAGATGTTATTCCTTGGTATTTGGTGTATCTTGTGCAAGTCTTATTTTATTGATTATCTTGTACATGTACAGACACTGATTCTCTGGGAGACTAGCTATCTTCTTGGGGAATCCTGTGCCATAGGGTACCATGGTTGGATCTATTATACCAGTCAGGGGTGGGGAGTATGTAGTATAGATATGTGATCATACCCATCTTGTATCTTGAATAGTGTTAATCATACACCGCACGTATGATTAGCCAGGCGATAAATCTTGTATCTCTTGTATCAAGTTTCCAAGATGATCATATGTTAAAGCTAGTACTCACACACTTAGCCATTAGTATTCTTGCTCATTGACATATTGCTCATTATCGTATTATTTCCAGTATTTCCTTATTGTATATATATCTCTTGTATCTATTGTGCATCTTGTATATTCACATATATTTACGGTTACATAGATTTTATTATTTATTAGAACTACTGTTAGAGATGTACTCTGCTCCTTTCTTGACTGGATATATTTTTTCAGATGACACTGAGGAGTGGTACCCTACCCATTATGGACCTCCGGATGTTGTGGGTCTAGAGTCTGAGACCCTGGCTCAGGAGGGAATTATACTAACAGAGACAGTTGACCCGGGTTTGGTCGCTTCTTAGTATTCTTTGTACTGGATTTGTCTCCAACTTATTTTTGCTATTCTTTCAGACTCATTAATGTATTATTTTAGACTCATGTGTTGTATTGTGACTATTCTACTCTTTATCTGATTCGTGCTTATTTCCATCTTAGTTCTGTGATTGAGTATATTATCATTGTTGGTGGTTTATTATATTGTTAGATAGATTATCCAGACAGCGTTCTACTGCCGATTCTGCAGGGTAGGCTGGACGTTGTTTCCGACTTGTACCCCTACATCGGGTGCGGGTCGTGACAGAACGTCTTTTGATGGGAGTGGCTTTTTTTGGGTTCTCGAAAAGAATTTCATAGACTGCATAGTCAATGAATGGGAGTCTCCAGTCTTGGGAGTCGGTGTTTGTCTCTACTAAGTAGCCCAGGAATAGACAAAAATTATTTTTGGGCAGACCAGCTCTTGATCTGTAAGCCCCCTGATTTTCATAAATTTTAAATAGGAATTTTTCATAATTTTCTGGAATTTTTCTAGGATTTTTTTATTAATTAAAACCTAGGTATTTTGAAATAAAATGATTTTTAAATATTGGTTAATATTAAAATATTATGGAAATAATATTTTATGGTGTAAAATAAAAAACCGGACATAGGGTAATTTTTTGTGAATTTATTGGACTCCGGAAACGCGTTTAAAGCCCTAAAAACTATTAAATAAATAAACCAATTTAAACCCTGAAATAAACCGGGTTTATTCCAAATAAATCGAACTAAACCAAACCGGACCGACCGGTCTAGTAAACCCAAACCCAATTCTTTATTGGGTCGGATCCGGGCCCAAACCCGACCCGACCCGCGGACCCAAAATCCAAACCCGAAACCTAAATCCTAATCTGAAATCTAACCCTAACCCTAATTGAAGTCGGAATCCGACCAGCGGCCACCCTATATATCCCCTCAGCCCGCCGGAACCCTAGATCCCTCCATCTCTCCGTCGACGATTTCCCCCAGCCACCTCTGTCTTCGACGACCTAGCTCCGCCCTAATCCGACCCCCTTTCTCCTCCCTCCGGCCGCCTCTGATCGACTCCGCCTCCGTGAGCTCCACACCACCATTGCCAATACCTAGCCGCCCGACTCCGGCCTCCCCATCCATCTCCGCCACGCTGAGCCCACGACCCCTTGGCTCCATCCCCGGTCAACGCCACACCCATCTCCCCTGCCCTAGCCCCGATGCCCTAGTCGAGCTCCCGAACCCCTCCATCACCGCCCTCTTCCTCGTCGACCTCATCAGCCTCCCCTCGCCGCCGACTCCCCACCTCCGCCGCTGTCGAGCAACCCTGAGCCCCGACTCCCCTCCTCTCATTCACCTCGACCAGCTCCACCCCCGCAGCCCCGTCACCTCGAACCCCCGACCTCCTAGCCGTCGATCACCCTCCGTCCCAAAGCCCGACACCTCCACCACCGGAAACCCCTCTCCTTCTTCCTCCTTTCCAGAACCCCCGTGCCCTAGCCCTCTACCCGTCGCCCTCGGCCACGACCCCCGACACAGCAGCTCCCCGACCCGCTGACCTAGCCCCAGACACGGCAAACCCTAGCCTGGACACGGTAGTGCAGGACATAGCGGACACAAGCATCTCAAACCCTAGTACCGTGGACACAGAGACCCGGACACGTCCAGGACACGAAGGAGACCCTCGGACACAGGAAATCATCGTTACGGAGCCCTGTTCAGGTACCGTTTTCTCTCACCTCGTAACTCCATTTTTGAATCCGTAACGCGTAGACTGTGCGACCCTCTCGGTGCCCGTGCAACTTGCTCGGTGCATCGCGTCCTGTGGCGATCGTGAACCGCGATCCAAAAACAGGAAAAACAACGCCCTGTTTTACCCCGGAACTGAGTGCGCCCCTCCAAACGGGACGACTTGGTCCCACGCGGTCTTTACTGATACGTGTGTGCCGTTGATACAGACGTGCGAGATTTCGTAGAAGTTGATTTGGATGTGTATGCACACCGGAATCAACGCGTATCCGCGGATACTGTCCCATATCCGTCAGTTCTGGAATATATTGTAACTTTGTGTACACACGTCGGATCGAGACAAAACTTACGCCATCGGACTCGTAGCAATACGCTGGTCCTGTGACCCAAGTTGGGTTCGATTCAGAGAACGTTGACGAAATCGTGTATCGTGGGCCCCACAGGCTCCACTTGACGGACAATTTTGTGATCGGCTTATCGGAATCCAATTCTGGAAGTTCCGTTGGGTTCGTATCATTGTTCCTGACTTGTTGACACTAAGTTGGGCAAATTTGGAGACCCTTGACCCTGACACACTTTTTGGTGCGAAGTGGCCCACATGTGGACCCCGCTTTAGCCCAAAATTATGATTTTTGCCCCTGTATCCAAATTGGACTTAAGGACAGGCGTTTCTAGCTATTTTATATTTTCTGGACATGATGGTGATATTTATTTTAGCAACCGGAGTAGTACCTGCAGATCACACTGAGACCAGAGCCACATTTGGAGCCAGGACCCCAGGCAAGTGTACCTTGCCAAAATTGTAGTATATTGATTCATATTATTCTCTTGTTTTATTCCTGTAATTGTTGTGCATGCTTAACCTAGGACCGTGTGACTTACTTAGCGTCAGATTAATAGTCGGGTGCCAACACCATCCGCGGAGTTGTGAAACGTCATCTAGAGATGGACACCGCGACCCGATACATTCTCGTACTTGTCTTATCAAGTACGATATACCCAGGACACTAGACACTATTTATGAGACGGAATCTTCTTGAGATATTTATGGTGATTCTGTATAGGATACAGTTTTATGACTTACACAGTTTATATGCTTAGATTTTATCCAGACTTGTTGCATTAGATATGGTTTTGCGTGTCATGGACATGAGACGTGAGATTATATTGGGTGGGGAGAGATTTACCATACAAAAGGCTGATTATATATATACTAATTTAATGGAAGTGCCTTAGTCTCTGGCGACAGAACTATGGTACCGTACTGGCCCTTCGAGAAAATACTGCTATGGGTTTCTCCGACACTGATCCTGTAGTAGTCTCAGCCCGAGTATGACTAGAACTCTCACTTGCATATCACTTAGCTAGTTATTTATTCACCCTATTATTTCATTTATTGCTGTACTTCATTTATTTTGGCATGAGCTTTCTTGTACCTTGCTATGTCCCCTGAGGACCTGGATTCGGATTATGTCCCCAGGATTAGCTGACGAGATCTATCCCGAGGTATACGGGACCGGAGCATTAGCATTAGCAGAAGCAGGTGCCTACATTGGAGTAGAACCAGGATCCAAGGACGAGACCGTACCAGAGGACTTCTCTTGAGTATTGGCTTGAGATACTCATTTATTTCAGTTTATAGTTATTTCATTTCCAGTCTATTTCATTGATGTACCAGATTTATTCTCTGATTGTTCTCCGAGACACTTTTATTGAGATTTGCTAGTTTATTTTATTTACATTATTCTGGCATTTGATCGGTGATTATCTGTTGTGGATGAGATTGGTATAGACCGTGACTTGTATCATTGGACCTACTTATTGTTATATTATAGCTTAAGTATGCCCCGATGGATCCATTAAATTGGGTTTGTCCATCGGTGTGTGCTGCTGGCCATTATCACGCGTCTGGTCCCTCGGTATTTTGGGACTAGGGCGTGACCTGGTTTTTGTGGTGGCCCATGCAGGTCAACGACTAAATTGTTCGGTTTCAACTTAGGGACCGAGCAAGCCTGCAATAAGAATAGAAAAAGTTTTGGATCTCATCCACTTGCTTGAATCGTTCTTGACATTTATATCGGATTCGAATTAATTCTTGACTTGCATCCTGCCTTGATTCCTGAGCGCCTCTTATTATTTATTTTGGTTGTTACTCTAATATTTTATTTTATTTTTCTAGGTGATTGGTAATTAGAACTTGACAGTTTACGTTATTATTGTATATTATGACCTAATGATTACCCCTTAGCTTTAAGTCACGTAATTAGTACCCCCACCTCGATACAAGCTAGATCCCTTACCCTTGATCGCCAGTAACTCTTCCATCCTCACTATCGACATTTGTTCTAAGCACTAAGACTAAGGCTTAAGACGACCATGACCTATGTAATATAGGAGGATACCCTAATAGGTACCAAGACCACTTCTCGTAGACCTTAACAAGAGTTTCCATGGTATCCTTAAGACGATTTTAGTATTAGTTTATTGTTTTAAGTTGAGTAGTATGCCTCCCAACGTAGTACCACCTAGCCCTATTGACCCATTGATGAAGTGAACTAGGATGACACAACTTTAGACTTGCATAAGAAGATAGTGTTTATTCAGACTGTAGAAATTATAGGTCCAGGCCCCAATACTTGGTCGACTAGCAACTTAGACGAGGAGATTGTATGATAACTGTAGAGATTGTAGAGTCTGTTATTATTATGGTTGCTTTTTTGTTTTGTTTTGTTTTGTGAACTTGATTAATTTGTACCTCTTTTCATCATCATCTAGCGTACTTATAATTGTTGTACTACCTTAACTTATGCTGCTAATACAGCCTAGTTTTGCAAGCTTATCCTTTTATCGAGCTTATTCATGACATATGTATTATTGGACGCGTACACTAATACAATTGTCTATTCAGAATCAGTATATTAAGGTCTGGCCAACCTTAGTGTGCTTGATTCGCCCTTCGTAATACTATTTTACGTGGATTGAGATATGTAGTGATTAGTAGACGAATGAACTTGCCCTCTAAACATGTTTGACATATCGTATCGGTTACATAACTGTACTAATACGAGCATGCGAACGAAGAATTACCAGAATTGGATTCCAATCCACAACTGCTTAATAATTCCCATTTGAATTTTTTTAAACGCCTTGATCCCAATACTTCTATTCTATTACCTCACCCTTGGACTCTTTATTATTGATCTCCGTCTTCCCTTATTTCGGAAAGACGAAACATCGTGCTTGGTATAAGTTTGATATATAGACAGTACTAGATATACCCCACAGGCCGATCACATTGTTTGATGACCCTTTTATAAATGACTAAGGGAATACCATAGGTGATATATTTGGTGTTAAAAACTTGAGGATTCAATAACATGATTAAATAAATTGGGACATAGCTTTCTTAGATGTATAGCCTTAGATGATGGATGGGTAAATTCTAAGTTGTGTAGAGACTGCAATGTTCACTCGAGAGGAATCTTTTAGACTGTAATCAAGTGGGATTGGATAGAGAGAACCCTACCATATTTTAATTTCGAGGACAAAATTTTTATAAGTTGGGTAGATTGTAAGCCCCCTAATTTTCATAAATTTTAAATAGGAATTTTTCACAATTTTTTGGAATTTTTCTGGGATTTGTTTATTAATTAAAACCTAGGTATTTTGAAATAAAATGATTTTTAAATGTTGGTTAATATTAAAATATTATGGAAATAATATTTTATGGTGTAAAATGGAAAACCGGACATAGAGTAATTTTCTATGAATTTATTGGACTCCGGAAACGCTTTTAAAGCCCTAAAAACTATTAAATAAATAAACTAATTTAAACCCTGAAATAAACCGGGTTTATTCCAAATAAACCGAACTAAACCAAACCGGACCGACCGGTCTAGTAAACCCAAACCCAATTCTTTATTGGGTCGGATCCTGGCCCAAACCCGACCCGACCCGCGGACCCGAAACCCAAACCCGAAACCTAAATCCTAATCTGAAATCTAACCCTAACCCTAATTGAAGTCGGAATCCGACCGGCGGCCAACCTATATATCCCCTCGGCCCGCCGGAACCCTAGATCCCTCCATCTCTCCGCCGACGATTTCCTCCAGCCACCTCTGTCTTCGACGACCTAGCTCCGCCCTAATCCGACCCCCTTTCTCCTCCCTCCGGCCGCCTCTGATCGACTCCGCCTCCGTGAGCTCCACACCACCATCGCCACCACCTAGCCGCCCGACTCTGGCCTCCCCCATCCATCTCCGCCACGCTGAGCCCACGACCCCTTGGCTCCATCCCCGGCCAACGCCACACCCATCTCCACTGCCCTAGTCCCGACGCCCTAGTCGAGCTCCCGAACCCCTCCATCACCGCCCTCTTCCTCGTCGACCTCATCAGCCTCCCCTCGCCGCCGACTCCCCACCTCCGCCGCTGTCGAGCAACCCCGAGCCCCGACTCCCCTCCTCTCATTCACCTCGACCAGCTCCACCCCCGCCGCCCCGTCACCTCAAACCCCCGACCTCCCAGCCGTCGATCACCCTCCGTCCCAAAGCCCGATACCTCTACCACCGGAAACCCCTCTCCTTCTTTCTCCTTCCCAGAACCCCCGTGCCCTAGCCCTCTACCCGTCGCCCTCATCCACGACCCCCGACACAGCAGCTCCCCGACCCGCTGACCTTACCCCGGATACGGCAAACCCTAGCCTGGACACGGCAGTGCAGGACACAGCGGACACGAGCACCTCAAACCCTAGTACCGTGGACACAGAGACCCGGACACGTCCAGGACACGAAGGAGACCCTAGGACACAGGAAATCATCGTTCACGGAGCCCTGTTCTGGTACCGTTTTCTCTCACCTCGTAACTCTGTTTTCGAATCTGTCAGTTGTAACGCGTAGACTGTGCGACCTCTCGGTGCCCGTGCAACTCGCTCGATGCATCGCGTCATGTGGCGATCGCGAACCGCGATCCAAAAACAGGAAAAACAACGCCCTGTTTCACCCCGGAACTGAGTGCGCCCCGCCAAACGGGACGACTTGGTCGTACGCGATCTTTACTGATAGGTGTGCGCCGTCGATACGGACGTGCGGGATTTTGCAGAAGTTGATTTGGATGTGCGTTCACACCGGAATCAACGCGTATCCGCGGACACCGTCCCGTATCCGTCAGTTCTGGAACACGTTGTAACTTTGTGTACACACGTCGGATCGAGACGAAACTTGCGCCATCGGACTCGTAGCATACGCTGGTCGTGTGACCCAAGTTTGGTTCGATTCTGAGAACGTTGACGAAATTACGTATCGTGGGCCCCACAAGCTCCACTTGACGGGCGATTTTATGATCGGCTCATCGGAATCCAATTATGAAAGTTACGTTGGGTTCGTATCATTGTTTCTGACTTAATGACACTAAGTTGGGCAAATTTGGAGACCCTTGACCTTGACACGCTTTTTGGTGCGAAGGTGCGAAGTGGCCCATATGTGGACCCCGTTTTGGCCCAAAACTCTGATTTTTGCCCCTGTCTCCAAATTGGACTTAAGGACAGGCATTTCTAGCTATTTGATATTTTTTGGACATGATGGTGATGTTTATTTCAGCAACCGGAGTAGTACCTGCAGATCACACTGAGACCAGAGCCACATTTGGAGCTTGGACCCCAGGCAAGTGTACCTTGCCAAACTTGCAGTATATTGATTCATATTATTCTCTTGTTTTATTCCTGTGATTGTTGTGCATGCTTGACCTAGGACCGTGTGACTTACTTAGCATCAGATTAATAGTCGGGTGCCAACACCATACGCGGAGTTGTGTAATATCATCTAGAGATGGACACCGAGACCCGATACATTCTCGTACTTGTCTTATCAAGTACGATATACCCAGGACACTTGACACTATTTATGAGACAGAATCTTCCTGAGATATTCATGGTGATTCTGTATAGGATACAGTTTTATGACTTACACAGTTTACATGCTTAGATTTTATCCAAACTTGTTGCATTATATATGGTTTTGCGTGTCATGGACATGAGACGTGAGATTACATTGGGTAGGGAGAGATTTACCATACAAAAGGCTGATTATATATATATAATAATTTAATGGAAGTGCCTTAGTCTCTGGCGACAGAACTATGGTACCGTACTGGCCCTTCGAGAAAATACTGCTATGGGTTTCTCCGACACTGATCCTGTAGTAGTCTCAGCCCGAGTATGACTAGAACTCTCACTTGCATATCACTTAGCTGGTTATTTATTTACCCTATTATTTCATTTATTGCTGCACTGTATTTATTTTGGCATGAGCTTTCTTGTACCTTGCTATGTCCCCTGAGGACCTGGATCCGGATTATGTCCCCAGGATTAGCTGACGAGATCTATCCCGAGGTATACGGGACCGGAGCATTAGCATTAGCAAAAGCAGGTGCCTACATTGGAGCAGAACTAGGATCCGAGGACGAGACCGTACCATAGGGCTTCTCTTGAGTATTGGCTTGAGATACTCATTTATTTCAGTTTATAGTTATTTTATTTCTAGTCTATTTCATTGATGTACCAGACTTATTCTCGGATTGTTCTCCGAGACACTTTTATTGAGATTTGCTAGTTTATTTTATTTACATTATTCTGGCATTTGATCGGTGATTATCTGTTGTGGATGAGATTGGTATAGACCGTGACTTGTATCATTGGACCTACTTATTGTTATATTATAGCTTAAGTATGCCCCGATGGATACATTAAATTGGGTTTGTCCATCGGTGTGTGCTGCTGGCCATTATCACGCGTCTGGTCCCTCGGTATTTTGGGACTGGGGCGTGACATGATCGACCACTGTGATCAGGTGATAGATTTTGATCAGGATTGCTAAGGAGGCAGCTAGGCCGGCCACGATGTCAGTCTCGATATTTTACAGCTGAGGGACGTGCTCTATGAAGAACCCCTCGAAGGTGGAGATTATTCCAAGTGTGTCTTGGTGGTAGAAAATTAAGTCCTCGTGTTGAATATCATATTCGCCCCGGACCTGAATGACTATCAGCTTAAAATCGTTGTAGGCTTTCCGGTAGTCTACTCCCACTTGTTTAGCGAGTTGGATCCCAATGATGAGGGCGTCGTACTCTGCCATATTATTGGAGCATGGCTCTGTGAGGGAGTAAGTATGATTTATGAACAGATCGTGTGGGTAAATAAGTATTATCTCGATGCCTGCAACAATAATGCCTTTAGGCCCTGTTCTTGAAGTACCGTCGAAGAATATTCGCCAAACGGCTTCTGCGCTTGTGGTTATGTTTGAGTCCGCTACTTCGTTTGGATTCTTCTCGTAGAACTTTAAGGTCTAGATGGGCTGCCAGGAAATCTTCCAATGCTTGATCTTCGACCTCCTTTTATGGGACAAATACCATATCGTACGGCGACAACAGTATTGCCCATGTGCCTAGGCGAGAGTTTAGCATTCTAGGTTTAGTCATAAGGACCCTGAGAGGATTAACTCGTGAGGTCACATGAATGGTTTCTCCTGCCATATAATGTCGGGTCTTCTAAATGGCGAAGACCAAAGCGAGGCACTCTTTCTCAACGGGGTTGTATCTGTGCTCTGTGCAGCCATCATTCTACTGAGGTAGTAGATGGCTTGTTTATGACCTGAATCACTTTCTTGGACTAGTAGAACTCTGAAGGAGTGATCAATTTCCCGTACATATAACAAGAAGGATCTTCCCACAACAGGGGCCACCAATACTGGAGGGTTTATGAGATACTCATTGATGTCGTCGAAGGCACGCTAGCATTCTTCATTCCAAAAAAAGGAGACTCCCTTCTTCATGAGCTGAGTGAATGGTTGAAAATGTCCAAAAAGGTTTGATATGAACCTCCTGATGTATGCCACTTTTTCTTGAAGTCCATAAAGTTCTATGAGGTTCTTCGGCGGATGCATTTCAAGGATTGCTTTAGTCTTATCGGGGTCTACATAGATATCCTTTGAAGTTATGACAAAATTCAAAAATTTGTCACTGGAGACTCCTAGAAAGGATTTGGTAGGGTTCACCTTAAGCTAGTGTGCATACATCAGGTCGAACACAGTCTTCAACTCCCGGAGGTGATCAACTTTAGAGCGACTCTTGATAGTAATGTCATCACCATAACACTCCACTGTCTTATGCAGATATTCACGGAAGATGGTGCTCATAGCTCGCTAGTATGTAGCACATGCGTTCTTCAGATCAAAGGGCATAACTGTGTAGCAGTACACTCCTATCGACGTCTAGAACGACGTATGCTTCTTATCGTCGGAAAATATCTTGATTTGATTATAGCCTGAGAATCCGTCCATGAAGGACATGCTCTCGAAGCCACAAGTATTATTGATCATTATATCTATGATCGAAAAGGAAAACTCATCCTTAGGGTATGACGCATTCAGATCACGAAAGTCAATGCAGACTCAGATCTTTTCATTCTTTTTGACGACGAACATGATGTTAGCTACTCAATCCGGATATTGTTCCTCGCGGATGAAGCCACTAGCTATCAGTTTATTGACTTCAGCTTCGATGGCGTTTATAATATCCAGCCAAAATCGTCGTTGTTGTTACTTGACCGGCTTAGTATTCGGTGAGATATTGAGTTTGTGGACCATGACTTGGGGGTCCAGTCCCGGCATATCTTCGTAACTCCAGGAAAAGACATTGATGTATTCCCTGACGAGATGTAGTAGGAATTCCCGATCCTCATCGGACAAACTCTTACTGATGAAGATTATTTTAGGGGAGGATTCATCGCCTAGATCAATTTATACGACTTCGTCCTCAGTGGGAGGTTCTCGTTGCTCAAATCATATCTCCTAATGTGCGTCTAGGCATTGGGGCTATGGTTCTACTTTAAAGAGTTTAAGTGGATCCTCATCGTCTTCCTCAGGGTCAGTTGACACCATGTTAGCAAACAATGTTTGTTTGAGCATCTCTCTGATACTGACATCGGAGTCCTAAGCAGAGGATTCTGAAGAGTGAGAGTGTAAATAATTTCCATCATCCGAGCCTTCGGGGCTTGTGGGAGGCATGACGTACCCTAAGCCATGTTTGGTCTTATGGTAGTAATCGTCGGACTTGCCTGCAGAGGCAGAGGCAGAGGCAGAGGCAGTAGTCGTCCTTTGTCGTGGTTCAAGCCCCTAGTGGCTTTCAGATCGTATCTCATCTTCTGGATGAGGTGCTTGGTTTGAGAGCTGTACCGGTGAAGTGGCATTTTACCGGTATCGAGTTCTGACTCCAGTTTCTTTGGGACGGAGGATTAGGGACTTTCTACCCTGCAGAAGATGATGAGTTTGTCTTCCCTCTTCCTTGTTGGAACTATAAAGTAGGAATTTTGACAGGGGAAAACTCGGAGTCACCTATGTATGCAGGTATAAGCCTAGACCGTGCTCTATGAAATATAATGTGCTGAGATATACAATATTCGAGTAATTCAAAGATATCCCTTTATTTATAAAATAAGTTATCTTAACCTTAGGAATTAAATCGTCAAGAGAAGGGACGTTAGCATGAGCGGCTACGTACTCCTTCTGTTCATCCTTCCTGAGATCTACCCCCAGTGTGAGCGACGCCTTTGGAGGTCTCCTGCACAGCTTTACCGCTAGAGGTTCGAAAGTCTTAGTAGGTACTGGATCTTCCTTCAATGGTCGACTCGGTCTATGAAGGTGAACAACCAGAGGTTCAGGTGCTTTCCTATGCAGTTTTAATTTTAGGGAAGGGATTGTGTTCGGAGCTCTTGCTTTGAGATGGACTCTCAAGGGCTCATATGATGTTATTCCGGTCTCTACCTCATCGTCGACATTATTGCCACCTTCAACTTGGTGGACTTGCTTGTAGAGGATTGAGTCAAAGTAATAGGCCTCGACCCCTTTGAATGGATCAATGTCGACAAATTCTATCTTGACGATGTCATGATCATCTACGTACTTCAAGCACTGGTACAACATTGACGATACGATCATATACGGATGTATCCATGGACGTTCTAACAGGATATTGTAGGATACGTCTACGTCTATGACGTAGCAGGTGGCCTCTGTTTTTAAGTTATTGATCTGACACTTTAGGAGAATCTTGTTCAGAGGGTAGCTCCTTCCTGCATTGAAGCCACTGATAGCAGTATCGGTTGCTACCAGGCGATACATCGGGATGCCCAAGGTCTAAAGGAGACTCCGCAGGATGATGCTGATTGACGAACTGGGGTCGATGTGTATCCAGTCCACCTTGATGGCACCGATGTACCCTATATACTACAGAGGATGATCATGTCGATTGTTCTTCAGAAAAATATCTTGTTAGGAGAATGTGATATTGGGTATCGCCTCCATCATATTATTGTAGTGGAGGCATGCGACAGGATCCTCAGCTGGCTGCTTAACCTGTGCCAAGTAGGTATCGACATTCTGCAATACCTCACTCAGAGCAACCCGAGTATATTTAGAGAGTCGAAGAAGTTCGAATAGTGATGACTTTGCTAGAGTATTGGCCAGTCGTTCCAAGATGTCAAAGTTGTAGGGCTTCTCGAGCCCCTGAGCGGTATCTCTGTGCAGCGGTTTGTCGAAGCGAGTTTTTTTCCGTTTGGACTTGTCCGCTGCTGGAGACTGGGATGGACCCAGATCGGATGTGGTGATTGGAAGTGCACCATCGTTAGGGATATCGTACTCTCTTTGGTATGCCAGGCCTGGCCTCGTTATTCCTGCTATAGCTTCTTCGAAAGGGATAGAAATCGTGTAGCATGACTTGGACTTCTTACCTTTGGACTTGGTGGAGGAAGGTGTTGCCTGCTACATGAAGTCAGGAGCAAGATCCGGATAAACCCATATGACCTCCGTCCATGATGTGGTAAGAGGTATCAGCTCGACCGTTTGGTTTCGAGCTGGCGGAAGATTGACAACCTCTATTATTTTTTTGGGGATCAAGATTACTCCGTCTTGGACTTCCGTTGCTGAGAAGTTACTAAACTAAAGGGATACCATATTTGTCACGCCCCGATCTCCCGCAGGCTATTTCGGCCGTTCCCGCTAGGCGGGAATCACCCTCGCCAGCGCTCCCGCGGAACGATCGCTTTGACCCATCCGGGCGTGATGCCGTACGAGCGTGAGCCACGCCCGTGCAAGGCCATGGTTCATTGGCTGGCGACAAGAGTTCTAAGCCACAGAGTCGCCTAGATTGTCCGAGTGCAGCGGAGTCATGAACGCATAGGCGATCGGTAACAGGTTCACTGAGTCGACAATATAGCGGAATCATCGAAACAAGTAAAGTAATCTCTTTATTGATATGAAACATGTATTACAGGCGGCGTATAGCCGAGATTACAAGTCGCTCAAGCCTCTCTTTCTGAAACAGTAAAAGCGTGCCAAGTGGCTACAACTGTGGAATAATTGTACAGGCGATGGTCAGGCGATGTTCACAACTTATGTCTTGTATAAGCGCTTCAGTCCCGGACGCACCGTTGCAAGGCTTCAGAGGAAAACTCCTGGCCTTAGCACGCACGTTGGAGGCGTCCGTACCGCACGAGGTTCTCCCGCACCCTGCATATCAAACTGGTGGATTATCAGTACATTGAATGCACTGGTGGGGAAGCTACTCGCCCACTCGACAAATCCAAACACGTAATACAGGTTCCGTGCACAACTATTAAGTTGTCTTTCTAGTTGCCTTAGGATCAGTTTCATGCAAACATTGAATAGCTTAACGTGTCGGGTAGTGCGCCGTGCGATGTTTGAGGAAACACGGCGAGACTTACCAACTTACCATTTCTCCTTCCCTGTCTAAGGCAAACATGATTAATTCAAGCATGGTAAGTATAAACATTCAGGAAGCATAGCATATGCAAACATGAGGGTCGTTATGTTCAGATCGTTCAGGTGTTCAGTTCATTGATGCTATGCAATGACTCGCACGCGGATAGCCGCTAAGCGAGGATGACTTATCTATATGAACATAAGTCGCTGGCGTAGCCATTATGGACGGTTCACAGTCTCAAGACACAGAATGATATGCAACGCAGGTGGCGAGCCCCGCTGCATAACACCTTGCCCCATAACATACTACTGCTCATACGTCCCGTCCGGATCGGATCGGTCCCGGTGCCCCAGTGACCGTCCGCGAAACTCAACATAACATACCTTGTGCACAAGTTGTCCGCGATAATGCAGGTCAGGGTCTATCCATATTCCATAGCTTGACATAATAATCATGAAACTTAAATTTAATCTGAACGAGCATATTGCTCCACGAGCGGGGATTCCATCAGTACATAACACGATCCTCGTTCAGATGCATACATAGCATGATTATCATTCAAGGTGATTTACGTTCAGTATTCATTCTTGCTTAATGCATTCCCCTGGTTCGGGGATATGCCTTGGTGACCTTACGGTCCCGGATACTTACAGGTTCATTCAGGCACGAAACGACTATGTAGTAGTCTCCCGGAGTTTGGATGAAAACACGGTAACATTCAAGCAGACAAGCATGCGTTTCTAAGGAACATAAACAGGCACGTTAGCTCGGACCCGAAGGTAAACCGAGAGAGGAAAACGTTTAAGGGACTTAGCATGCGAGGGTCTGAATATAAGCATTATTTCATTTTCCATGTTCTAGCAAGCAATACAAGTTGGGATTATTCCCTTAGCTAGATGTGTTGGATTTATTAGCATACAGGGGGTTATCACCTAGCGACTAGCATAAATATTCTAGATTTTATATGTGCTGGCTAAGCAAAGACAAGTTCACCGTAGCCACCCACCTTAGCGATGATTCGCCTCGGTAGAGCGATACGTCTGAGCGAGCCTCTGAAAGTCCAAGCCGGATTCCTGTAGGGACAAGTCTGGATATCCTTTGCTTCTTGATCGAGGCAAAGCGGGTCGGGACAGCTGCACGATTGCCGTTTGAGACGGCAGTCCGCTTGAGAGGAACAGGGTGTTACATCCTACCCAACTTAGAAAAAGTCTCGTCCTCGAGACTTACTAAGGACAAGCAGTAATCTAGGGTTGAGGCAATCCTAGACAAGTCGTTTGTACTTGTTTCATTTGGATATTCACTAGCACAAGCTTCGAAATCAGCATACCGCTTAGACTGGATCGTGCGCACCTTCGACATGCATTTCTAGTATGAACACGTCAACCAGCTTAGTGATAGCGAAGTCTCAGCACTCGAGTTTTACCTTTTCTTAAGTCTTCGATGGTGCACTAGTTCAAGGCGTCCCTCGAATAGATGCATTCAACCAAACTTAGGGTTAGTGAAAATCGGACAAGCTACTAGCGATACTCTCAAGGGTTCGCACAGGTTGGCTCAAAGGCCACTCGCAACATAGCAGCAGACAAGCAAGCATATCATTCAAAACATATTTTGAAAGTATGTAGACTTATTGTTGGAACATCCCATCGAGGCATTGAGAGAGAGCATGCACATAACCCACGAACGAGCTTTCGAAACAGAGATATCGAATCGAAGTCCAAAGGCGTAGAAGCCAGGCTCTGATACCAACATGTCACGCCCCGATCTTCCGCAGGCTATTTTGGCCATTCCCGCTAGGCGGGAATCACCCTCGCCAGCGCTCCCGCGGAACGATCGCTTTGACCCATCCGGGCGTGATGCCGCACGAGCGTGAGCCACGCCCGTGCAAGGCCATGGTTCATTGGCTGGCGGCAAGAGTTCTAAGCCACAGAGTCGCCCAGATTGTCCGAGTGCAGCGGAGTCATGAACGCATAGGCGATCGGTAACAGGTTCACTGAGTCGACAATATAGCGGAAGCATCCAAACAAGTAAAGTAATCTCTTTATTGATATGAAACATGTATTACAGGCGGCGTATAGCCGAGATTACAAGTCGCTCAAGCCTCTCTTTCTGAAATAGTAAAAGCGTGCCAAGTGGCTACAACTGTGGAAGGATTGTACAGGCGATGGTCAGGCGATGTTCACAACTTATGTCTTGTATAAGCGCTTCAGTCCCGGACGCACCGTTGCAAGGCTTCAGAGGAAAACTCTTGGCCTTAGCACGCACGTTGGAGGCGTCCGCACCGCACGAGGTTCTCCCGCACCCTGCATATCAAACTGGTGGATTATCAGTACATTGAATGCACTGGTGGGGAAGCTACTCGCCCGCTCGACAAATCCAAACACGTAATACAGGTTCCGTGCACAACTATTAAGTTGTCTTTCTAGTTGCCTTAGGATCAGTTTTATGCAAACATTGAATAGCTTAACGTGTCGGGCAGTACGCCGTGCGATGTTTGAGGAAACACGACGAGACTTACCAACTTACCATTTCTCCTTCCCTGTCCAAGGCAAACATGATTAATTCAAGCACGGTAAGTATAAACATTCAGGAAGCATAGCATATGCAAACATGAGGGTCGTTATGTTCAGATCGTTCAGGTGTTCAGTTCATTGATGCTATGCAATGACTCGCACGCGGATAGCCGCTAAGCGAGGATGACTTATCTATATGAACATAAGTCGCTGGCGTAGCCATTATGGACGGTTCACAGTCTTAAGACACAGAATGATATGCAACGCAGGTGGCGAGCCCCGCTGCATAACACCTTGCTCCATAACATACGACTGCTCATACGTCCCGTCCGGATCGGATCGGTCCCGGTGCCCCAGTGACCGTCCACGGAACTCAACATAACATACCTTGTGCACAAGTTGTCCGCGACAATGCAGGTCAGGGTCTATCCATATTCCATAGCTTGACATGATAATCATGAAACTTAAACTTAATCTGAACGAGCATATTGCTCCACGAGCTGGGATTCCATCAGTACATAACACGATCCTCGTTCAGATGCATACATAGCATGATTATCATTCAAGGTGATTTACGTTCAGTATTCATTCTTGCTTAATGCATTCCCCTGGTTTGGGGATATGCCTTGGTGACCTTACGGTCCCGGATACTTACAGGTTCATTCAGGCACGGAACGACTACGTAGTAGTCTCCCGGAGTTTGGATGAAAACACGGTAACATTCAAGCAGACAAGCATGCGTTTCTAAGGAACATAAACTGGCACGTTAGCTCAGACCCGAAGGTAAACCGAGAGAGGAAACCGTTTAAGGGACTTAGCATGCGAGGGTCTGAATATAAGCATTATTTCATTTTCCGTGTTCTAGCAAGCAATACAAGTTGGGATTATTCCCTTAGCTAGGTGCGTTGGATTTATTAGCATGTAGGGGGTTATCACCTAGCGACTAGCATAAATATTCCAGATTTTATATGTGCTGGCTAAGCAAAGACAAGTTCACCGTAGCCACCCACCTTAGCGATGATTCGCCTCGGTAGAGCGATACGTCTGAGCGAGCCTCTGAAAGTCCAAGTCGGATTCCTGTAGGGACAAGTCTGGATATCCTTTGCTTCTTGATCGAGGCAAAGCGGGTCGGGACAGCTGCACGATTGCCGTTTGAGACGGCAGTCCGCTTGAGCGGAACAGGGTGCTACAATATTAGCGGCAACTGTTTTATTATTAAAATCCAAGGTGAGGGCCTTGATGTCGAGCAGACGCTGGATGTACCACTTCAGTGTGTAGAAATCCTGCGTCTCATGGTGGACGTATCGATGGTAGTGGCAGTACTTCGGATTATTCATATCAACTTCCTCAATAGGGCACTTGACGTCGGGGATCCGAAGCTTATTTTTCTTTATTAGCACGTCAAAGATTGCCATGACATCATCATTATCTTCAAAAGAATAAGTTTTCTTAGGTTTTGCTTGGGATTTTTGGTTATATTAGCAACAAGAGCCTGTTTCCCCTTGTCATCCTGGGCGCTATTGCTGATGTTGTTGTTGTTGTAAGGATATTTTCCCCTATTATCAGCGACGGAGATCTGTATTCCCAAGAGATGAACGTCCTTTACTTTATTCTCAGTACTGACAGCATTTATGATGAATGATGTCTAGTCTTTAAACTGAGAGTCGTTCATCTAGAGTCTGACTGCTGGGAGGAGATTTCTCTGGCAAGTGTCCATCATCGTAGACTCAGGGTTAGTGGGGCATAACTTTAGCGCTGCTTGCCTATACCGCTTGATGTATTCCCGTGCATGCTCTTTCTTCCTTTGCGTAATGTCAATTAAAGAGGACATCGTTATGTCATTTTTCCCGTCATAGAATTGAGCAAGAAAAATATCTTTGAGATTATCGAACGACTAAATACATTTGTCCAGGAGGCTGCAGAACCAATTGAAGGCTATTCCAGACAATATCCCGACAAAGAGCTTGGTTAAGAGGGCATCGTTACGAGACAGATGTCCCATCACCATCTCGAAGTAACTCATGAATTTACGGGGAGATATCTTTCCATCAAACAGAATCAAGTTAAAGGGCTTGTACTTGGGCGGGTACGGTATATCTCTCCATTCGAGGGGATACGGTTGTCAGATCCCGAGCTCACACAGTGAGTCCCGATTGCCCATTGAGTCTAGGTGGGCCCGAAGTTCTCGCACCTCCTGTATTGCTTTCCGGGCTTCATCGACTGTGGAAGGGGCAAATGATACGGACAGGGGATGATTGTCGCCAGCAAGTGGAGCGGTTGCATTTGAATCCTGGGTTTAGGCTTGCTTGACCAGAGGCCCTTGCTGGTTATGAGGATATATTTGCCTTGATCTTCAGCATTATTCAGGTCAAGGCCTATATTGACGCCCTCATGGTTTGCATCTTGGTCTCAAGGGTTTTAAGGCACTGTCGATCATTGGGGCCCTCGTGATCGTCCACTGTCATATATGTTGTTCTCACATAGGAAGAAATAGATGGGATGGTGGACGTTATACTTTTTTCCTCGGACTCTTGCCATGAATAGTCATCTGGGAAAGTTAGTAGTGCTGTATCATCTTCAGACTCAAAGGGAACATTACCCCTAGCATAGGAAGTTGCATCCTCTTGACGAGGGTGGCTACCCCAGGGATCTCAGCATATGTTCCTTGGGAATTATCATCTTCTCGGAACATCGAATTGTCATAGAGGTCTGGAAAATTATTGTCACTACCACATTTTAGGAAAAAGGATATTTTAGTAATTTCCTATTTAAATAAATATTGTGCATGGTAAATAATTTTTGTTGTATTATTTAATTATTGTTGGATGTTATTTAATTATTTTGGACTTATTTTAGTAGACCCAACTAGTGTAGTTTGGACCCATGGACCAACATGAATTAAATAGTTAGATTTGGCCCATTTAGAAAGCTCATAGTTAAGGAGATGGATTAAATTAATTAAGTGATTAGACTAGAAGCTTCCTTCCTTAATTATTTCTTCATGAGAGGCCCCAAGGGGTACATTGGATATTTTACAATTGCTTGGGGAAGGGGGCATGGCCGGCCTATATTAGAGGGGGGAAATTTTTCTCTCCTCTCATTCTCATTTCCAATTTAGATCTAGAATTTTCCACTCCCAAATTCCCTCCATTCCTATTCCAATTTCCCACCAAATTCATTCCAAATTCTTCCCAATTCACCATTAGAAAGTTGAGAAGCAAGGATCTAGAAGGAGGAAGCAAGGATCTACAAAGAGGAGCAAGGATCTATAATTTGGAAGCAAGTTCATCTTAATTGGAGGTTTCATTGGGAATCCATCTCCCAATAGATATAATTCAGTTTTTTCCATTAAAATAGCTTCTAAATTTAAGATTTAATCATGTAAAATCAACCTATATGTATGTACTACCCATAAGAATTTGTTTTGTGTTCATAGGAGACCCATGGAGAAAGTTATGGTACTTTTTGTGTCAATTTTGTTGGAATTCCGAATTTACATTTTGTTGTGTGTGTCAATTGATCCTTGGGCATGTGCTTATGTGTTTGGGGCTTGTGTCGTGTCCATATTTGGGTACTTGTGGTTCGTATCCCAACTATTTGGTGATACGTGTCATTTTGGGGGTTTTCCCTCCGACACGGGGCTTTGAACATGTCGTATTTTGACACGGACACATAGATCTACTTTTGACACTTTGATTTATTCATAAATATTATTTGTGACTTGTTTGTTTCCTTCGGGGTACAATTGGTTGTGTGTTGGACTCGTGTCACATGCGTATCCTAAATCTACTGGGATACAGTGTAAAACTTTCCAATTTGGTGTGTTTATATGTAGATCTAATTAATTATGCTTTAAATTCTTCATTTATAATTAGTAAATATATATAGATATTATATATTATTTTAGTGTATTTATTATGGTATTTATTGTAGCATAGATCTATAGATATTTCTATGTGTTCTAATGTGGTGTATAAATATATGTATGTAGCTTTCTTGCATGCAAATATATATGTACTTATGTTAATTACATAAATTATACATAAATGTTTTTATAAAATATATTTATGTGTTTAAATATGTAATTATATTATTTATAATTATTATATATTTAATTGTTAATTTAATGAATGTATTTTTATGTGTGCTTCTAGACATGTAAAATACGTACATATGTGCATGTGTTTGGTATTTTAATTTTGTAAGTTTATATGTATGTATATATAAGTATATAGTTATTAAATTGTTTATATATATATATATGCATTTTGATTTATATATATGTATATATATAGGTGTTTTGTGAGGTATAATACTAATAATAATATATTATTCTATTTGGTTTGTATATACATTATTTAGAGTGTGCATTATTTGTATTATTAGTATTCTTGTGTGGGTATCTATTAGGATTTAATTTTGATTCCTAAATTGTTGTATTTTATTTTCTATATTATTTTATATAGAGGTTTTGTGAGGTTGACATTGGTTTGACCATGTTTGACTTTAGTTGACTTTAGAGTTGACCATAGTTGACTTTTAACTTAGAATTGATTTATTGACCTAGAAGTTGACTAGTTTGACTTGTTCTCTTTCTGGGACCTTGTATTAATGTGGTATTCCATATCTAGGTCTTCGAGGCACCGAGTCAGACATCTGTGAGACTTTTTTATTGGACTTCAGGCGAGTACATTCTCTAATAGTTTCTCATTTATGATATCCTCTATGTTCACTGTATCTAGTGTAGATATCCATGTTCTCTTGACACTATGGTTACACGGATTGGTATATCCGAATCTTGTCATGAGATGTTATTCCTTGGTATATGGTGTATATGGTACAAGTATTGTTTCATTGGTTATCTTATACATGTACAGACACCGATTCTTGGGAAGACTAGCTATCTTCTTGGGGAATCTAGTGCCATAGCATACCGTGGTTGGATCTATTATACCAGTTGGGGGTGGGGAGTATTAGTATAGATATGTGATCAAATCCCTATTGAATAAAGTATTGGTAAGCGAATAGTATTGATCATGCACCGCACGTATGATTAGCCAGGCCGTATTGTATCTTGCCCAAGCCGATCACATGTTAAGCTAGTACTCACACACTTAGTCATTAGTATTATTGTTTCATTGGCATATTATTCATTATTGTATTTCTTTCCAGTATTTCCTTATTGTCTATATATCTCTTGTATCTATTTTGTGCATCTTGTTATCCACAGCTATTTACTGTTACATAGTTTTTATCATGGATTAGAACTGTTGTTAGAGATGTACTATGCTCCTTTCCTGACTGGATATATTTTTCCAGATGACACTGAGGAGTACCCTACCTATTATGGACCCCAGGATGTTGTGGGTTTAGATTCGGAGACCCTGGCTCAAGAGGGACTTATCCCAACTGAGACAGTTGACCCTGGAGTTGTAGCTTTGTAGTATGGTAGTATTCTTTTGCACTGGATTTGTCTCCAGCTTATTTCTGTTACTCTTCAGACTCATTGATGTATTATTTTAAACTCATGAGTTGTATGATGACTATTTTATTCTTATCTGATTCGTGCTCATTCTATCTTAGTTCTGTGATTGAGTATTCTATCATTACTGGTGGTTCATTACTTTAGATCGACTATCTAGACAGCGTTCTACCACCGATTCTGCGACGTAGGCTGGGCGTTGTTTCCGACTAGTACCCTTACACCGGGTGCGGGTCGTGACACGTTTTTGGTGGTGGCCCATGCAGGTCTAGTTTCACAAGTATGTGATCTCGTGGTAGTGCGACAACTTAGTTGTACTACTGCGAGCCTGCAATAGGATATAGGAAATAGGCTGAGATACTCAATCACATCTAGGAAAATTCTTTTGATTCAACTATTCTCCTCTGACATTGATACTTGATCCCTTAAACTGTCCTTTTCTTGATGTCTTACATCTTGTGCCATATTGATTCTTTCTTTCGCTTTGTCTCAGGATGCCGCCTAAGACTAGATCATAGCAGGGGAGAGCAGCTTCTGAGAGGTCTGCGATATCCCGAGGGCCTGCACCAGTCACTTCTCCGGTGATTGGAGTGTCAGCTGCTTTCGGAGGTCCACCACCTACTCAGAGGACTATGCCAGATGTATCTGAGGGGCTTCCACCTCCACCTCATATGCCAGCAGAGGCGTCACAGATGTTTACACTGTTTCGTGAGATGCTCGAGGCACAGAGGGCTCAGTCAGAGGCACATCAGAGGCAGACCGACGTTCTACGGCAGGGCATCGAGAGTGCTCATCAGCTTGCTCGTGCTGTAGTTGAGAGAGGAGTTCCGATCCAGCAGCAGGTTGTTCCTCAAGTTGCTCAGCTTCGGCCAGGCAACATTCAGGACTTCAAGAAACTGGAGCCTAGGGTTTTCAAAGGGACGGAGGGCATCGTCTATGCTGATGATTGGCTTGAGGACATTGAGCGTCTTATGAGGGTGTCCCATCTTTCTGAAGATCTGAAGGTTGAGGCGGTAGGACTTCAACTGTTTGACGTCGCTCGCACTTGGTTCAAGAATGAGCCGGTTCTAGTTGACGCAGGATAATCTTGGGAGGTATTCAAGGACCTTTTCAAGAAGAAGTTTTTTGCTCGGATAGACAGACTTGACTTGGGGAGACAATTTGAGAGTCTCATTGAGGAAAGCATGTCTGTGGAGGAATACGCTACGGAGTTCGGTAGGTTGAGCCGATTTGCAGAGTACTTGGTGAGGGAGCCGGAGGTTCGAGCTATTCGTTTCCGAGAGGGTCTAAACTGGGAGGTGAAGATTCTTATTCCGTCTTTTTATGAGACATACTCGGAGATACTTGCAGAGGCACGCAAGGTTGAGCGGGATCTGGGTTTGAAGACCAAGAGAGACCGTGATTCTTTTCTGGGGGCCAACGGCAGTGCAGTATCTGCCAAACGTCCTCATTTCCAGTCCAGACCTTTCCAGCAACCACAGCAGAACCAGACTCCAGCTAGAACACCTTTTTACCAGGCACCTCAGCAGCAGAGGCAGTTACAGCAGGCCCCATGCAACTTCTGCAAGAAGCCTGGCCACATCTGGGAAGTTTACAGGAGGAGGCTAGGAGTTTGTTTGTATTGTGGTACTGAAGGGCATCAATCGAGGGAGTGTCCTCGTCGTGCAATTCAAGGAGCAGCTCCAGCTCCGAGGACACAGACGAGACCACCTGCAGCACAGCCGAGGAGACCGCTTCCGACACAGCAGCAGCGTTTTGTCCAGCATCAACAGCAGAAAGGTGCTCGGCAGGGACGAGCGTTTGCTATGACCGTCGAAGAGGAGGAACCCACCGGAGATGTCATCGCAGGTTCTATTCTTCTTGATTCCATTCCAGCTTTAGCTTTGTTTGATAGTAGTGCTTCCCATAGTTTTGTATCTGTTTCTTTTGCTCTGAAGCATGGTTTGGTAGCTGAGTCTTTGCTTAGGACTTGCAAGATCATGACTGGGGGAGGCTTTATCCTGGTTAATGATATTTGCAAGGATCGGAGAGTTACTCTGGGAGGCCGGGAGTTGAGTGCGTGTCTACTTGTAATGCCACTTCCAAGCTATGACATTGTACTTGGGATGGATTGGTTGAGTAGGCACCGTGCTAGCATAGATTGTAGAGGAGGTAGAGTTTTGTTTGGTCTGCCAGGAGAGCCAGAGTTCGAGTTTGCTAGAGGAGCTGCGGAGCAGGGGGAAGGCATTATTTATGGAGCTATGGTGGAAGACAAGGAGTTGCCGCATCCGTTGATAGCAGAATTCTTGGATATATTTCCTGAGGAATTGCCAGGATTGCCGCCAGATCGAGATGTTGAATTTTCTATAGATTTGGTGCCAGGTGCAGAACCAATTTCGTAACATGTCTATAGAGTAAACAACAGCGAGCTGGTCGAGTTGAAGAAGCAGGTGGACGAATTGCAGGATAAGGGATTTATCAGATCGAGTTCTTCACCATGGGGAGCCCCGGTATTGTTTGTACCAAAGAAGGATGGATCGGTGCGCATGTGCATTGATTACAGGGCTTTGAATAATCTCACTATCAAGAATAAGTATCCTTTGCCACGGATTGATGATCTGTTTGATCAGTTGAGTGGTGCGAAGGTATTTTCTAAGATAGATTTGAGATCAGGCTACCATCAAGTGAAGGTGAAGCCGGAGGACATACCGAAGACTGCTTTTAGAACTCGGTATGGTCAGTACGAGTTTATGGTGATGCCGTTTGGTTTGACTAATGCACCGGCGGTATTTATGAACTTGATGAACAAGGTGTTCCACCAGTACCTTGACAAGTTCATGGTGGTGTTCATCGACGACATACTCATATACTCGAGAACACCGGAGGAACATGAGGAGCATTTGAGGATTGTGTTGGATGTGCTAAGAAAGGAGAAGCTTTATGGAAAGTTGTCCAAATATGAGTTTTTCTTGGACAAGGTATAATTCTTGGGGCATGTTGTGACTGGTGATGGTATTTCAGTGGATCCGAAGAAGATTTCAGCAGTGGAATCTTGGAAGACTCCGAGTTCGGTAGCAGAGATCAGAAGTTTCTTGGGATTGGCAGGCTATTACAGGAAGTTTGTGCAAGATTTTTCGAGGATTGCCGAGCCGATGACCAGACTCACAAGGAAGGATGTGGAGTTTGTTTGGACAGAGGATTGCCAGGTTGCTTTTGAGGAGTTGAAGAAGAGGTTGACGTCTGCTCCTATTTTGACGTTGCCATCAGGGTCCGGAGGTTTCACTATTTATAGTGATGCATCGGGGAAGGGTTTAGGTTGTGTTCTTCAGCAGCATGGGAAAGTGATTGCCTATGCATCCAGGCAATTGCGTCCTCATGAAAAGAACTATCCTACCCATGATTTGGAGTTGGCAGCTGTCATATTCGCCCTGAAGTTGTGGAAACATTATTTGTACGGAGAGCGTGTGGAGATCTTCACAGACCACAAAAGCTTGAAGTACGTTTTCACGCAGAAGGAGTTGAACATGAGGCAGCATCGATGGTTGGAACTGATGAAGGATTTTGATATCTCTTTACAATATCATCCTGAAAAAGCTAATATAGTTGCCGATGCTTTGAGCAGGTATCCGGTAGCTATGTTCTTGACGCAGGATCGATATCTGTTGGAGGACTTGGAGAGCTTGGACATTGAGGTGATTGTTCCTTGGTGTGCTATGCAGATGTGGGGATTGCAGATACACTCAGATTTGATGGACAGGATCAAGGCAGCACAGTATGATGATGTATCTTTGAGGAGTATCAGAGCTCAGGTGAGAGCAGGATTGGAGGATGATTTCACTATTGCAGAGGATGGATCCTTGAGGCATGGAGTTAGATTGTGTGTGCCTAGTGGGGAGTTGCGCGAGGAGGTATTGCAGGAAGCGCATCGCTCTCAGTATTTCATACATCCATGTGCTAACAAGATGTATCGGGATATGTGAGAGAGTGTGTGGTGGTATGGCATGAAGAGAAGTGGCACAGTTTGTATCCAGATGCTTAGTGTGCCAGCAGGTGAAAGCCGAGAGGCAGAGGCCAGGAGGGTTACTTCAGCCATTACCCATTCCAGAGTGGAAGTGGGAACACATTACTATGGATTTTGTGTCCGGACTTCCACGATCTCCAGGAGGGAAAGACGCAATTTGGGTCATTGTTGATAGATTGACCAAGTCGGCCCACTTTTTGCCTTTCAAAGTGGGTTTGTCTACGGAGAAGCTGGCAGAGATGTATGTGAGGCAGATCGTTAGGATACACGGAGTTCCCGTCAGCATAGTCTCAGATCGAGATAGTCGTTTCACTTCTCATTTTTGGAGGAGTTTGTAGGAGAGTTTGGGCACTCAGCTCAAGTTCAGTACTGCATATCATCCCCAGACAGATGGGCAGTCAGAGAGGACTATCCAGACTCTCGATGATATGTTGTGCACTTGTGTACTAGATTTCGGGGGTTCTTGGGAGGACCATCTCCATTTGGTAGAGTTTGCTTACAACAACAGTTACCAGGCCAGTATAGAGATGTCACCTTTTGAAGCTCTATATGGTCAGAGGTGTCGTACTCCTTTGTCTTGGGACGATGTTGGAGAGAGAGTTTTGCTTGGGCCAGAGATGGTTGTGGATGCAGCGGAGAAGGTTCATTTGATCAGAGACAGACTTCGAGTGGGCAGGACAGACAGCGGCATTGGGCCGATAGCCATCGGAGACCTTTGGAGTTTGAGGTATAGTTTAGATTTTGTTTGTGCTTGTTCTTGTTTGTTATAGATTAAGTTCTTAAGATGGTATTTTGTTCTAGGTGGGTGGTTTGGTATTTCTGAGGATTTCTCCGACACGAGGCACGATTCGCTTCGGTGGAGGCGGAAAGCTTAGTCCGCGATTCATCGGACCTTTCACTATTCTAGAGAGAGTCGGTGCAGTTGCTTATAGACTAGACTTGCCACCTGCATTGGGAAAGTGCACAACGTATTTCATGTGTCGCAGTTGAGACGATACGTGGCAGATCCTAGTCATGCATTGGATCACTCAGAGATAGAGGTGGGCCCTACTCTTAGCTATCCAGAGCAGCCAGTTGAGATTCTGGATCGGAGAGAGAAGGTGCTGAGGAACCAGACTATTCCTTTGGTACGCGTCGCCTGGAGGCATCACTCTCCGGGGGAGTCTACCTGGGAGAGAGAGGATGACATGCGAGAGCGTTATCCATATTTGTTTGTACCTTGAGGTATGTTATTTTCTAGTTATGTTCTGTTCATTAGTTAATTATGATTCTTTAGTTCTGTTCTATGATTTTTCTGGGGGTAGTTTTCATCTTTAAATTTCGAGGACAAAATTATTTTAAGGAGGGTAGACTTGTCACTACCACATTTTAGGAAAAAGGGTATTTTAGTAATTTCCTATTTAAATAAATATTGTGCATGGTAAATAATTTTTGTTGTATTATTTAATTGTTGTTGGATGTTATTTAATTATTTTGGACTTATTTTAGTAGACCCAACTAGTGTAGTTTGGACCCATGGACCAACATGAATTAAATAGTTAGATTTGGCCCATTTAGAAAGCCCATAGTTAAGGAGATAGATTAAATTAATTAAGTGATTAGACTAGAAGCTTCCTTCCTTAATTATTTCTTCATGAGAGGCCCCAAGGGGTACATTGGACATTTTACAATTGCTTGGGGAAGGGGGCATGGCCGGCCTATATTAGAGGGGGGGAATTTCTCTCTCCTCTTATTCTTATTTCCAATTTAGATCTAGAATTTCTCACTCCCAAATTCTCTCCATTCCTATTCCAATTTCCCACCAAATTCATTCCAAATTCTTCCCAATTCACCATTAAAAAGTTGAGAAGCAAGAATCTAGAAGGAGGAAGCAAGGATCTACAAAGAGGAGCAAGGATCTACAATTTGGAAGCAAGTTCATCTCAATTGGAGGTTTCATTGGGAATCCATCTCCCAATAGGTATAATTCAATTTTTTTCATTAAAATAGCTTCTAAATATGAGATTTAATCATGTAAAATCAACCTATATGTATGTACTACCCATAGGAATTTGTTTTGTGTTCATAGGAGACCCATGGAGAAAGTTATGGTACTTTTTGTATAAATTTTGTTGGAATTCCGAATTTACATTTTGTTGTGTGTGTCAATTGATCCTATAGATCAATTGGGCATGTGCTTATGTGTTTGGGGCTTGTGTCGTGTCCATATTTGGGTACTTGTGGTTCGTATCCCAACTATTTGGTGATACGTGTCATTTTGGGGGTTTTCCCTCCGACACGGGGCTTTGAACATGTCGTATTTTGACACGGACACATAGATCTACTTTTGACACTTTGATTTATTTATAAATATTATTTATGACTTGTTTGTGTCCTTCAGGGTGCAATTGGTTGTGTGTTGGACTCGTGTCACATGCGTATCCTAAATCTACTGGGATACAGTGTGAAACTTTCCAATTTGGTGTGTTTATGTGTAGATCTAATTAATTATGCTTTAAATTCTTCATTTATAATTAGTAAATATATATAGATATTAATATTATTTTAGTGTATTTATTATGGTATTTATTGTAGCATAGATCTATAGATATTTCTATGTGTTCTAATATGGTGTATAAATATATGTATGTAGCTTTCTTGCATGCAAATATATATGTACTTATGTTAATTACATAAATTATACATAAATATTTTTATAAAATATATTTATGTGTTTAAATATGTAATTATATTATTTATAATTATTATATATTTAATTGTTAATTTAATGAATGTATTTTTATGTGTGCTTCTAGCCATGTAAAATACGTACATATGTGCATGTGTTTGGTATTTTAATTTTGTAAGTTTATATGTATGTATATATAAGTATATAGTTATTAAATTGTTTATATATATATATATATGCATTTTGATTTATATATATGTATATATATAGGTGTTTTGTGAGGTATAATACTAATAATAATATATTATTCCATTTGGTTTGTATATACATTATTTAGAGTGTGCATTATTTGTATTATTAGTATTCTTGTGTGGGTATCTATTGGAATCTAATTTTGATTCCTAAATTATTGTATTTTATTTTTTATATTATTTTATATAGAGGTTTTGTGAGGTTGACATTGGTTTGACCATGTTTGACTTTAGTTGACTTTAGAGTTGACTATAGTTGAGTTTTAACTTAGAATTGATTTATTGACCTAGAAGTTGACTAGTTTGACTTGTTCTCTTTCCGGGACCTTGTATTAATGTGGTATTCCATATCTAGGTCTTCGAGGCACCGAGTGAGACATCTGTGAAACTTTTTTATTGGACTTCAGGCGAGTACATTCTCTAATAGTTTCTCATTTATGATATCCTCTATGTTCACTGTATCTAGTGTAGATATCCATGTTCTCTTGACACTATGGTTACACGGATTGGTATATCCGGATCTCGTCATAAGATATTATTCCTTGGTATATGGTGTATATGGTGCAAGTATTATTTCATTGGTTATCTTGTACATGTACAGACACCGATTCTTGGGGAGACTAGCTATCTTCTTGGGGAATCTAGTGCCATAGCATACCGTGGTTGGATCTATTATACCAGTTGGGGGTGGAGAGTATTAGTATAGATATGTGATCAAATACCTATTGAATAAAGTATTGGTAAGCAAATAGTGTTGATCATGCACCGCACGTATGATTAGCCAGGCCGTATTGTATCTTGCCCAAGCCGATCACATGTTAAGCTAGTACTCACACACTTAGTCATTAGTATTATTGTTTCATTGGCATATTGTTCATTATTGTATTTCTTTCCAGTATTTCCTTATTGTCTATATATCTCTTATATCTATTTTGTGCATCTTGTTATCCACAGTTGTAATCCTCCTGATTTTCAAAGAATTTTAAATTGGATTTTCTGGAATTTTCTGGAATTTTTCCGAAAATTTTCTGTAATTACATTCAGGTTCTTTAATTATTAAAGGATTTTTAATTATTATGAAATAGTATTAAAATATTATGAAAATAATATTTTATAGTGTAAAACAGAAAACCAGACATAGGGTAATTTTTTGGGAATTTATTGGACCCCGAAAGAATTTTTAAAGCTTTAAAAACCATTGTTTTATTTAAATTAATTAAACCCTAGTGAACCAACCCAAACCCAGAGTCAGAACCGGACCGGACCGGCCGGTCTGATTGAACCGAACCGGCCTAAATCCTTAGCGGGTCGGATCCGGGTCAGACCCGACCCGCCAGTGCCCGACCCGACCCGCCTTAAACCCTAACCCCCAATTCCTTTCTTCCTCCACTTCTCCGGTGGCCGTTCAGCCGCCATGGCCGCCGGCGACGCTTCTCCTTCGGCTTCCCTGAAACCCCCGAGCTCTTCCCCTTCCTCTTCCGTAACCCGTCGGCCGGCCCGCTCCCTTCCACTTCCGGCAACCTCCGCCGATCCCACTCCCTCGACCGCCTATAAAAACCCGCAGCCTCCCCGCCGGATCCCCTAGCATCCTCCCCCACCACGCCGCCGTGCTCAGCCGCTCACCTCGTCGTCGCCGACGAGACCGGCCTCCCTCCGCCCAGCACCTCCTCTCCTCCAGCGCCGCCCGACTCCACAGCAGCCCGACCTCGACCCAGTGAGCTCCGCCTCCTGCCGTCCGAGAACCGTCCGCCTCGCCGCCAACCTCCGACGACCCCAGGGCCTAGCCGCGGCGCCGCCAAGTGTCGGACACTGACACAGAAGCCACAGGGGCCTCGGACACGGACACAGAGAGATCGACACAGGAACAGTAAAACTCTAATTTCTGTGTCGGACACAGTGTCCAGGACACAGGACACGATTTTGCCTTGGTTTTCAGACCCACTTCAGGTATTCATAACTTTTTGCTCGTAGCTCGGGATTTGATTCCGTAAATTGTATCGCGTAGCCTGTGTGACCCTCTCGATGCCCGGACAAACCGCTCGGGGTATCGCGTCCTGTGGTGATCGCACACCGCGATCCAAAAACAGGAAAAACTAAGCCCTGTTTCACCCCGGTATCGAGTACGCCCCGCCAAACGGGACGACTTGGTCGCGTGCGGTCTTCACAGATACGTGCGCGTCGTTGATACGGACGTGCGAGATTTCGCAGAAGTTGATTCGGATGTGCGTGCACACCGGAATCAGTGCGTATCCGCGGACATCACCCCGTATCCGACTTTTCTGTTTCTCATTGTAACTTAGTGTACACACATCGGATCGAGACGAAACTTACGCCATTGGACTCGTAGCAATACGCTGGTCTTGTGAGCCAAGTTTGGTTCGATTCTGAGAACGTTGACAAAATCGTGTGTCGTGGGCCCCACAGGCTCCACCCGTCGGACGATTTTGAGAACGGCTCATCGGAATCCAATTCTGGAAGTTCCGTTGGGTTCGTATCATCGTTCCTGACCTGTTGACACTAAGTTGGACTATTTTTGAGACCTTTGACCCTGACGCGTTTTTCGGTACAAAGCGGCCCACATTTGGACCCCGCTTTGCCCCGGAAATGACGTTTTTGCCCTTGTCTCCAAATTGGACTCAAGGACAGGCGATCCTAGCTGATTAATATTTTCTGGATCTGTTGGTGATGTTTGTTTCAGCAACCGGAGTACTGCCTGGAAATCCAGCCGAAGCTCGAGCTATAATTGAAACAAGAAACCCAGGCAAGTGTACCTTGCCATAAATGCAGTTATTGATTCATTTTGATTCTCTTACCTTAAATTTTGTGACTGTTGTACTTGCCCTATCCAATACTTTATACCCAGGACACTTGACACAAAGCATGATATAGAATCTTTTTGATTATTCAAGAAGGATCTGTATAGGATATAGATTTCATAACTTGAGCTTTATTTCTTAGATCTTAATAAAAGACTGATTGCATTAGTTTTAATCTTGCATAACATGAACATTGAGAACTGTGTCGTGAGATTTCATTGGGTGGGGAGAGTATTACCATATCAAGGCTGATTATATTATATATATCTGGTTATCTGGAAGTGTCCTAGTCTCTAACACAGAGCTTTGGCACCTGTACTGGCCCTTCGAGAAAAATACTGCTATGGTTTCTTGTCACTGATCCTGTAGTAGTCTCAGCCTGAAGTATGATTAACTCTCAACTTGCATGATCACTTAGCTAGTTTAATTATTTACCCAGATTTGTTTGATAGCAACATCGGCATGCCACTGTCTTAGACTTATTAATTTCTGATGCTACTCTTGAGTTTAACATCTTGGTTGACTTACATGTTCTTTCACTGTATTATGGCTCGTATTCTTCTGTACCTTGTTACGTCCCTCTGAGGACCTGGTTTTGTTCTCCAGTTATAGCAGACGAGATCTACCCTGAGGTGTACGGAACAGGGGCACTACTCGGAGCAGTACCTGAACCTGACGACGAGGTGATCGCTGAGGACTTCTCCTGAACAATTGCTGCGCCATGATCAGTCTTATGGCAATTAGACTTATTTCCTGTTTCATTAAACTCTTTATTTTCCTGTTAATTGAACTTGTGTAAACAGACTTATTATCGGGTGGTTTCCCGATTTTCTTTCAATACTTGTAACTGGATGTTGTGGTTTATTTTTGCTGATGTTGTTATCTTTATTCTGTGGATGAGAATAGTAAAACCCTGACTGATGTAATACAGCTTAAGTATGCCCGATGGATCCATTAAATTGGGTTTGTCCATCGGTGCGTACTGCTGGCCATTGCCACGTGTCCAGTCCCTCGGTATTTTGGGACTGGGGTGTGACAAGGTTTTTGTGGTGGCCCATGCAGGTCTACGACTAAATTGTTCGGTTTCAACTTAGGGACCGAACAGACCTGCAATAAAAATAGGATAAGTTTTTAGGATCTCATCCACTTGCTTGCAAACGTTCTTGATATCTATATCGTATTCAGACTAATTTTTGAATTGCATCTTGCCTTGACTCATGTGTGTCTCTTATAGTTTATTGTTGATGCAGAGTAATGGATTCATGAGAAACCGACGGAACTCCAATAAGAACACCAATAGGTGCTGAAACCATCTACGGAGAAGATGAAGTAACGCTATTGAGTGGAGATCCCTCTACTCACCGAAGCAGACAAGCAGATCCGCAATCTTCCCGATTTCGACGTGATGATATTCCACCTCCGCCTCAGTTCACTCCACAGATGCCTGTCTTCCCACCAGGCCAAGCAATGGACGGACAGCAGATGTTCCAGATGTTCTACGCAATGATGCAAGCTCAGCAACAGATCCAAACTGAGGCCTAACGTCGCGAGGCTGAGTACTTGAGGAACAGTCTAGTAAATGCACTGGAGCAGGCCAACCTACCAGCTAGAAGGCAACCGACAGGCTCTATCACAGACTTCCGCCAACTGAAGCCCCGAACCTTTTCTGGCAAGGAGGGACCAACAGAAGTGCATGAATGGCTCACCAACATTCGTCATCAATTAGAAGCAGCTGAGCTTCCACAGGAACGTTGGATGACTGCCGTCAGAATGCAATTGACGGACAATGCTCATCACTGGTGGCTATCCGAGGAGACCAGGCTCGGACCAGACCGAGTTACTTGGGAAGAGTTCTCCAGACTCTTCCAGGAGATGTACATACCGGCTATCGCTCGATCAGAACTGAGGGACAAGTTCAATCGCCTCACTCAGGATGCTATGACGGTGGAAGAGTACAACGCCGAGTTCATTCGTCTGAGTCGCTTTGCTCCTACCTTGATCCCGACAGAAGTAGAGAAGGCCGAGAAGTTTTTCGACGGACTCAACATTGAACTACAGAAACTTATTGGATCTATCGCACCAACTTCGTACACGGACGTCCTTGCTGCAGCTCGACGCATGAAACGCGTCACCCGGAGAGAAACCAGTCTGAAGAGGCCTTCCACATCAGTACCAGCCAGAGCAAACAACGGAGAAGCTACCAAGAAACCTCATCTGCAACAAGCACCACAGGGACCTGCATCCAAAATCCTGACTCTTCCTACTTGTTATTACTGCGGCAAGATAGGCCATGTTGAGAAGGAATGTAGACGTAAACACGGACTGTGCTTAGGTTGCGGATCCAGACAGCATGCAGTGAAGGACTGCCCTGATCGTAGGGAAGCACCAAGGGCGAACCAACAAGCTCTATCAGCACCAGCAGGACATCAACCAAGGCCACCCTTGGTACATCAAGCAGCACCCTACCAGCAAGCCCAGCAAAATCAGAGAGCACCACCTCAAGGACGCGGCCAAGTTTTCGCGATGACTGTGGGAGAAGCGCAGAACCATGGAGTTGCTAATGCGAGTAAGTCTTTATAGTTGTTCCGTTTCTAGCATTGCTTTAGTTGTGCCTGCTGGTTCGTGACCCCATACTTGACCTGATAACTTTAAACCTGTTAATAATTAATAACTTCGTATTAATCTAGTAATTTTGAACTTGATAATAACCTAGAATTGTTAACCTAATATGTTTTGAAAGATAACCTGGTTTTATAAAAGCAGTAATTTTCTGGAATTCCCACATTTGGGAAATTGCATAACTTCTACTTAGGGAAATGATTTTCCTATGTGTTCAAGCCCTGAATCTTGATTTTCTTTATTGTATTGTGATTCGAATAAAATTGGTAACCGTGTCATCTTTGTTGACCGGTTATTCTTTGATTGCGAGGACGCAATCCTCTTAAGGGGGGTATATTGTAATCCTCCTGATTTTCAAAGAATTTTAAATTGGATTTTCTGGAATTTTTTAGAATTTTTCCGGAATTTTTCTGTAATTAAATTCAGGTTCTTTAATTATTAAAGGATTTTTAATTATTATGAAATAGTATTAAAATATTATGAAAATAATATTTTATAGTGTAAAACAGAAAACCAGATATAGGATAATTTTTCGGGAATTTATTGGACCCCGGAAGAATTTTTAAAGCTTTAAAAACTATTGTTTTATTTAAATTAATTAAACCCTAGTGAACCAACACAAACCCAGAGTCAGAACCGGACCGGACCGGCCGGTCTGATTGAACCGAACCGGCCCAAACCCTTAGCGGGTCGGATCCGGGTCAGACCCGACCCGCCAGTGCCCGACCCGACCCGCCTTAAACCCTAACCCCCAATTCCTTTCTTCTTCCTCTTCTCCGGCGGCCGTTCAGCCGCCATGGCCGCCGGCGACGCTTCTCCTTCGGCTTCCTTGAAACCCCCGAGCTCTTCCCCTTCCTCTTCCGTAACCCGTCGGCCGGCCCGCTCCCTTCCACTTCCGGCAACCTCCGCCGATCCCACTCCCTCGACCGCCTATAAAAACCCGCAGCCTCCCCGCCGGATCCCCTAGCATCCTCCCCGACCACGCCGCCGTGCTCAGCCGCTCACCTCGCCATCGTCGACGAGACCGGCCTCCCTCCGCCCAGCACCTCCTCTCCTCCAGCGCCGCCCGACTCCACAGCAGCCCGACCCCAACCCAGTGAGCTCTGCCTCCTGCCGTCCGAGAACCGTCCGCCTCGCCGCCAACCTCCGACGACCCCAGGGCCTAGCCGCGGCGCCGCCAAGTGTCGGACACTGACACAGAAGCCACAGGAGCCTCGGACACGGACACAGAGAGATCGACACAGGAACAGTAAAACTCTAATTTCTGTGTCAGACACAGTGTCCAGGACACAGGACACGATTTTGCCTTGGTTTTTAGACCCACTTCAGGTATTCATAACTTTTTGCTCGTAGCTCGGAATTTGATTCCGTAAATTGTATCGCGTAGCCTGTGTGACCCTCTCGATGCCCGGACAAACCGCTCGGGGTATCGCGTCCTGTGGTGATCGCACACCGCGATCCAAAAACAGGAAAAACTAAGCCCTGTTTCACCCCGGTATCGAGTACGCCCCGCCAAACGGGACGACTTGGTCGCGTGCGGTCTTCACAGATACGTGCGCGTCGTTGATACGGACATGCAAAATTTCCTAGAAGCTGATTCGGATGTGCGTGCACACCGGAATCAGTGCGTATCCGCGGACATCGCCCCGTATCCGACTTTTCTATTTCTCGTTGTAACTTAGTGTAGACACGTCGGATCAAGACGAAACTTGTGCCATTGGACTCGTAGCAATACGCTGGTCTTGTGAGCCAAGTTTGGTTCGATTCTGAGAACGTTGACAAAATCGTGTGTCGTGGGCCCCACAGGCTCTACCCGACGGGCGATTTTGAGAACGGCTCATCGGAATCCAATTCTGGAAGTTCCGTTGGGTTCGTATCATCGTTCCTGACCTGTTGACACTAAGTTGGACTATTTTTGAGACCTTTGACCCTGACGCATTTTTCGGTACAAAGCGGCCCACATTTGGACCCCGCCTTGCCCCGGAAATGACGTTTTTGCCCTTGTCTCCAAATTGGACTCAAGGACAGGCGATCCTAGCTGATTAATATTTTCTGGATCTGTTGGTGATGTTTGTTTCAGCAACCGGAGTACTGCCTGGAAATCCAGCCGAAGCTCGAGCTATAATTGAAACAGGAAACCCAAGCAAGTGTACCTTGCCATAAATGCAGTTATTGATTCATTTTGATTTTTTTGCCTTAAATTTTGTGACTGTTGTACTTGCCCTATCCAGTACTTTATACCCAGGACACTTGACACAAAGCATGATATAGAATCTTTTTGATTATTCAAGAAAGATCTGTATAGGATATAAATTTCATAACTTGAGCTTTATTTCTTAGATCTTAATAAAAGACTGATTGCATTAGTTTTAATCTTGCGTAACATGAATATTGAGAACTGTGTCGTGAGATTTCATTAGGTGGAGAGGGTATTACCATATCAAGGCTGATTATATTATATATATCTGGTTATCTGGAAGTGTCCTAGTCTCTGACACAGAGCTTTGGCACCTGTACTGGCCCTTCGAGAAAAATACTGCTATAGTTTCTTGTCACTGATCCTGTAGTAGTCTCAGCCTAAAGTATGATTAACTCTCAACTTGCATGATCACTTAGCTAGTTTAATTATTTACCCAGATTTGTTTGATAGCAACATCGGCATGCCACTGTCTTAGACTTATTAATTTTTGATGCTACTCTTGAGTTTAACATCTTGGTTGACTTGCATGTTCTTTCACTGTATTATGGCTCGTATTCTTCTGTACCTTGTTACGTCCCTCTGAGGACCTGGTTTTGTTCTCCAGTTATAGCAGACGAGATCTACCCTGAGGTGTACGGAACAGGGGCACTACTCGGAGCAGTACCTGAACCTGACGACGAGGTGATCGCTGAGGACTTCTCCTGAACAATTGCTGCGCCATGATCAGTCTTATGGCAATTAGACTTATTTTCTGTTTCATTAAACTCTTTATTTTCCTGTTAATTGAACTTGTGTAAACAGACTTATTATCGGGTGGTTTCCCGATTTTCTTTCAATACTTGTAACTGGATGTTGTGGTTTATTTTTGCTAATGTTGTTATCTTTATTCTGTGGATGAGAATAGTAAAACCCTGACTGATGTAATACAGCTTAAGTATGCCCGATGGATCCATTAAATTGGGTTTGTCCATCGGTGCGTACTGCTGGCCATTGCCACGTGTCCAGTCCCTCGGTATTTTGGGACTGGGGCGTGACAACAGCTATTTACTGTTACATAGTTTTTATCATGGATTAGAACTGCTGTTAGAGATGTACTCTGCTCCTTTCCTGACTGGATATATTTTTCCAGATGACACTGAGGAGTACCCTACCTATTATGGACCCCAGGATGTTGTGGGTTTAGATTCGGAGACCCTGGCTCAAGAGGGACTTATCCCAACTGAGACAGTTGACCCTGGAGTTGTAGCTTTGTAGTATGGTAGTATTCTTTTGTACTGGATTTGTCTCCAGCTTATTTCTGTTACTCTTCAGACTCATTGATGTATTATTTTAAACTCATGAGTTGTATGATGACTATTCTATTCTTATCTGATTCGTGCTCATTCTATCTTAGTTCTGTGATTGAGTATTCTATCATTACTGGTGGTTCATTACTTTAGATCGACTATCTAGACAGCGTTCTACCGCCGATTCTGCGACGTAGGCTGGGCGTTGTTTCCGACTAGTACCCTTACACCGGGTGCGGGTCGTGACAATTATAACCCCCAGCTTGCGTAGCTATATAAAATCCTGAGGAAGAACTACGCCCAGTGGCTGACAGCTTCTTCTTTGAGTGGGTGCCCAGGAAAACACCTTCCGCGGATTCTGATACCTGTCCTCCTTGGATCCATCTTCTTGACTTGCTGGCCGAGAGCGACGGACTGGAGGTGCTGGACTTCTGACCACTCCTCATGGAGGGGGTCTTTCGAGCAGAATAACATGAGGCGAAGGGCATCTTCTCTGCCTCTGGTGCCTGTACCTGTTCTTCAGGTTGCATCCGGGTGGGTGCCTTTGGTTGCATCTGCTAGAATTCTGACTGCCTATTTATAGGTAATGCTATTTTGTTACAACAGTAGTTAATGATAATGCTGGCACAGTGATGTCCTGGGGATGACACTTCATATGCTGTAGTTGATTCCCTAGCTTTGCGCTTGTCATTGATCATATTGCGCAAGTCAAGCGAGAGATAATTTACCATTGCACCCTTCTTATGAGCCCAGGTATACTGAGCACATGAGTGCATAGGTGTTGACTTTGCTTCCTGACCTGGGGTTCGTATAAGAACTTGCTCCAGGTTTCTAATGGAAGACTCTCTATACTAACCCTGTCCAATTGCCACTGCGGGCTGGACGCATGAGTCAAATTTGTACAACTTTTCGTCAGGGACACGCATCACAGTTAGCGGCGCCTACTGACGGTCGGTCGAATAAGCAATTGCTTGGGCTTGGCGAGCTCGCATTGCCCTAGACTTCTTTGTCCTAGCACGCATTGGTGTATAGTATGAAGAGTCTAAGTTTATATTTTTGCCTTTCTCAGCATGGCGCATGGAGTCAGCGATGCATGAGATTCGGTCAAAGACAAAACTTTTGTGGTTGTCCAAGTCGCATATGGCCATCTGGCTGCGGCTACCGACCGATGCCGCATAGTCCCCCTTAAGCATCTTTTGACGTGGCCGCATGGAACGTGTCCTAGCGCTCGAACTCCTGGTATCATAGTATTTTTCTCTGCCGGAGCTCAAGTGTTGAGCACTTTTCTTATCTAAAGAGGCTGTCGTATGAAGGGCATCAGCTCATGGGGACGTATAATGTGCATCCCCTATGACAGGAAGAGAGACGGGGAGTGCACGCTCCACAGTTGGGTGAGGCACAGCGGTCTTTGCAACCTATGTCCTGAAGGTTTTCAGGTGTTGAGAACCTTTTTTGTCAGAAAAGGTTGTCGCATGAGAGGCATCAGCTCGTGTCAACGCATAATGTGCATCCCCTGTGGCAGAGAGAGAGACGGGGAGTGCATGCTCTGTAGTTGGGTGAGGCACAACGGCCTTTGCAATCCATGTCCTGCGGGTCTTCTTAGGCTTTGCCAGCCTTGGAGAAGCGCCGCCCTCAGAGAATATTTCCTTAAATGCTTGCTGGTCGAAGCGTACAACCAACATCCTCTGGGTTAAACCCAACTTCGATGCGTCGGACTGCGTCATGACCTTCTCATCAGAGGAGAACGATGTTCCCAGCAGAGTCGCCACCTTATTTTTAATTGAAATTGAGTTTGGGAAAACTTTCTTTAATAAAAAACAAAAACGTACAAAGCGATCCTAGATAGAAAATTTAAGTACAATATTTTTAATCTGGATAATGTGACGATGGAGATCGAGTACTGCAGCGACTATTTTACTCCGTTGATGGTTCGACGAGTGAATGAGCGTTGCTCTCTTCTCTTCTCTTGAGCTTGAGCTTGAGCTTGTGTACACGTATGTAGCTCGCCTGGAGGGGTATAGTCTCTGAAATAGAAAAAGCTAGCCAGCCTTTGGAATATCTAAGTTGCTTATATTATAGCCATCTTGTTGATGGGCTATTGGTGTTGCATGTGCTTCTGTATGGTGGCCGCAAAGGGGCTCCTTCAACAGGATGCGAGTGCAACTATAGGCGCATACGATGGGTAGGTTGCCATGTGTACATCCTTAACAGGATATAGTTGAGTCCAGGCCGAGCTGCCATGTGGACGTTTGTTGTAATTTATTGTTGCTGAAGATCTGGGCAGTTCTCACCTTTTATTTGCGTGACTTGGTCAGCTTGACATGTGGCCCACATTTAGTTGGAGAAAATTACTTCAGTCGTAACAGAAAGATTTTATCTCAGGGAACCACTACTAGAATAAGCGGGATTAGCGACGTTTTTTAGCGACTCTATTTAAAAACGTCGCTAATTTAGCGACTCCATGTAAAAACGTCGCTAGACGTCGCTAATTGGCGACATTTAGCGACGTTTAGCGACTTTTATTTATTTTTAAAAGATTAGTCGCTATAAGTTCAATTTATGTCGCTAAACGTCGCTAATATATTTTATTTAGCGACGTTTAGCGACATTTTTAGCGACGTATATATTTTGGACATTTAGCGACATCATTAGCAACGTCTTAAACGTCGCTAATTTAGCGACGTCATTATTGGCATCGCTAAAAATGTCGCTAAATTCTAAACTAGCGATGTAAATTAGCGACGTCATTATTGGCGTCGCTAAATAGTCGCTAATTTAGAATTTAGCGACGTCATTATTGGCGTCGCTAAAAACGTCGCTAAAGTTTTTACTTAGGGCTGATTCCCCCCATTTCCTTCGATCTCTCCCTCTCCCTCTCCCAAAATTCAAATCCGCTCTCGATCTCTCCCCTCCGGCTCCTCCTTCCTCCCTCCGGTGACCCCCCTCCCTCCCGGCAACCCGTCTCCAGCCGCGTACTCCCCCCTCCGGCCGCGTCCTCCCCCTCCTCCTCCTCCTCCTCTAGGTAAACCCTAACCCCCTCTCTCTCTCTCTCTCTCTCTCTCTCTCTCTCTCTCTCTCCCTCTCACAGGACACACATGTGACACTGACACAGACACGACACACACACACACTGACACAGACACAGACACTGATGAGGACCTAGGGTTAGGGTTAGGGTAGGTTTTTGACCTGGGGTTAGGGTTAGGGTTAGGGTTTTTGATCAGGATTAAGGCTCCATTCTTCTTTCAGGAATCTCTAACACGAAGACGCAGGAAGTCTTCCTACATTGAAGGCTCAATAAGCACATGTTTGGAATCAGGAACACCTATTCTGCAAGAACCCAAGAAACAAAATGCCTCAAAGGCCTTGCGAATAGCATCAATAGGTGGCCTTGCATAGGAAAATTTTTCGACAAAGCCAATTTTAAAGGAGCAGCCATGATCTTTTCCTCCTTATCAGAGATCACCAATGCAGGTTCGCCTCTGAATAAAGAAGGAGCTTTGTTAGGAAGTTGAGGGGAGGGACCTTGATGTTGTGAAGATCATACGACATCAGCAAAGGATTTCTCCCTCAAATAAGGTATATATAAATATATATACGTTAGTATAAAAGCTTATAAACATGTAATGGTTTATATATAAATTAACTAAGAAACAAATAATATATAGATAAATGAGGTGAATAGATGTATGCTTTATAATACAAATATTAAAATAAATATAAATATATAAAATATCGAGTAAACAAATAAAATTATTATGTAGTAGATAAATAAAAAAATAGTAATAAAGTAATTATAACATAATTATCTAAAAGAATATATGAAAGCAATTAGCTAAAAAGAAAGAAAAAAAGAAATTTTTTTAAAATAAAAACAAAAGTATATAAAAATAAGTAAATAAATCCTTTGAGTTACTGTTCCCCGAAGGAATTAAGTAAATAAATAAATAAATAAAATAAACAAAAAGAATATAATATATATATATATCCTCCCAGAAATTTTATAATGTTTCATTCTATCACTTGTATTAGTCGATCAGTAAAACCTCGTCGGGAGTACAGTATAAATATAGTATATAAAATGGTGTCAGCTATTAAAATTATGTAATATTTTTATTCAAATTGCACTCAGAAGTTGTAGCAGCAAGGACATGAAAACTTGTTTATAAACTTTGTTTTGAGATCAATGACATCCCAAAGGCCAAAGTCTCCTATGAACCCCATATCTCTTGTTCCATGGCAAAGAGGCTTTGCACCTAGTGAGTGATAAAAACTGTGATCTCTCCTACTAATTTGTGATCAATATTAGTGTAGTTTATAAACAAGTTTTATACAGATAGTTATAAGAAGCAACTTGTGACTGATAAACCAAATCATATGTATGAGATTTGTGTTTGAATAGTTTTATGATTAGTATCATTATTATACTCTCATGTTTTATCATTCGTATTATTATTATACTACAACAAACAATTTATAGGCAGGGCTGCTGAGGGTATGTCTTAATTAATATCTGTTATCAATTATATTCTTTGTGAGTCATCTATTTCTTCTATTCCGCATTATTAAGGGTATGTCTTAAGTAATATATGTTATCAATTATATTCTTTGTTTTTATCTATCTTACCAGATAGCACCCAAGAGAGAGACACCTCCTACTGTTAAGGAGGAAGTGATGCCTCATACTGTTAAGGAGGAAGAGATACCATCTGTTGTATCTCAGACGGGGAGTTCCAGTCACCCATCACCTATAGCGGCTGTATCTCAGACGGGGAGTTCCAGTCACCCAGCACCCATAGCGGAGATTGATCACATAGACGCTATTTATGCACAGTATCTGAGGGACTGGTATGTGCCCCAGCGTATTGGATATCCTCGAGATTGATACTATGATGTTTCATATACTTTTATTGTAGTTATTGTGTGATACAAACAACTTATATATTATGCCCATTATGTGACTGTGATACTTATATATTATGCATTTTGTGTGACTGTGATACTTCTATTTTGTGTGTATTGTGTGACTGTGATATTTTATATATTTTTTGTGTTATTTCGTACCAAAAATTTTTAATGGAGGGTTGCTTTAGGTCTGTCTATAATATTTGTGTGTATTGTACGACTGTGATACTTTTTACTCAGATTAAATGATGTTAATTTACCGGTGTTGAGTGTTCCACCGAAGGGGTCGGCGAACCCAGAGAATTCAACGGAGGGTTGCTCCGGGTCTATTTTTAATTAAAATTTCATAAATTGCAGGAATAATAGTTTGAAAACAATTTAGTATTTTTTTTTATTTTTTCTGTAAAATTAGCGACGTTTTTAGCGACGTTTAGCGACGTTTATACACATCGCTAACTACGTCGCTAATTAGCGACGTTAATAAACGTCGCTAAATACGTCGCTAAAATTTTTGCTAAATACGTCGCTGTACGTCGCAAATTGCTGACATGGCAGTACTGCCAGGTCATTAAAGACGTCGCTGCCGCGTCGCTATATAAGTCGCTAATTAGCGACGTTTAGCGACGTTTGTTTACGTCGCTAATTAGTGACGCTGCGTCGCTAAACGTCGCTAATTTAGCGACACATTTAAGTCGCTAAAAACGTCGGTATAGCGACGTTTAGCGATGTTTTTCCTTTCAGCGACATGCCGATTTCCGACTTCTGTAAAACGTCGCTAATTACGTCGCTAAACATGATTAGCGACTTTTTTTGTCATTTAGCGACGTTTTTTGACGTCGCTAATTTGACTTTTTCTGGTAGTGAACCCTGCCACGTTGGATGCATGCAGTCCAGGAGGCATAGGCCAGAGAACGCATGAGACGTATGGAGTCTAGAACGCATGGGGCCAGAGACGCATGGGACACATGGAGTATGAAACTCATGGGGCCAGAGATGCATGTGACGCATGGAGTCTAGGACATATGAGGTCAGAGATGTATGAAACGCATGAAGTTTGGGACACATATGGCCAAGGACACATGGGACGCATGGAGCCTTTGTCATATTATACATGTGGTACTACATGCCTGTCAGGAGTCATTATTAGTCTGACAAGAGCTTTTTATCGCTTAGTATGCACACGTTTTTTGAGTCATTCAGGAAATCCTTTTTGTTAGGATTCTATGTCAGACATAATCTTTGTGTCGTACCTTTATGTAGCCAATATTGGGGCGCATGGATGCTACTTTTTATTGGTCGCATGATCATTTTGTGGCCCAATTTCTTCTGAGTCGATCTTGGGGCGCATGGTTGTTGGACGCATGGATCCAGATTTTCCATGCTTCTATAATTTCTCAGAGTCAAATCCTAATATTGTGTCGCATTGATCCTGTCCATCAGCTCTGATTGAATCTGGAAGCCTATCAACTGCATCTCCATCCCTGGAACCACCACCTCAATGTCCAAGTTCTCCAGATCTGCCAACAAATGTCGGTAGATCGTCAAATATATAGCTACCGGATATCTGCTCAAGGCATCGACAAATATGTTGGCCTTCCCTGGATGATACTGCAAGGATATATCAAAATCCTTTATCAGTTTCAGCCACCGACGTTACCTCATATTTAGCTCTTTCTGTGTTAAAAAGTACTTAAAGCTATTATGGTCAGTGAAGACCTCCACACGCTTTTCGTACAGATAATATTTCTACAATTTCAGAGCAAATATGATCACCGCCAACTCCAAGTCATTAGTGGGATAATTTTTCTCTTAATACCGCAACTATCTATACGTATAAGCAATCACCTTCTTGTTATGCTCAAGCAGACATCCAAGACCCTTCCCTGAATCATCACTATAGATAGCAAAACCACCCGATCCTGATGGCAATGTCAAGATAGGAATTGTGGTTAACCTCTTCTTCAGCTCAACAAATGCTGCCTGATACTCTTTTGTCCATACGAACTCTACATCCTTCCTAGTAAGTCTGGTCATTGGCTTTGCTATCCTGGAAAAATAATGCACAAACTTTCGATAATACCCTACCAATCCCATGAAACTCTGAATCTCTGCCACTGAACTCGGTGTAGCCCACAACTCTACTGCTGCAATCTTCTTCGGATCCACTAAAATACCATCTCTCGTCACAACATGCCCAAGAAACTCTACCTTGTCCAAGAAAAACTCATATTTTAAGAGCTTTCCGTAGAGCTTCTCCTTCCTGAGATTTTTCAATACTATCCTCAGGTGCTCCTCATGCTCCTCTGACATCTTCGAGTAAATGAGAATGTAATCAATGAACACCACCACGACTTGTTAAGGCACTGGTGGAACACCTTGTTCATCAAGTTCATAAACACCATCGGAGCATTAGTCAATCACAACGACATAACCATAAACTCATACTGGCCAAAACGAGTTTGAAAAGCAGTCTATGGAATGTCTTCCTTTCTCACCTTCACTTGATGGTAGCTTGACCTCAGATCTATATTGGAAAATACCTTCAGGCTGCTCAACTGATCAAAAATATTATCAATCCTTACCAGCGGGTATTTGTTCTTGATAGTAAAGTTATTCAGAGCTCTATAATCGATGCACATACACATCGACCCATCCTTCTTGGGAACAAACAACACTGGAGCTCCCCAAGTCGAAGAACTTGATATGATGAACCCCTTGTCTTGCAACTCATCCACCTGCTTCTTCAGCTATGCCATCTCACTATTGTTGATCCTATAGACATGTTGTGACATTGGCTCTGCTCCTGGCACTAGATCGATAGAGAATTCAATGTCTCTATCTGACGGCAATCCCGGTAACTCCTCTGGAAACATATCCAAGAACTCTGCTATAAAAGGATGAGGCAACTCCTTCCCTTCTATCATAGCTCCACAAAGAATGCCTTCACCCTGCTCCCCTACTCCTCTCGAAAACTTGAACTCTGGCTCTCCTGGAGGATGAAACAACACTTAACCTACGTGGCAGCCAATGCTAGCATGATGCATACTCAACCAATCCATCCTGAGTATAATATCGTTGATCGGAAGTGGCATTACGAGTAAGCTAGCAGACAACCCTCGGCCTCCCAAAGCAATCCTATGCCCCTTGCAAATATCACTGACTAGGATAATGCCTCCTCTAGTCATGATCTTGTAAGTCCTACCAAATGGTTTTGCAACTAAGCTATGCTTAACCACAAAAGATACATATACAAAGCTATGAGTAGCACCAGAATTAAACAAATCTAAAGATAAAATAGAATCAAGAAGAACGAAAACTGCTATCACATCTCCAACAGGCTCGGTCTCCTCGACCGTATAGCGAACGCCCTGCCCTGAGGTGCACCCCTCTGCTGGTGCTGAGCAAAATGCTACTACTAGTTCAGGAGTGGTCCTCTCTTATGCTGTTATACTGCATGTAGTCGAGCTAGCCCCCTCTGAACTAGTCCTGCACCCTGAGCTGCCCAAACTTGAGCTATGAGATACACTCTCAGCTGATGTCCCATGGCTCCACAGTACAGGCATACTCCGAGCATATTCCTGCAGATGTCACCACACTCAGTGTTACCATTGATATCACCCACCCACATAGTTTATAATTCCTCCCCTCACACAAATACCATACTTAAACACTCAACACTAAACTTCCCTCAACTCATACTAATGTTACCTTCACTTACTAGTACACTTGCACTCTCAGTCACATATACAAGTACGCACCCACACACACTGGCACACCACAGTGCCAGGTTGGTGCACGGTCACTGCATTGCTGTAGTTTCAGTCTAACCAAATGCAACCTACAGTTTCCCTTCTTACTTGCCTAACCAAGCTACACAATCCCTTGCATCCCAACTGTAGTTGCAGTCACTCAAACTCACCTACTGCTGTGCAGAAATGGACAAGCTCTGCTGCACTTGCTATAGTGCATAAGTTAGAGCACTAGCCTTAATTGCCTTAATTATACTCAAGTGATATATCTATGGCCTGCATCTAACTGCAAAAGTAGAGCACACTTGCTGCTACTACGGTGAGACACTGCAGTCTCAATTGGACTGCCTACTACTGCAGAACCAAACCCTGCATCACACCCCCAATCAAACTTCACCCGAGCTCCTCCTTCTTACTACACAGTTTGTTGCACACACAAACACGAGCCAAAACTGCCAAGTCTGCTGACCTCATATAGACTGAAACAAACTTTCCCTCACATCACCTCACACCAATGAGCACATGGTACCCAACTTGGCATATGTGCTACACACATCAAGCACCTACATACCCAAGTCACATCTTCTCTCCATATACCAAGTGCACATCTTACCCAGTAGCACTAATACACACACACTAATATACATAAACATAATTATCTATACACTACATCAAACACTTGGTGTGCACAACTCTATGATACGCACTAATACACATGATACACTCATGATATACACTCCAAATACCAAAATATACCACCAAATCACATAGAACATAATTTATATATGAAATATAGGTAGAATTTAGTTAAACTAAGTAATTCAAATGAATCTATAAGAGTTTGACATAATGGAACACTAATAAAAAAAATATCAATTCAATCCACCTGTATCATAGGGTATCATGATACGGACTCAACATATCCAATTTTGGACACAAGGATACCAACATGCAACCCAAATAAACTATAATTGTCCTTATGAGGACACTAATCACAAATTGATGTACACAATTCGAATTTCTCCCAAATTGAGCCCAAAACTCAACATTCCTATGACACAAGCTTAGATCTACCAATTGGAAGGTCTCTAACACCTAGATCTATCATTGTAGGGTCAATTCCAACCATGGGAAGGTTCTTATAGGTCATAGGGGTGTTCCTAACCATGAAATTGATGAAAATGAGATAATTACCTAGTGTTTGTGTAGCTCCTTTGAAGAACTCCAAATTTGGACACGCGAAGACGAATCAGACACGATCCCCAATGCTTGGACTCCTCTTCAAGCTTCCTCAAATGCTCCAAGCTTTCTGCTCTCCAATGGAAGAAGAATGAGTGGTTTTTGTGGGAAATTGTGTTTAGATCTCAAATTCTAGATCTAAAAATTTGAGGAAATGAAAAGGGTGTTGCTTGGAAAAAAAAGTAGGTAGAAATGGAGGAAAAATAGAATTTGAATTCTTCATGACCAGGCCGATCACTACATAGGCTTGTGATTTAGTTAAATTACTAATTGTGCCACTTCACTCACTAAGTCAAATTCAAAATAAAGAGGAAAAGAAATCTAATTAGTTATGGAAGGAATCTCATCTAACTAAAAAAGAATATTCCATCCATGATAACAAACTTAGCTAATTCTAATGAACTAACACTATTAGTAACACTAATTAATTCTAGGCAACACAAATAAATTCTAGACTTACCACTAATACAATATAATAAAATAATATTAGCCACATGCAAATTTACCAAAATATCCCTAAGGTGAAAAGTGATGGTTGCAAAAAGCAAACTCCTTTACTCTACCAAGATTTATTATTTCCAACTACCAAAGTGTTAAAGTTGTTCAAGGGTTGTAACCTAGATCTTAATAAAGATCAAATATTTCCTTGCTAAAGTAGATGTTTGCGAGCCTTCGGATGAAAGCTCCTGTGTAAGAAGTTGACGAGTCTTCGGTTCAAAGCTCATTTGTAAGAAGATGGTGAGTCTTCACATCAAAGCTCGTGACGTATTATTTTGGTTTAAATAGTGGATTCAAGCCGGATAGGAGTTTCCGGTACTGGATTGCCTTCACGGAAGGACACCAGGATACATTGCGTGTTTGATTTCTTACTTCCTTATTTTAATTACGCATTATTACTAATAATTGTGTTGTTAGATTTTATTATCCTATTTCCGGTACTGGATTGCCTTCACGGAAGGACACCAGGATAGGAGTTTTCGGTACTGGATTGCCTTCCGGTACTGGATTGCCTTCACGGAAGGACACCAGTATGTGTTTCAGTACAAGATGCAGCAGTATATCAGGGAACACCCCTAAAACTGTGCTGAATGAAAGTATCAGTGGGTATTTAGATAAACACTTGTGTTTATATGTATCATTCATATTTTTTAGTATTCGTTAGAAGGATATAATGTGATAAATTCCTTATATTTAATTATCAATTGGAATGAATATAGTTTAAATGTGAATCTGCTATCAATAGAGAATTATAAGATAGATGGATACTAATTCAGTGAGATGTGTGTGTGCTTTCTTGTATGCTAATTGCAGATTAGTGCCAGTGTGTGAGATGTGAGTGTGATGTGTTCTATGCGAGTAGATATGTTAATTTGATACCCATGTATGTTAGAACAATATCTATGTGTTTATCAAGGGACTCATGATACCATAACATTATGTGTATCAGTATGTGTTCCTTGTGAACATAGTAGCAGCCCTACCCGAGTGTGTGTATGAGGGGATACTGGAAACTGCATCATATGTACAGAAATAGTATAAGCAGCAACAACAACAGCAACAGTTGCAATTTTTGACCATAAGTGTGGACAATCAGTGCAACTGTGGTGTGCAAATACTCGTGTGTGCACTGTAGTTAATGTGATGCAGAATTACTACAGCAATGCATGAAGAGGAACCTGGGTGTGAGTGTAAGTGAATGTGTGTACCAGTTTTTGCAATTTTCCTTACGGGTTGTGCACAATAGTCAAGTGTAGGATACTGCACTAGTGCACCTCAGTATGGTTCCTGCAGTTTGGGTGTGTGTGCTGAATTCAAATGTGTGTAGGTGTTCAAGTATGTATGTCTTAGTGAGTATCATGTGTGCAGGATGAGTATCAGAGCAGTGAGAAGAGAGGGAGCAAATGGCAGCAGTGTGTTCCTGCTAGATCTCGCGTGCAGACAGGATCTGCAATGGCCTGTATAGCAGCAATTCTGATTGCTGAACTGCATATTTTAGTAGAAAAAGTATCCATTGTCATGTCAGGGGGTATCTATGTTGATGCACACAGTTTTATACTACAGATTTGTGCATGTAGCAGTAAAATTATGTGTGTTGGACAAAGTTGGCGTATACTACAGCGGCATACTGCAGATTTCTAGTTTATGTGTATGTGCATAGATAATTTAGTGCCTATGTGTAAGGGGGCAGTGAGTATTAGTATCAGTATCAGTATATGTGTCCAAGGGAAGTGTTGGTTGTATGTATCAAAGTCAGTTTGTGTGTGTTCTAGACAGTAAGTGTGTGAGGGCACTTGTCCTCTGAAAAGCCGTGTGTGTTTGTGTGTTTAGCACTACAAATTCAGTAAGAAATTATGTCTTTGTGTGCCCAGTGCACATCAGTACCTGAGTTTGTGTTTCCCGTTTTCGTGCACAGGTTTTAGGAGCAATGTCTAATTAGTATAAATCTTTAGTATTAAGGGTTAGGAAACCAATTATATATATATATATATATATATATATATATATATATATATATATGTGAAAATATATATAGGTAGGTAGGTAGGTGAAAATATATACTTAGGAGTTAACTTTGTCAAATTACAACTTGGTATAAGCAATGGTAGGAATCATAGATTAGTTTGGAGTATAAAGAGAAATACAGTAGTCTTTAGGAATTAATCTCAAGAATCAAGTTCTGTAAATTGATTTAGTTAATTTGTATTTTAGGCCTATTGAACTTGGATTCAGTATCAGACCTATATCCGCAGCTCAGGACTGCAGATAAGTACTTATACTTATTTTTTTCATTACCTAATAGTTCTACGACACATTTTTAGATACTCATTAGATGATCTTGACATGATTTGTTCACACAAGTTAGTGCTTTATGGATTCATCTTCGTGATTATCGTTTTCGAGATTTCTTTCGTATCTTGACTCGAATCCATGAGTGCTAGTCAGGCAAAAAAATACCTTAGTAGACATGTAAACCACCCCCAAAACTATCCCATGGTCTTACGTGAATAATAGCAGTAGTACACGCCACGTACAACGTGCCGGATTCACCCCGAGTCGTTCGCATATCGAAACTGGTATTTCAAACACTTAGCTAGTTGTAATTTATTTTATCACTTATATTCTTGATGTCACCATACCATGATAGTCTTGTATACTTGTTTCCTTCTATACTTACTGACATGATTCTAATTCTTACCTAATATTTTATCTCAGACATGCTATTACATGTTTATAGTTCTATTATGTTTTGATTTGCGATATTTGTAATATACTTGCTCCAATCCTGATTAGATATGTTGACATATTAGGAGATGAGTACGAGGATTTGTGCCCTACCTTTTATGGACTGCAAGAAGATGGTTTAGGAGATATTATTCATGATATTCATGAGGGCTAGGAGTTAGCTCCAGTAGAGATCTAGCCTGCTATTACTTAGATCTCTAGATCTTATCTTAGTTTACTTTCCTTAGTATTTGACTGGATTTGTCTCCGAAAACTTATTTGGCATATTCAAAATATTTTGGATCTAGAATTGCACTTTTGATGTTGGAGATTATCTAAACTTGGATTATGGATTTGTGACTATCTTAGGATCTTATATATTTTCCTCTTGCATTTATCTTCTCTAGTATTTCTTATGATTGAGTATATTTGATCATATCTTACATTGCAATATTGAGATAATATTATTGGATCATATATTCACATTGAGATGTTTAGATGATATATGTTGGAGGTTTAGATAGCATTCTACCACGGATACTGCAGCGTAGGCTGGGTGTACTCACGCACACGTGCCCAATATTGTCGTGACAGTTGTTCATTTTTCATGACAGCAAAAAAGAATCAATTTCACCAAATATAACACCTGATTGCTTCTAAGTATTATATGAGAGAGAATATATTTTTTTGGTAAATTTTGATGAATTATGTCCTATTATTATAAAACTTTTGGCACCAAATAACCACCAATATCCTTAGAATATAGCTATTGTAGGAATATTTTGGTTATTTACAGCCAAATGACCAAAATACTCCATAAAGCCTTACGATCTTTCGAACATTTACTAACGATTAATAGGGATATTTTGGTAAAATAACCCCCTAAATAATTAAAAAAATCTAAAATGGTGGGCCAGGAGAATTAACCAGGTCGATCCGAGCTTGGGAACCGGTATGATCTGGTCACACATCTGGTCGGACTGGGTCGAACAATTTTGGCGGTAGGGCCAGGCTCTGATCGGGTTTTGAGTTGGTCTGGATCGGGATGGGTCGGTCTGGACCTATGGGATTGGACAGTGAACCTAGCTCAAAACCAGGTTTTTTAGTAGGTCGGGCAGAATCGGTTCGTTGACTAGGCTAGGACCGGGTCTAGGCTGGGTTTGACTTGGTGGTCCGACCCAATACCCACCTTAAATCATTCCTTAGTTAGAGATTTTATTATAAGCTTATAAAAATTCTAGAGATGTTATCAGGCTGGACAATCTAAAACCAGTTGTGGGTCTAGCCCGATCAAACATAGCTTGGGTAGACCAGACCGGTCAACAAGCCGGTCCAGCTCCGTCTAAATATCTTAATTGGACTGGCCTAGTCCGACCTAGGCTCGGTTAAATCTAGTCAACACTGGACCCAAGCTGGCCCGGACTGGCCCACTCAACATCTTGAAAAAATCTAGACACCTGGCTCTAATTTCGATTATAAAAATTATGGAAAATTGTTTTTTATCTTTCTGTTTTCAATAACATAATTTTATTGATGATCTAATAAAAATTGAGTTGGAGATACTACATACCACTCCTACTCTGAAAATATGAAAAGATAGATACTTATACAACATAGAGAAGTCAGAGCTATCAAGTATAGTATCCTCTTAATAACATGCGATCAATTTATAGTCCATTAGTTTATCTAAGAACAAATATATATATATATATATATATATATATATATAATGGAGGCTACTGTGCATGGAGAGCTAGGGTTAGTATTCTCCGGTGCATGAGATCCAGGATCTGCGGATAGGGGAAGGAGGAAAGGATTATCAGAAGACGGTTATCCGAGGCTGCGTAATGAAGGAGGCGGTTGGACGACGGTTGGAAGGAGGCACCGGATTAAGGGATTGGTACAGGCCCGTGCACGTCCGAATATGGAGGGTGTTCAAAACCCTAGCGTTAGGCTACCAACCACTGGTGGTGATGCGAGGAGGAAGGGCACAACGTGAACATCAGGAGGGCCTCCGGCCAAGAAACCAGAAGTTTACCTGGTATTAATGGCTAGCAAAGGGAAGAGGATTGATAGAGGTCTGATTGGGATGGAGATGGATGCAACGTGGCAAAGTCGGGGACGTTGGATACAACAAAAACTGTTGCTAGGGTTTCCCTTGTTCGTAATGTCGAGAGTAAATCATGGGCGGAGATCAGTAGATCAGGCGGGTCAAATTGGGTGCGGAGATGAGTTATGTTGAACCAAAGAGGGTGGAAGAGGGGAGCGGGTGTCATTCTCCACGGAGGAGATTAATAAGGCTGGGGAGTATTGAAAAAATACCCTCATATTATAGGTATTGTGCAATAGACCATTTTTTGGTCAGATCCAAGCATATGCATTTAGGGTTTAATGACCTAAGGGAAGTATGGACTATGCTAGGGAGAATGGATTTTTCTTCGTCAAGTTTGACTTGTAGGAGGATGCCGAACATGTCTTACCGAAGAGCATTAGATTATTCTAAAAGAGTGGACTTCTGGGTCCAGATGTGAGAAGGAACTGTAGCATTATGTACATGTTTGGATTCAGTTCCCTAATTTTCCTATCTAGTACTGGAGTATTCTGTTACTCATGAAACTCGCTAGCTTGATAGGTGTTCCTATAAAAGCGGATGATGTAACGACAAAGCGGACGAGAGTTTTGTATACTAGAGTCTTCGTTGAGATTAAAGCTGGCAAGAAGTTGTCGCATGTTCTCGAGGTGCCATTGGGCTAAGTATTCACACAGGTGGTAAAGTATGAGTGGGTTCCCCCCTATTGTAGTGTTTTCTCATGCTTTGGTCATATATCCAGAAGCTGTCAATTTGTAAGAGGACTGGAGCATATGCCTACGGATGATATTGATGTCTTATCAAGGCCGACTAAAGGAGGGGGAATGTGTTGCAAAAGAAACACTAAAACCCCGTTCCCCAAGCCATAAAGTACCTGTGAAAGAACCGAGTAAAACACACAAACAAACAAAAATACTAAACACATCGCAGACACAGAAATTTTTACGTGAAAATCAAAATAGAAAAAATCACGGGACGATCGGAGTCCAACCCTGAAGAACCTCCACTAATAAAATAAAGAGATTACACCCTCTACAAGCTCCTTACCGATCTAATACGGATCACCACAACTCTTTGGAACAGAAAATAGATTACAACCACTAAGAAAAAAGACAATGAGAAATACTCAAAATTGATCTCCTTCTCTGAAACGGCCTCCAATCATTCTTTCTCCTCTCCAAAGTTACATTGACACTCTTACAACCTTTTTTCTCTCTTATTTTTTTTCATGTTATTGTATATTGTATTATCCTTTATATAAATCCTTCATGAATTAGGATTTTCATATAGAAATCTATATATGGAAGCCAAAATTATTTATGAAAATCCAATTACATTCAATCATATATTTAATGGAAATCAAATCATAAATTAGCTTACCATAAATTAGATATCTAATTATATGGAAAGTTAATATATGAACGATCTAATAATAAATATATAACTAAAGTCAAAGATGGAAATCCAATATAATATTTGCTTACCATAAATGTTCTAATACACGGCACTCGATGCACTTTTCGAGCTTTTTGACACACGGATGGAGCTCGTCACACTCTGGGATATTCTCCACATTGGTTAGGAACCCTACCCACTCCAACAAATCTCTCCTTCATAACTATGTGGAGGGGGTCGTCATCCCGACAATCCGCCTGCAGTACTCAAACTTTCTCCTTGGAAGAATCTTTGTGAACATGTCTGCTCCGTTGTCATCTGTATGAACCTTCTCAAGCGCCGCTTCCTTCTTTTCCATAACATCCCGTATCCAATGATACCGGGTCTAAATGTGCTTCCTTCTTTTTCATAACATCCCGTATCCAATGATACCGGGTCTAAATGTGCTTCTCAAGCGCCGCTTCCTTCTTTTCCACAACATCCCGTATCCAATGATACCGGGTCTAAATGTGCTTGGACCGACTATAACACTACCAGAATAAGTCAAATTAGCGACGTAAAAAACATCGCTAAATGATCAAAAAATGTCGCTAATTAATTTTAGCGACGTAATTAGCGACGTTTTACTGAAGTCGCCTTTAAGCTAGTCGTTGACAGAAAAAATGTCGCCAAACGTCGCTATGCCGACGTTTTCTAGCGACGTAAATGCGTCGCTAGATTAGCGACGTTTAGCGACGCAATATCGCTAATTATTAGCGACGTGTATAATAGTCGCTTTATGTCGCAAATTAGCGACGTACATAGTGACATTTATAGCAACGTCACTATGACCTGGCAATACAGCCATGTCAGCAAGTTGCGAGGGATAGCGACTTTGATTAGCGACGTTTTTAGCGACGTCTTTAGCGACATTTTTAGCGACGTAATAAGCGACATATTTAGCGACACGTCTGAATGTCGCTAAACGTCGCTAATGATATAGTAAAAAAATAAAAAAATGAATACTTAATTGTTTTCAAACAATTATTCCTGTAGTTTATTAATTCATAATATGTACAAATAGACCCGGAGCAACCCTCCGTTGAATTTACTGGGTTCGTCGACCCCCTTGGGTTGAACACTCAACACCGATAAATTAACATATATTTAATATAAGTAATATAATAAAATTTGAAGAAAACAAAATATTGAAATTAAAAACCGAATCAAGAGAAAATATCGTCGTAAAGAAGACAGCAAATATCCATACAACTGAGTTTCCTAAAGAATACAAAGAATACAGCAAATTAAAAGCCTCATCCTAAAGAATACAAAAAATAATGTCTAAAACATAAACAATCAATAATAAAATGGTCCTAACTAGGACTACTGCGGATTTGCAAGAGGATGACCACCGGCGCACATGAAGGATAAGAACATATCATACTGCCCTCGTGAAATCGATACCGATGTCGATGGAGAAGGCGCTGCGTCGGTGGAGTCTGTGTCGATGTAGGCGCACCAGGAGGACGTATCCATTCTAACTCTGTGAGTCGCTGGTTGTAAGAATCCATGGTAGATAACAGCCTCATACTGCTATGAACCATGAATCATGCATCATCGTCAGCCTCTCGCCTATGGATAGCTGTGATGCCTGCAGCTCCGTCACACTGCACTCTGTCGAGGCTCTAAGATCAGCTGTCAAATCCTGAAGCTCCATGATGTTGTGCTCGAGCATATCAAATCGTGCGATGAGCGTCGCATCGTCCGCCTACGGCTGGGACCGGGGCTGCTCCTCCATCCTTCACAGCAACTCATCACGGAGAGACGCAATCTGATGGTCAACGGCCTCCTGGACTCGAGCCGACGACTGCGAGGGCTGTGGGGAATGCGCACTTGTCAGGGAGGCCCTAGATGACTGCGTCCAACCGGAGTGCCATAGGATCCCGTACCGTAATACGTACCCCTCTGGAGACCACCAATGGCGGTCACCCATAGCTCGTCCGCCGACGGAGCTGGAGCGGGCTGCGAGGAAGTACCAGCCTCTCCAGCTGTAGGTGCACTAGCAGTCGCCCGCTCACGCAGCCTAAGATACTCAGCCTAGAAAAGTTTGGATACTAGATAATTGCCTAAGTTATATTAAAATTAACACAAAGTAAAGTAATACTTACATAGGTCTACGAGGCCCTCTTATCAATGAGATTTTCGTCCTTTCGATGGGTGGCCAGGAAGACGGTCACCATGTTTGCATCATCGCCCCTCTGTACGTGTTAAAAATATATTATTTAGTACTAAAATTAAATATTTTTTCCTACTACCATTTTATCGTACTTATATTAAAATAATATATCTTAAATAAAAATATACCAAACGACGGAAATGTTTTGTCATCGAAATCGAGCCACCACACCACTTTACAGCATTTCGCCTAGCCGCCTTGGCCTTCTCAGACCTTTCCTGACCTTTCCTTGTACCTCGGATCGTCGAATCTAGCCCTCATTGTAGTCCACTGCTCAGGTGTGATCCAACCTTGGATCGATTTTTAGCTAGCACGATCACGAGCCTTATGGTCATCCAGAGCATCATAGATAAGCTTGGCGGCAACGGCAGGAAACATCCTCTCGATCAACTCGGCCCGGTGCGGAGGATAGAAATACGTTTGATACAATAAATAATTTAGTAAGTGAGCATCACGGATAAGTTATATAATATGCATAAATTAGAGAATTTATATAATATACTTTTACCTTGAAGTGCACAAACCAGAACGCCTTCCTCTCCTCCGGAGCTTCAGAGTAGTTGATCCAAGGGCCACCATAGTTATTCCTAAGAAAGAGGCCCAGGCGTCTCTGAACCGACGATGGACGATATCTATACAGAGATAATTATTTTGATCGAAAAAGTTAATATATGATGAATAAAGAAATACACGATATATATGATGCTAAACCATTTAATTGACTTACTTTGTACCATCGGCCCAAATCTCTGTCCTCGTCTCCTCCGGAGGTGCGCATGGAGGATCTAGCTGATGCTGGGACAACGTTGGCACGACCTCCTCCATATGCTCATCTGTCTCCATGGTTCCGTCAGCAGGAGGAATGCTGGACGAGGGAGTACTATCAGGCCTGGAACTACTCGTCCCAGGAGTGATGCCACGTAACGTCATCGTAGTCGAAGATTTGACTTATCGATATACTGGACTACTGGACGACGAGGATCCAGAACCAACAGTAGGCAGTACCGGAGGAGCACTCTGTCTACCTTGGGACCTGTCGAACCCTCCGCATCGTCCTGTCATACCCGATAATAACATATGATGAATAAATAAATACACAAATATATAGTACATTCTACAGTCAAAATGTTATGCATATCTCACAGCATTCAAAGAATTGTACAGTAAATAACTAGTGGTGTTGCAAGTCTAAATAGATAATACATTCTACAGTGCAAAATATAATATATATATTAGTCAAAAAAGTACATTCTACAGTCAAAATATAGTACATTCTACACGAAAAATATTTAATTTTTAATCATCTTCAGAAAATTTATCTTGTTCGCCTTCCTCGTCCTCCTCTTCCTCTTTCTCTTCCTCTTCCTCTTCCTCTTCCTCTTCCTCCTCCTCGTCTTCACTTTCATCTACTTCATCTTCGTCTTCTTCTTTGGATAATTCTACATCATCTACATTATTACTCGTGTAATGAACAAATTCTGTTGAGTCCACATCTACAATATTTGTTACAAGAGGTAGCTCGTCCTCCTGATAAGCTATTTCGTCAATGTCAAAGATATTTTTAGCTTTAGTCTTGCATACTGTCCACCAATCTGACCTCGCTGTCCCCTGTCTATGATAAGTTATGAAGTACACGAGCTGAGCCTGACTTGATAGGACAAATGGTTCTTTGCCTTGATATCTATGCTTGTAGTTTATATCCACAAGGCCATGCTTGTCAATTTTCTAACCTTGATCTTGAATCGGATCGAACCTTTCAAACTTGCATAGCACGACATTAGCAGGTTCTGTCACCCCCACTTTTTGGATTAAGTGTATTTTCGTCTTTCCGTAATTAATGTGTAAATGATTTGCATGATATTAATTGTAATTAAATAATTAAGGATGATTATTAATTGTTGTAATTTATCGCTGCTTCGATAATTTGGACGCGACACGCAAATAAATCCATTTCCCCTTCATGTATATTTTTTCATAATTTTGGGATTGTGGGAGTGCAACATCAATCTCTTTTAAACCATGGCCTTCAAACCTTAGACCCATGAAATTCTCACAATTTTATTAAACCCATTCGAAACCTAACCCATTGGACTATCTCCAAAACAAGCCAAGGCCTTTACCTAGAGTGGACCAAGACAATATAATTAGGTCAACCCGAGTCTACATATATATATATATAGTATTCCCTTTCCTTTTATTTCTTTCCCATCTAACCTAGCTACAGCCGACATTCCCTTCCCCTTGCTCCCGCCGGACCTAGCCGAACTTCATCGACTCTTCCCCTTCCACGACTCATCTTCCCATCGACAGAGAGCCGGACCCGCTGTTCCTGAGCGCCGGACGACGCTGCACAGAGCCGGACCCGCTGCACCGCTGAGCGCCGGACCCCCGAGCGCTGCACCCCCGAGCGCTGCACCCCGAGCGCTGTACCCGCTGCCGAGCGCTGTACCCGCCCCGACTAAGCGTCGGACCCCGTCGACAGAGCCGCCCGACAACGCCGCACGCCGCTGACCTCGCTGTACCTGACCGGAGCAGCCTTCGACTCGACGACGCCGCGACACGCACGTCTCAATTCCGCACGCAGGTTCGAGTTCCTTCTTGCTTATACGTGTGCGCATGCATATAATTCCCTTGGAGACCTTCGTACTTGTTATGTTGAATACCGGCATGTAGATACATAACTTGGTGCGTACGTAAGTACGTATTAGTATTAGTATTGGTATACGTATATGCTTATTACGTGTACATTGATATGTATATAACCCTAATGTATGCAACCCAAGTTAGTATACATATATATATATATATATATATATATATATATATATATATATATATATCTCCCTAATACTTGTTTAATATAGATACAAGGCATAAATTTATTTAAAGCATATGTATATACATATATCTACTATAATTATAACCCATAGAAATTATGTATATGTTAGATCACTTTATGTGGAGGACTTGGAAGTGACCACGGATACCCCGTAGGTACATCGACATGTGACCCCTAGCGTAGCCTATTGAGATCATTATGTTGAATGTGTGCTAGAGTAATGTCTGATACTGTATTATATTTATGATATATCTATAGGACTGTTGGATCATTCAGACGATACCTGGGAACCCGGACAGTGGTATTGCCAACTAAGGACCACAGGCGAGTACATTCTCTGACAGTTTCCATTATGTTGATTATCTCTATAATTCTTGTTGTATAGCGTACATGACTCTAACATTGTTCTTTACACGAGTTGGCATCATTGAGACCTGTCATGAGGAGTCGTGATTGGAATCCATCGTGCTAGCTGGGGAGAAACGGGGAAGTATTAGTAGTTATGTGATCATACCCCTTACATGCAGCATTAGCTCACCCACATCTCACGTCGGTGCCGCCTTACCCTTACATGCCTCATCACTGTTACATTCCGGTTAGCCTGACCTGTTGGGGATGATCGCTAATCCATGTAATGAGTCATATAACCCAAGCCGATCACATGATATACTGATGTTTCACACACTTAGATAGATGATTCTTGACATGTATCTTGATAGACTGATCTTGTATTTTCACATGTTCTAGTTGTTGTTCTTATACACACTTATATACCAGTTCTTCGTACTTGCGTACACTTGTAGTTCTATTCCTTGTCTGATGCATATCGATGATGATGTTCCAGTATTATTCCAGCATTTCTTATTTCAGTATCTTATTTCCAGTTATTCATATCTGTCTTGTATTTCTTTATACTGTGTTATAGTTTTTGTCAATATATGTGGAACTGCTGTTAGAGGTGTATTTTTGTTCCAATCCTGACTGGATATTTTTTCCAGAGAATCTTGAGGATTTCTGTACCACGCACTACGGACCAGGTATAGACGCAGACTATGTACCAGAGATCCTAGAGGAGACCATGCTTCTAGATGAGGCTTTGCCTACAGCTACCTAGATAGTATTTATTTTATGCTTGAGACTTATGAAGGATATTTCAGTTTATGTTAGACTTATATTAAGTTTAATTGGAGACTTGTGCTGGACAGCTAGACTGTGAGTTATCTTTATGTTTGAGACATGGTGTTTAACTATGTTATTTCTTTTATCTTTTATCGTGCCTTATAGGTGTGGTGATTGAGTTATATTGTGAGGTCATGGAGATGTATATTATTGACAGGTGTTTAGTTATCTAGTATTACTGTGACCTTGACAGCGTTCTACCGCCGATACTGCGGCGTAGGCTGGACGTATCCACGCTCTCGTGCCCCTATACCGGGTGCGGGTCGTGACACGTTCTGTGCCATAATTATATGTCAACTCCACAATCTCTCGTAAGATGCCAAAGAAATTATTGCCTGGATCAGCGTCTTTGTAGTTCGAAGATTTAATACACAAATAACTATTTTTTGTGGAATCAAGATCCAGAAAGCTGTCTCTGATAGGAGCATTTGTTGACTTGAACCTAAACCCATTCACACAGAAATTTGGCCATATTTTAACGGCAGTAATTGGTCCCTTGGCTAGAGTTCTAATAGATTCAGCCTCGGGTGTTATTAGACGATCGACCTAAATACCAAAGTAGCGATAGTAAGTTATTTATTTTACAAGTGCAAAAATAAAAAGTAATTACCAAGCTCCTTACATATGAGCTCAACCAAGAAGGAAAATGGCATCTCATTTCTTGTTCTACTTCTTCGTCTGTTATGTAGGTTCTAACTGACCTCAACTTATCATTATATGTGCTAAAAAACAATGAAGCAACTGCTGATTAGTAGCATAATAGTAGCTTATACTATTACATTGAGATGATATAAACATGGACGTATTAATTACTTACCCCTCTGGCTTCTCCACTTCATCCTCATCGTAATTGAGTAATATATACAACTGAGCTGCACTTAGCTCATCGTCATTCAAATATCTCTTCTTCATTTTCCCCGAAGGCTTTCCGGGCGCATTGAATACTTTGAGTATTGCATCATTAGATTCCTGATATCCGTCGCCGTTTCTCAGAGCTCTCGTTCTATTAGTAGTAACATGATATTTAAAATACGCCGAGCAATATCTCTTCGAGAACATAAGCTTCACAAATAGAGCCCTCAACCAATGCCTTATTTTTCACCTTTCTCTTTAGGTGATTCAGATGCCGCTCGAAGGGGTACATCCACCGATAACCGACAGGACCACCAACACGTGCCTCATAGAAAAGATGAATTAGAAAATGCTCCATTGAGTCAAAAAATCTAGGAGGAAACACCTTCTCGAGCTTACATAGTGTTACCGCAATATCCTTCTCTTTCTTTTCTAAATGATCGACGAGAAACTTAGTAGAACAAAGATTTTTGAAGAATATGTTGAGCCCTGTCAATGGATCCCAAATGACATACGGTAAAAATTTCTGAAATGCAATCGAAATTAACCTCTCCATGAATACGTGACAATCGTGGCTCTTCATACCTGCCAGTTTGTTCTCCTTGAGGTCGACGCATCTTCTCAAGTTCGGCACGTACCCGTCTGGAAACTTTAGACCCTGAATCTACCTATAAAGTCTCCCTTTATCCTCTTTCTCCAGTGAGAAAACTGACTTAGGATTCTTTAACTTTCCATTCTCCTCTATCAAATACAACGCAGGACATCTACATATTTCTTCTAAGTCCAACCTGGCCTTCGGATTGTCTTTCGTCTTCCCATTTACCTCTATTACAGTATTAATTATGTTATCAAACATATTCTTCTCGATATGCATGACATCAAGGTTATGTCTGATCAGATTGGTGCTCCAATATGGCAGATCCCAGAATATACTCCTCTTCGCCTAGTTATGGGTGCGACCAAATCCGTCACACTTGTACCCCTTAACAGGCTCTTCGATAGCACTTGGTAAATCTTTTACCTCTTCCCATATCGTGTATCTGGGCCACCTTGGCGAGGGGTTGGCCTTCTCCACAATGCCCGCACGAAAAGCATTCATGTTCCTCCGGTACGGATGATCCTTCAGCAGAAATTATAGATGACAATCGAAGAAGCACGGTTTGCCTCCGTATTTTAAACGGAAAGCCTTAGTACGGTCCATGCAATACGGACATGAGAGACGACCATGAGTGCTCTATCCCGATAATATTCTATAGGCCAGAAAGTCATTGATGGCCATATAAGTGCTGCCCTCATCTGAAAATTATGCTTTCTACAAATATAGTACGTGTTGGCACCTACTTCCCACAGTTGATTCAACTCATCTATCAAAGGCTGTAAATATACATTGATGTTCCTCTTCGGATTGTTCAGACCCGGGATAATAGCTGTTAGGAACATATACGAAGTCTTCATGCACATCCAAGGCAGTAGATTGTACGGAGTGACGATCACAGGCCAACATGAATACTGGGAGCCCGAAAGTCCGAAGGGGTAAAACCGTCAGAGGAGAGCCCCAATCTGACATTACACGGATCCGAAGTAAAATCTGGATACTCTCGATCAAAGTGCTTCCATGCTTCTCCATCGTATAGATGATCCAATAATCCTTTGATATGTTTCCGCCTGTGCCAACTCATATTTTCTGCAGTCTCTTTAACCATAACCAACCTCTGCAATCAAATCAGTAGGCTTCCTTGCACCGACAGACTTTCCTCTACCAGTGGCCTTGTAGCGATCAGTACCACAGAATCTGCACGCATCTTCATCCTTGTCGTCTTTGTAGTACAACATGCACCCGTTGCGACATGCATCGATTTTTTTGTATCTCATCCAGAGCGATCTCACCATTCTCTTAGATCCATAGAAGTCTTTAGGCAACTTTGCACACTCAGACAAGATCTCTATAATCAAATTGATCAATCGATTATAGCATTCTTGCGACATGTTAAAATTGAACTTGATGCTCAATAATCTTGTAATCACCTCCAACGGTGAATGATCCTCACAACCAGGATATAATAGAGTCCTTACATTCTCCAGCAACTCCATAAACTTTGCAGCATCGGCATTCGATGCCTTCTCAGCTGCATCATGATTATCCGGATTGAAACTAGGCCCCGCCGCATCAAAAACCATGTTCACCCACCCGTCGTCATAAGCAGCGTGGTCGTGGACATGCATATACGGCCCCACATATGGCTTCGACTCTGATGCTATAGACACAAGTTCTCCATACGCAGTCCACTGATAGTAATTCGACCTGAAGCCCTTCGAGTACAAATGATATGTGACTTCCACTTCTGGATGATATTTCAAGTTGCGACATCTCACACACAGATACTTAATTTTTGTACCTTCCATGGACTGAGGGAACGCCTTAGCGAACTGCAGGAACTATTGTATACCCTCAATAAATTTATCCCGTACACCGCACATGTCATCAGGATGACGGTTGTACATCCACGAACGATGACGCAGATAGTAATTCATATCAATTTCAAGATACTTCTGAAAAAATGACAGTATGCGTCCTATAAATCATTAAATACAGTATGATTCTCTGGAGGAAGGTAAGAAGTGCTCTAATTTGATAAACAATACCTTATGTATGTGTGTGTGCATATGGTTGTTTGAGTGATTAAGTGAGCTCGGGTCACTAGGGAGAGCAGTTCATAGTGCAGCAGTGAGGAATCAGTGTGCCAGCTCTGTGCTAGCAGCTAGCTGTACTGCATAGTGCAGCAGTGAGGAATCAGTGTGCAGCAACATAAAGGAGTTGTAGTAGTTATTGGTCATGAACAACATAAGGCCTATATATTCTCAATGCTTAAAGAAAAAATAATAGTTCGATGTTATTTTATATGTTCATAATTAGTGGAGCCCTAGTCGACACGCCTTGGGTTGCAGCATGGGTTACCCCACATCCGCCAACTCCTTACTGAGAGAAGGAGAGTATGAGATCTCCTTGTTGAGGGGGGGGAGGGCACGAGAGTGTATGTATATGTATATGTATATGTATATTTATATGTATATGTATATGTATATGTATATGTATATGTATATAGATATAGATATCTATGTATCTACTTGTATTGCTCATATATATATATATATATATATATAGTTGTGTCTCTAAGTGGTTACATATATATGTATATAGATATATATAGGGGTAGTTATATGTGCTTGTGTGTGTGTGTGTGTGTGTGTGTGTGTGTGTGTGTGTGTGTTTGGAGAGGGTCGGGCACTGCAGGCAGTACAGTGCACAGGAAACAACAAGCACAATAGAGGAGCAACAAGCAGAGTAGGCTCGGGCAGTACATTAGCTGCCTCTTCAGTACAGAAATGCACTACAGCAAGGCCAAAGCTGTGCAGCCATATGTATCAGCATTTCAGCACTGAAATAGCATTTTAGTGGCAGCAACATTCAGCAACTACCCGAGCTACACTAGCAGCAATGCAGCAAGGCCCTTCGAGCACACAGCAAGCAGTACAGCATTGCAGCAACAACAAGCAACATTGCGTTGCAGCAACATCAGCTTCCTTTTGTAGCACTGGAAGAACCAAGATCCCAGGTCAAAAACCCTAACCCCAGGTCAAAAATCATAACCCTAACCCCAGGTCAAAAACCCTAATCCTAACCCTAACCCTAGGTCCTGATCCCAGGTCATGTCAGTTTTGGGTTAGGGTTAGTGTCACGTGTGTGTGTGTATCGTGTCAGTGTCAGTATTTGTTACGTGTGTGTGTCATGTTTGTGTCAGTGTCATGCCATGTCCTGTGTGAGAGAGAGAGAGAGAGTTAGGGTTTACCTAGAGGAGGAGGAGGGGGATGCCGGAGTAGGCCGTTGTGGAGGACGTCGGTCGCCGGAGAGGGGGTGGGGAACGCCGCGGGTTTTGAAATTTTGGAAAATTTTGACAGATGGGGGGGAATCAAAACTGATCCCTAATTAATGAAATTTTAGCGACGTTTAGCGACTTCAAACAATAACGTCGCTAACAGAAATGTTTTGCAATGTCGCAAACGTCGCTAAACACGTCGCTAAATATTAAAAATATAAACGTCCTAAATACGTTGCTAAATATCACTAAATTATAAAAATCAGCGATGTTTAGCGACCTTAGATAACTTATAGCGACTATTCTTTTAAAAAACTGAATTATAGTCGCTAAACGTCGCTATATGTCGCCAAACAGCGACGTATAGCAACGTTAATATTTGGAGTTGCTGATATCTTTAATATTAGCTACGTTTTAACTTAACGTCGCTAAAAATGTCGCTAATCCCACGATTTTTAGTAGTGTAAAATGTTTTATTCTTCACAAGGTGAATAGCACTCTGACTATCACAAAGCAAAGGATACTGCTCTTGCTTTAGCCTAATTTCCTGCAACAACTTCTTCATCCACAGTTAACTCCTTGCAAGCCTTTGTTGCCGCAATGTACTATGCCTATGTCGTCGACAAGGAAACACACTTCTGCAATCACGACTGCCACGATACTGCTACACTAGCAAACATCATCACATAGCCCAAAGTTGATCGTCTCGTGTCTACATCTCCAGCTATATCAGCATCGGTATACCCAACCAGCTTCGGCTTGTCACCACCAAAAGAAAGTCTCCAATCGGCAGTTACCTAAAGATATCGTAGAATTCACTTGACCCTACTCCAATATGTACCCTTCCAGGATTGGAAGTATACATGCTAATTGTGCCAACTGCGTGAGCGATGTCTGGCCTCATACACACCATAGCATATGTAAGACTCCCCACAGCTAAGGTATATGGAACTCGCTCCATATCTTCTTTCTCGTCGTTGGTAGATGGACACTGCTCCTTAGTGAACTTAAAGTGAGCCGCAAGGTGGTTACTCACTTTCTTCAACCCATCTATCCTGAAATGCTGAAGTACCCAGTATGCACTTCTTTTAGGACAAGTGTAACAGCTTGGACTCTCTCGGCTGATCTCCATCCCAAGTATAGTCTTCGTTGCGCCTAAATCCTTCAAAGAGAAGGTCGTGTCCAGATGGGGCTTCAACTCTGCTATCCTAGTGGCATTCCGAACCACTAGTAGCATATCATCAATATAGTGCAGAAAAATAATGAAATCATCATCGGCAAAGTATCTCACAAATACACAGTGCTCCGACGTCGACTATGCGTAACCATGCTCCCCCATAAATGACTCAAACTTCCTGTACCACTACCTCAGAGCCTACTTCAGACCATACAAGCTCTTCCTCAACTGGCAGACCAAGTGTGACTTGTCCTTCTCACAGAATTACTCTGGCTACTCTATGTATAACTTTCCTCAAGATCACCTTAGAGGAATATCGTCTTTACGTCTATTTGCTCAACCTCTAAGTCAAAACTGGCTACCAATGCTAGCATCATCCGAATAGACGACTGGTTAACGACTGGCAAAAAGATCTCATCATAATCTATGCCTTTTCGCTGATCGTAGCCTTTAACTACCAGTCTTGCTTTGTATCGAAGGTGAGTAGCATCATATGTCTGCTTCACTCTGAACACCCATCGATTCTTCAAAGCGTTCTTGCCCTTTAGAAACCATACCAGATCATAAGTTGAGTTGGCCTCCAAGGAACTCATCTCCTCCTACATGGCCTCCATCCACTCATGCCTATATTCATCTTCCATAGCCTCTGAGAAACTTTCAGGTTCTCCACCGTCAGTCAGTAGCACATACTCATACGGTGAGTATCTCGTAGATAGTCGATGCTCTCTATCACTCCTCCTCAATGGAACCACTGGTGCTGGCTGTATACCAACAACCTCCTCAGGAACTTCCTTCTCGCCATGCTCATCCTCCTGAAGATCACCCTGACCACCATCAGCAGGCTAATAATCTAGGTTAGGAGAAACTTCATCTACGGGCTCCTCTATAAATGGATTATCTGCGATGTCCTCTGAAAATTGCTCGAAGCGAAATGACTCTAACTCAGGCAATTCCTCAGCCTAAGAAGGCATCTCTGAATCCTGAGTGTTGGTCATGGTCTGATCCTCGACGAATACCACGTCCCTGCTTCTGTAGAGCTTTTTTACCACTATGTCGTAGAGTCTATAGCCAAACTCATCCCGATCGTAACCGACAAAGACGAACCGGCTCGTCTTTGGCTCAAGTTTGGATCTCTCATCCTTCGATACATGCACGAAGGACTTGCAGCCAAACACTCGCAGGTGATTGTATGACGGATCTTTGTCATATCATACTTTGTCAGACACTTCACCCTACAAAGGAGCACTAGGAAATAAATTAATAATATAAGCATCTGTGTAAAGAGCCTCACCCCAATAGCTGTCCGACAAGTTTGCTTCTGACAACAAATACCGTACCCTCTCCATCAACGTCATGTTCATCTACTCTATTACACCATTGAGCTGAGGTGTCTTTGGCGGAGTCTTCTGGTGTCGCATCCCTTGCTCTATGCAGTATGCATCAAAGGGACCGATATATTCTCCGCCATTGTCCGACCGAACACATAGCAGCTTCTTGCCCGTTTCCCTTTCAACGGAAGCCTGAAACTCCTTGAAAGTGGGCAGCACCTGATCCTTGGTCTTTAAGGCATAGACCCAAACCTTTCTGGAATAAACATCAATAAAATTTATAAAGTAAGAAGCACCACCAATAGATTTTATCTTCATAGTGTCACGCCCCAATCCCGTAAGGGCTATTCGTCCTCGCTTGGTCCTTACGGAACCGATCATCCTCGATTGAACGTGATGCCATACAAGCCTAAGTTGTGCTTACATAAGGCATAGTACCTGCACAAGACACAAGTTAGACAAAAATATACATATATAGAGGCATAGAATTTAAATTTAGAGAACCAAAGTTGAACACATTTGATAGGAACATAAAATACTTTCTTTATTGAATACTTGAAGATTGGATTACAAGGTACTTGCTTGGCTGATTACAAAATATGCCATAGATGGCTAACATCCCTTTTTACAAACCTAAAATTTAGCCACAACACCCAAGCATCATATCCTTTCTGTAGGACTAAAATCAAAACACCTAGCAGAGGAAGAGCTTGCACACTAGAGAGAAAAGCCTTGGGAAGCAGCACAAGCACGATTCCGCTTGAAAGGATGCACTCCTATCGCTTCAAAATGCTTGCCAAACTCTCGCTACCAAAACCTTGAGATTTTACCCACAAATGTGGGTCAGTACTACAACATGTACTGGTGAGCGACCGTAGCCAAACTCACCTAGAAATCTATACTAAGTAAACATGTGAAGCTAGCATTATTAGGTGATCTTTCTAGTTGTCTAGTTTTTTTTAACAATTTATGCAAAGAAACATAAATGATAAATTGAACTATCCATATGATAATTCTTAGCTACGGTCGAACGATTATCCTACAGCAGACACACAAGTTAGCAACAATTTGCATATATGTATGTATCTCATGAATCTAACTTTTGCATCAAAACGGTTAGGCATAGCAAGAAGAAAAAAATCCTAGCATGCAACCTAACAAAATGATGGTCCATGAAAAACCCATGATTAGCAGTTGGGACGTTTAATTCTATCTCACTAATAGACTGACACCCTACCTTATCCACAAGGTCTTCAAGCCTCAAGGTGTCATGTCCACTCCTAGGCCGAACGATTTCTAGTGCCCCATGAACCAATCGAGAGGGTACGTCCTTGTGTACGAGTTTGTCCAGACCGATGCATGAATACACTTCTATCAAAATAAAATTACTATTATGCAACAGTAGAATAACGAGCATGCAATACATCATTCTTCTTATTAGATGTACGGGGAACGTAATCATCTATCTTTATTTTATTAGTATAACAAGCGATCAAGGGACAGGTTTATAATCATTTGAACGAGCAATGCAACAGTTCCATGTGTTAAGCATTTAGTTACTACCTTTCTAACTTATCTTGTTTATGTGAAAGCATTTAGTATAGTGATAGGCATCATAAGTGAACTAGAAATTCTTTTTATTAAGGCGTACAGACTAAAGGATTCATCGAAGGGCCAAGGCCACTCACCGATTGAATCAAATGAAAGGACCTGGAAGCCTTATGCAACGATCAGTCCTTGGTTATGCGTCCTGAAATTGCAATAATAGTTGGTTAGCATCCATCGATCTCTTTCTCTTACGATTCAAAAAGAAAAATGAGAAAAGCGAATCATGAAAACCAAGTCATCGAAAGCAAGACAAAACACAAAGCAACACAAAACCAAGCAGAAAAAAAACCAACGAAAACTCTTGGACTCATTTCAATAAAAACCGTTCCATCAGTTTGAAGGGTTCATTGTATTTTGTACGGACGTTGATTTGGCGGTAAGATTTTTCCGAGACTCGATTCTCAACCGAGTCAAAAAAAAAGTGTTCCATAAGTAAACTACTAGAAGCGGGGCATTACATAATACCCCACTGAGAATAAGTTTCGTCCTCGAAACTTAATAGATCAAGGAGTCGAGAATCAAGGCATCAAGAGGTCAAAGGAATCAGACTCACCAACATCGTGTCTGCTTGTATCATGCTCAATATTCAGCTGATACACTCTAGGCCTTCTCGTCTGATCAGTTTGTCCATTAGCTTGAGCTGGAGCTGGTACAGGATTCTGATTCTAGTCGTGCCCTGTACCGCCATGGGATTGCTATGGTACAACTCTCTTATTGTGGCAGTTCTTTGATAGATGACCCTTCTGACCATATTTAAAGCATTCACCATTAACAGACGACAAATTTCTCTGGTGTGGCCCATACGACAACAGTAACGGCACTCCGGTCCAGTTCACTGCCCATCATCGGCCTTCTTCCCTCCATTATGGTATCTTTTAGCGGGAGGATTTCGAGGAGTCGATATCTTTTTTGGAGTACTTCGTGGTATGAACTGCTCATTTTGTACTGCTGCCTCATAATTGTGTATGTACGACGTACACTCTCAATTCATAGCATCCTTTCGCAGGTTGTCTTTTAGGCCTCTTACGAACCGATGTGTATGGACCCTCTCATTAGGAATTATTGAGCTAGCGAACTTAGCAACCTTGGAGAATTCTGACTCATAGTCCTCGACGGACATGCTCCTTTGCTTAAGTTCGGTAAATTGATCTTCTTTTCTCTGCATGACAGCTGGCGGGAGATATTATACAAGGAATGCATCCTTAAACACCCCCCAAGATATTCTACCATCCTGATGCTTTGTAGCGAGATCCAGCTTCTTGATCTGCTACCAGTCGTGTGCTCATAACTGCAGCTGCATGACTGCACATGCCACCCTCTTGTTCACATGTATCAAAGCAAACTCAACCAAGCCCTCCAACATGGCAATACAGTCCATCACCTTATCCGACGCGGCCCAGCCTTCGAACTCCGTAGGGTTCAACTTCAGAAACTCAGCACTCCTAAAGGTAGACTTCATGGCCGCCCGTCGAGGCTTATTAGTTTCTGCTAAGCCTGCTCCCTGAGGCACAATCGCGGCTGTCACAGGTGTCGCAGCGGTTTCTGATGCACCACTGTGGGCTACCAATATTGTTACTATTTGAGTCAGAGAGTCAAGTTGTTGTTGTTGTACCAAGGCTCTAGCATTAGTCGGTTACTGCTGAGCTTCGAATATTTCCTGTTGGGCCGCATGTCGATTATTCTGATTTTCGAATATAGCAATCAACCTATCGACTTGGTCATCGCTCATGCTCGCTGCGAACGATGTCCCTTGGTTATAAGTTTTAGTCATTCTGCTACAAAAGAGAGTAGCTTGCATTAGTCACATAACGTATTATGGACTTATTGCATGGGACGTTGGATTTTTATACTTTTCAAGATCGGAACATATAATACCATCAATTTACTTATATAGATTTGCAACCATTTTCAAAATTCGGGACTTTTGAAATCGCTTGAAAACTTATATTAAACGATATTTGAAGAGGCTAAGGACGTAAAGTCGTGCGCTCTGATACCACTTGTCACGCCCTGATCCCGTAAGGGCCAGTCGTTCTCGCTTGGTCTTTACGAAATCGATCATCCTTGCTTGGGCACGATTCTATGCAAGCCTAAGTTGCACTTGCAAAAGGCATAGTACCTGCACAAGACACAAGTTAGACAAAAATATACATATATAGAGACACGGAATTTAAATGCAGAGAACCAAAGTTGAACACATTTGATAGGAATACAAAATACTTTCTTTATTTAATACTTGAAGATTGGATTATAAAGTACTTGCTTGGCTGATTACAAAATATGCCATAGATGGCTAACATCCCTTTTTATAAATCCAAAAACTAGCCACAACGCCCAAGCATCATATACTTTTAGTAGGACCAAAATCAAAACACCTAGCAGAGGAAGATCTTGTACACTGGAGAGGAAAGCCTTGGGAAGCAGCATGATCACGGTTCCGCTTGAAGGGATGCGCTCCTAAAGCTTCAAAATGCTTGTCAAACTCTCGCTACCAGAACCTGAAGATTTTACCCACAAACATGGGTCAGTACTACAATATGTACTGGTGAGAGACCGTAGCCAACTTATCTAAAAATTCACACTAAGTAAACATGTGAAGCTAGCATTATTAGGTGATCTTTCTAGTTATTTAGTTTCTTTTTAACAATTCATGCAAAGAAACATAAACGATAAATTGAATCATGCATATGATAATTCTTACCCACGGTCGAACGATTATCCTGCAGCAGACACACAAGTTAGCAACAATTTGTATATATGTATGTATCTCATGAATCTAACTTTTGCATCAAACGGTTAGGCATAGTAAGAAGAAAAAATCCTAGCATGCGACTTAACTACATGATGGTCCATGGAAAACCCATGATTATTAGTTGGCACATTCAAGCCCATCTCACTAATAGACTGACATATTTCCTTATCCAAGAGGTCTTCAAGCCTCAGGATGTCCTGTCCTCTCCTAGGACGAACGATTTCCAGTACCCTAGGAACCGATCGAAAGGGTACGTCCTTGTGCACAAGTTTATCCAGACCGATGCATAAATGCACTTTTATCAAAATAAAATTACTATTATAGAACAGTAGAACAAAAGCATACAATACATCATTCTTCTAATTAGATGTATGGGGCATGTAACAATCTTTCTTTCTTTTATTGGTATAACAAGCGATCAAGGGACAGGTTTATATTCATTTGAACGAGCAATGCAATAGTTTCATGTATCAAGGATTTAGTTACTATATTTTTAACTTATCTTGTTTATGTGAAAATATTTAGCATAGTGATAGGCATCATAAGTGAATTAAAGATTCTTTTTATTAAGGCGTACAGACTAAAGGATCCATCGAAGGGCCAAAGCCACTCACCGATTGAATCGAACGAGAGGATAGGGAAGCCTTATGCAACGATCACTCCTTGGTTATGAGTCCTAAAATTGTAATAATACTTGGTTATCTTTTTCTCTTACGATTCGAAAAGAATGCGCAAGCGAGAAAAGCGAATCATGAAAACCAAGTCATCGAAAGCAAGACAAAACACAAAGCAACACAAAACCAAGTAGCAAAAGAACCAATGAAAACTCTTGGACTCATTTCAATAGAAATTATTCCATCAGTTTGAAGGGTTTATTGTATTTCGTCCGTGTTGATTTGGCGGTAAGGTTTCTCCGAGACTCAATTTTCAACCGAGTCAACGTAACAAGTGTTCCATAAGTAAACCGCTAGAAGCGGGGCATTACACATAGGACCGCAGACATCCTAGTGAATCTACTCGAGCAACGCCGGCTTCCTTAAAATTGGGTGACTTTAGAAAGATACCCTATTTTTCTTCCCCGCCAAACAGTGTGTGCGCCTCTCCAGCTTTGTAGACTTGAGTCCTGGAATCACCTTCTTGTTCACCAAGTAGCTCATCCCCTTCTCGTTTATGTGGCTGAGCCGCCTGTGCCATAACTCGATAGACGCATCAGTAGTTGCGTTCACCTCATGTGCCCCATGTGCGCTCCCTTCTATATAGTAGAGTCCGGACCTCTTGCTTCCTTTGGCAATCACCATCGAACCTCTGGAAAGCTTTCACTGACTGTTCCAGAAGAGATTGAAGAAACCCTCGTCATCCAACCTTTCAACCGACACCAGGTTGAAACGGATATCAAGGATATTATGAACATCTTTCAGAATAAGAATTGCACCCGTCTTTGTCCTCAAATGCATATCTCCAATTGCAATTGCCTTCGACACATCTCTATTGTCCATCTTCAACACTCCATGATCGCCTGTTGTGTAAGTAGCAAATAGTGCCTTGTTGTGAGATACGTGCGCTGAAGCACCTGAGTCCACCAGCCAAGAGTTGTCATCGCAGGCGAGGTTCATAACTACTGTATCACATATAATTATTAGATCGCCTCCATGTGCCGAGGCTGCCGCTGTAGTGTTCTCGCCCTGCTTCCCCTTGTCGCCCTTCTTCTCTCTCTTCCACACAAAATAGTTCCCCTTAATGTGGCCCTTCTTGCCACAATGGTAACACTCTGAGTCCTTGTACCAACTCTTGGACCTTCCTCTGGTTTTGTCTCTACCGCCGCCTGGACCCCTGCTTTTATCCCTTCCGCGGCTCTCTAAAACAAGCGCCTCTGAATGGGATGTGGATGAAGTGGCCTGAGAACATCTCTGCATCTATTCATTCAGTATCCCACTCATGTCAAACTCCAGACTGACCATGCCTTCCGGAGCAGAAGCGATCATAGACACTCGTACGGTCTCCCACGAGTCTAGCAATGTACATAGCAGCCATAGTCCCTGAACCTCGTCGTCGAACTTGACTCCCTTCAAGAATAGCTGGTCAACCATGCCCTGTAACTCACTCAAATGATCCGTAATGGACTCTCTATCTTTGTACCGCAGACCCATCATCATCCGAATCAGGAATAATTTATTTACTCCGGTCTTCTTCGCATACAAAGATTATATCTTATCCTACAATGTCCTCACGTGCTCATTACTGGCAACGTGGTTGTACACATTCTCGTCAATAAACTGCCTGATGTATCCACATACTTGTATATGCTCGAACTTTCAGTCATCTTCGGATTTGTCACTGGGCCTCTCGGAAGCAAATACTGACAGATGCAGCTTCTTGACAAATAGCATATCCTTCATCTTGCTCCTCCAGTAATGATAGTTGGTACCGTTCAGGTTTACTATGAGCACCGATTTTGTGTCCATCTTTCCTCCCTGATTTTTCTGTCAACTCCTGACACCCTTCTGAAATTCCAAAACTTGGCTCTGATACCACACAGTTGGGAACGAAACACGAAAACCGTTCCCCAAACAAGAGAGTACCTGTGAGAGAACCTAGCAAAATGCATAAACTAAAAAATACCAAACACAAATTACAGACACAGAGATTTTTACATGAAAAATCCAGATGAGAAAAACTACGGGACGATCAGAGTCCAACCCTGAAGAACCTCCACTAATGGAAAATGAGAAAAACTACGGGACAATCGGAGTCCAACCCTGAAGAACCTCCACTAATGGAATAAAGAGATTACATCTTCTACAAGCTCCTCATCGATCCAACACGGATCACCGCAACTCTTTGGAACAGAAAATAGATTACAACCACAAAGAAAAAAGATAATGAAAAATACTCCAAATTGATATCCTTCTCCGAAACGGCCTACAATCATTCTTTCTCCTCTCCAAAGTTGCAATGGCACTCTTGCCACCTTTTTCTCTCTTATTTTATTTTATGTTGTTGTATATTGAATGAGCCTTTATATAAACCCTTACATGAATTAGGGTTTCCATATGAAAATCTATATATGGAAGCCAAAAATATTTATGTAAATTCAATTATATTCAATCATATATTTAATGGAAATCAAATCATAAATTAGCTTACCATAAATTGGAAATCCAATTATATGGAAAGTTAATATATGAAAGATCCAATCATAAATATATAATTAAAGTCAAAGATGAAAATTTAATATAATATTTGCTTACCATAAATGTCCCAATACACAGCGCTCGATGCACTTTCCGAGCTTTTTCGATACACGGATAACGCTCGTCGCACTCCGAGATATTCTCCGCATAGGTTGGAAACCCCACCCACTCTAACAAAATGTAGCTCCTTAAAGTTAGCAAGTTACGAAACAAGGCACGGGTATAGCTTCCTGCTACCAACAGGTTGCTGGTGCCGTGCATGGACACAAATCTCTCACCGGAGGGATGTGCAGAGGAGACGTCTGGGCTGGACAGCGTAGGGATATTTCGCTAAGTCAACCAAGGAGGCAAGTGTAGCAGCACGACCATTTTGGACTCTGAACTAGGGTAGATGGTTATCTTTCAGGCTCAACTAGGTTTGGTTACACAGGACAGGAAGGCTGCTTCTAGCAGCGGAGGTAAAGGAGGCACTATGTATATGGAGGAGGTGAGCATTAGTAGGAAGAGGCATTTGGCCCTATTGGAGATGACGTAGGACATACTTCTACTTGGGGGCATGATGGAGGAAAACGTCTCCAGAGATAACCCCAAATGGAGTGCTCTACTACAACGAGGGACTAAGCCAATAGATGACAATGAGGTTGACTTAGACGAGGATTAGACGGAGCTAGCTACACACCCAGTAGCTAGTTCTGAGGATTTACAGGGTGATATGACCCTTAACTAATGTCGCTCCTTGTATGGAATGTGAGAGGGGCTTGTTTGATTGGAAGGTGGAAGAAGATCTATGAGTTGATTAGGAAAGAACAGTGCACCATTAATGCTCTTCTGGAAATAAAAATTCATTCAGAAAAAGATCTTGGAGACACTACAAGAAAATGTAGTATTTACGGTACGCAATTTACGGCTTTCCTATCCTCTCTCAATTTCAAAGACTTTGAAAAGAGAGTCAAAGAGTGCTTGAAATTGTCGGAAGGGAAGCGGATGGGGGCCGACGATGCGCACCGGCCGGATGTGGAACGGCCCCGAACGGGCTGGTCCGGCGCACGGACCGTTGCGAGCTGCGTTGGCATCCCAAGCCAGGGTGGACGATCCCGCCCGCAGAGATGTTGCCGGCGCGTCCGGGGACGAAGCCTTATTTTGGTTAGAACCACATTTATGTACTCGTGTCCACAAATATAGGCCATTTTTTGCCTTATTTCGATTATAATTACGCATCTATACTCGGTTTCACTAATCTACGTCCATTTTATACCATATTTTGATTAGATTCACTCATCTATACCTATTTTCACCATTATACGTCCATTTTATACTATATTTCGATTAGAATCACCCTTATTTCTGTTTGAATCATGCATCTATAATCAGTTTTACCAATCTACGTCCATTCTATAGTATATTTCGATTAAAATCACCCATTTATACCCGTTTTCACCATTCTACGACCGTTTTGTACCATATCACCCATCTATACTTGTTTTCACCATTGTACTCTCATTCTAAACCACATTTTGATTAGAATAGTGATTTATACTCCTTTCTACCAGTTTACAAGCATTTAATACCTTATTTCGGTAAGAGTCACTTTTATATACTCTTTCTACGAATCTATGTCACTTCTAAAGTATACTAACGGATGGCTCATTTCGGCTCGTCTGTATTATTTGTGAAGAAAAAGTATGGCTCATTGCGGCTCTGCATATATTATCGTGAACTGAATAAGACCACTATTCGAAAGAAGTACCCCCTTCCCAGGATCGATGATCTCTTTGATCAACTACAAGGCACAACGGTATATTCAAAAATTGATCTTTGCTCGGGTTATCATCAGCTCAAGATCAAGCCGAACGACGTGCCAAAGTCAGCCTTTCGCACTCCCTATGGCTACTATGAGTTTTTGGTAATGCCATTCGAACTGACCAATGCCCCTAGTGCCTTTATAGATTTAATGAATCGTGTATTCCGACCGTATCTAGACAAGTTTGTAGTAGTGTTCATTGATAATATCTTGTTGTACTCGAAGGATAGGGAGGAGCATACAGAGCACTTGAGGACCGTGCTATAGACTCTTCGGGACAACAAGCTATACGCAAAACTGAGTAAGTGTGAGTTCTGGATGAGCAGCGTATCTTTCCTCGGGCACATCATTTCTACGGGAGGTATTTTAGTTGATCCAAAGAAAGTTGAAGCCACCGTCGAGTGGAATCCGGTTGAGTAGTAAATTTTCCCTCTCTTTAAGCATGTGTTGATACCAACTATTTTGGGTCTATTGATGAAGGACGGTTTAGTAGCGGATTTTCTATATTCTTTTGGACGCATCATAGTCAGATAACGGCTTGGTCCTAGACTAAATCGAGTAACGTTTGATGGCCCATATGCTTTCGAAGCTTACATGGGTTAATAGCCTTCTCTTTATCTTTGCTTTTTTGCTAACTTCTTTGACTTGTCTTTGTCGTTATAACATTATTGTGGTTCACATTACCGAGGATCAAGTCTTTGCTAAGCACTAAGCTCATATCAGGTGGATTGTCATTCTATTCATAATAAGGTCAATCTTTATTGTTATCATATCAAGCTCGAAAGCAAAATATCGAGCAATTGCTAATAGCACAGCAGAGGTGGTATATCTGCAGCATCTTCTACAGGAACTGGGAGAAGAAGCAGGATATAAAGCAGCAGATATATGGTGTGAGAACCAGTCTGCTATTCATATTGCTACTAACCCTATATTTCATGAAAGGACAAAATATATTGAAATCGACATTCACTTTGTCCGTGATGAGTATCAGAAATGGATGATAAAGTTTTACCATGTGAGGATCGGCGATCAGATAGCTGATATATTTATAAAATCTTTTCTAGGTCCTCGGATTCAATTTCTATGTAACAAGCTGGCATGAGCTAGGCATGATTGACATATATGCTCCATCTTGAGGGAGGGTGTTGAGTTATGTGTTAAGTTGAGTTTAGTCCTTCATCGGGTAGACTAATAGGGAGAGGGATCCAAACAAGGCAATATGCAGTTTTTCCTTATCCAGCGGTTAGAAGCAAGTTAAAGCAGAGCTTAAACTATGGAGCCAGACTAGGCCGCATGTGGCATTGGCAGTTAGGAGGCTAAACTTCGGGGTGCTCAACATCGACTGCAGTCCAATATACTAGACGATGGTTTAGTGTCCAGGGAGCAACGTCTTATTCAGGAGGTCAACATGATTCGTATGTAGGAAGAAATCCATTTGGTGCAGAAAGCCAAATGCTCTTGGCTCAAGGAGGGTGAAAGGTGCACAAAAATCTTCTCTGATGTGGTTCATGCTCGGCAACACCGGAATAGTATTAGTAAACTGCTGAACAAGGATAGTAAGAAGATTACGACTCGCGGGGAATTAGACAGGGGCTATTACTTTATATATGGCGCTCTACTACAAAGAAGATTATAAAACAGAGTTTCCAGAGTTAGTATGCAAGTGCCTAGTTACTGAGTATGGAAATAAATCTTTACTTTCTACGGTACTTTAGAGGAGGCCTAGACTATAGTTATGACGGCAGATCCAAACAAGGCACTAGGGTCAGATAGGTTTAGTAGTAAATTCTTTCGAGTTCACTGGGAGAGATTGAAGGCCCTGTTATTAGATTTGATACGTGATTTTTCACTAATGATCGACTCTTGAGGGAGTTAAACCATACATTTATTATGTTGGTCCCTAAGAAAGAGCCATGTCTCTAAGTGATTTTTGACCTACTGAATGCTGTAATTTTTTATATAAAATAATTACTCATTTTATATATTGGAGGATGGAAAGGATCATGCATGGCTTAGAGTCAAAGAACCAAGATGCTTTCATTAAGGGGAGGTTGATCGCGGACAACAATTTATTAGCTTATTTGTTAATTCGCAAATTCAACAAAATGGGAGGCAAGAAAGCTTGTATAAAACTAGACTTGCGGAAGGCATATGACATGGTCAACTGCGACTTTGTTTCTGCTATAATGCTGGCTATGGGCTTTGATAGAACCCGTGCTGCTATGATTCAGGGGTGCATCTCGTCAGCGATATGAACCAGAGGAACTGGAGCCAGACTGAGATACCAGCAAGATGCCACTTTATCGGTACAGATCTCGAGCCAAGCACCCCATCTAGAAGATAGGATACGATCTGAAAGTCGCAAGGGGCTTGAACTACGGCAAAGGCCGACAGCTGCCTCTGCGTTTGCAGGCTCCTGCAAGAAGCCCGAGGATTACTACCATAAGGCCAAGCATGGCTTAGAGTACGTCACGCCTCCTACAACCCCCAAAAGCTCGGATGAAGAAGATGTGTTACACTCTCACTCTTCAGAATCTTTCCCTTGGAACTCTGATAACAGTATCGGTGAGATGCTCAAAGAAATATTGTCTTCCAACATGGTGTCAACCGACCCTGAAGAAGACGACGAGGATCCACCTGGACTTTTTGAAGTAGAACCGTGCTCCCAACGCCTAGACGCACAATGGAAGATGCGGTTCGAACAGCAAGAACCTCCCACTGAGGACTAAGTCATACAAATCGATCTGGGCGACGAATCCTCCCCTAAACCGATCTTCATCAGCGAGAGTCAATGTCTTTGCCTGGAGTTACGAAGATATGTCGGACTGGACTCCCAAATTATGGTATACAAACTCAATATTTTGTCGAAGGCTAAGCCGGTCAAACAACCGCAACGGCAGTTTCGATCGAATATCATGAATGCCATCGAAGTTGAAGTTAACAAGATGATAGCTAGTGGCTTCATCTGCAAGGAACAACATCCGGATTTGGTGGACAATATCGTACCCGTCATCAAAAAGAACGAAAAGATCCGGATCTGCATTAACTTTCGTGATCTAAACATGGCATGCCCTAAGGACGAGTTTCTCTTTTCAATCACAAATATAATGATCGATAACTTTTGTGGTTCGAGCGTATGTTCTTCATGGACGGGTTCTCAGGATATAATCAAATCAAGATATTTTCTGACGATGAGAAGCATACATCATTTGGAACGTTGATAGAATTATACTACTACACAGTTATGTCCTTCGGTCTGAAGAACACATGTACCACATACCAGCGAGCTATGAGCACCATCTTTCGAGAAGATCTACGCAAGACGGCGAGTGTTACGTTGATGACATCGTCGTCAAGACTCGTTTCAGAGATGATCACCTCCGGGACTTGAAGATTGTGTTCGACCTCATGCGTGCTCACCAGCTCAAGATGAATCCCACCAAATCCTTCCTAGGAGTCTCTAGCGGCAAATTTTTAGATTTTATCATAACTTCAAAGGGTATCCACGTAGATCCTGACAAGAATAAAGTAATCCTTGAAATGCGTCCACCGAAGAACCTCAGAGAACTTCGTGGCCTTCAAGAAAAACTAGAATACATCAGGAGGTTCATATCAAACCTCTCTGGATGTTGTAAGTCGTTTACTCAGCTTATGAAGAAGGGAGTCTCCTTTGTCTTGAACAAAGAATGTCAGCGCGCCTTCGACGACATGAAGGAGTATCTCATGAACCCCCCCTAAGTATTGGTAGCCCCCGTTGTGGAAATACCCTTCTTGCTATATGTGCGCGTGATGGATCACTATCTCGGAGCTCTACTAGCCCAGAAAAGTAATGCAGGTCACGAACAGGCCATCTACTATCTTAGCAGAATGATGGCCGGCATAGAGCACAGGTACAACCCTATTGAGAATGAGTGCCTCACTCTGGTCTTCAGCATTCAGAAGACCCGATATTACATGGCAGGACAAACCATCAATATGATCTCGTGAGTCAATCCTCTTAGGGTCCTTATGACTAAACTTGGAGCGCTCAACTCTTGCCTAGCCACGTGGGCAATATTGCTGTCACCATACTGCATGGTATTCGTCCCACAAAAGGCGGTCAAAGGCCAAATATTGGCAAATTTTCTTGCAGCCCACCTGTACCGAAAACATCAAAGCTCTACGGGGAGATTCCCGACGAGATAGTAGATTCAAACATAACCACAAGCAAAGAGGTCGTTTGGCAAATATTCTTTGACGGTACTTCAAGAACAGGGCCCAAAGGCGATATTATCGCTCGCGTCGGGATAGTACTAATTTTCCCATATGACCTGGTCATCAATCGCGCTTACTCCCTCACAGAGCCATACTCCAACAATATTTCAGAGTACAATGCTCTCGTCATTGGGCTCCATCTCGCTAAACAAGTAAAAGTTGACTACTTAGAGGCCTACGGTGACTCCAAACTGATAGTCAATCAAGTCAGAGGCGAGTACAAAGTCCAAAATGAAGACTTGATTATCTACCACCAAGCCGTGATCGACATTATCTCTACCTTCGAGGGGTTCTTCATAGAGCACGTTCCTCGACTGTAAAATATCGAGGCTGACGCCCTGGCTGGCCTAGCAGCCTCTTTAGCTGTTCTAGTCAATACTCATGAACTAATCACCGTGGTCGATCAAGAGCTGGTCTGCCCGAAGAACAACCTCTGTCTATGCCTGAGTTACTCAGTAGAGACAAGCACCGACTCCCAAGACTGGAGACTCAATTCATCGACTACGCAGTCTATGGAATTCTATTCGAAGACCCAAAGGAAGCCACTTCCATCAGAAGACGTTCTCTCCGGTTCTATTATAATACAGCTACCAAAATACTGTATCATCATTCCTACGATGGTCTTCTGCTACAATGCTTATTGAATGCAAATGCGGAATAAGCTCTCTGTAAGACTCATGATGTGTTTTACGGTGCCTATCAGCCCAGACCCAAGCTACAGGACCGTCTCCGGAGAATGGGATACTACTGGCCTATAATGGTCGCGGATGTTGTCAACTATGCAAGGAAGTACAAACATGCCAAATGCATGCTAACTTTATCCACCAACCCTCGGAGTTCCTATACCCTACCGTTGCATCTTGGCCATTCAAAGCCTGGGGCATGGACATTATAGGACCGATCAGTCCACCATCGTCTAAGGGATATCGGTTTATCCTTACTATTACCGACTACTTCTCCATGTGGGCGAAAGTCGTAACACATAGTGAAGTAAAAATATCAAACATGATCAGCTTCGTCAAGCATCACAGCATATACCACTTTATCTTGCCACAGCGAATCAACTACGACAATGGTCTACAGTTTGTAAGTCATACTTTTTACTGATTTTGTGACAAAAATAGAATTCAGAATATAGCCTCAATGGCCTACAACCCAGCAGCAAATGGTCTGGCAGAAGCATTCAACAAGACCATCATAAAGCTACTCAAAAAGTTTGTTTCATCCAATAAGCACAAATGGAATAAAAGCTGGGTGGATGTCTCTAGATTTATCGAACAACGGTCCAGACATCAACTGGTAGTACACCATTCTCCTTGGTCTACGAAAGCGAAGCAGTCCTTCCCCTCGAGGTCCAAATTTCCTCACTCCGAGTGGCTCTCTCCAACTGACTAACTGTCGATGACAATCATCGCCGACGGCTACAAGAGTTAGAAGCACTCGACGAGAAGCGTCTTTTAGCTCAAGAGTGCATTGAGTTGTACCAAGCACGCCTATCGGGAGCCTTCAACAAATGGGTCTAGAAGAGGACTTACCAAGTGGGTGACCTCATCCTGACAGAAAGAAGGCCGATGGTTATGACCCATAAGATGGCCGACAAGTTCCAACCCAAATTGGAAGGCCCATTTGTCGTAGAATCTGTATTCTCCAACAGCGCCTACTAACTGGCGAAACCCAATGGCGACTTACTTATGATGCCCATCAATGGCAAGTTCCTGAAAAGTACTATGTCTAAGACTAGGCTTGTACTTCTCTATCCACATCTGGACAACAAAGATGTATAGGATTCATACTCTCTGTTCATCCCTAGTGGGTTCTTATGCACAATATTGTCCTTCCTTAAAAAGCCATTGTATGTATTCAAGAATCCTGGATACACAATCGGATAATGAATCCTCAAAAGCAGTCCCCAGGTCCATCTGCACACTCCCGCAAGGACCATTCAAAAAATCAGTCTCGTTAGACACTAGTCATGTCCATATTACCTCTGAGCTATCGGCCTACCGATCTCCCCAGTGGAGTAACCCTCAGGTCTATCTATATTTTCGGATAGACCACACTCAGCAAACCACTCCTCGATGAGTTTCTCGGACATTGGTTCACGTCCATATTACCTCTGAACTCTTGTCCTAACATTTTTCTCCCCGGTCGAGTTTGCCATGTCAATATTACCGTTGAGCAAACCTTCCGGGTTTGGCTATCGATTATCACGTCCACATTACCTCTGATATCAGTTGTCATATCAACTTATCACCCGTACTTAACTCTAAGTACGCTAGCGGTGTTAAGTCCATAAAACTTGCCACGTACATATTACCTCTAGTAGGGCTTGTCTCTAACCTATTACTTGCACTTAGGTGCGCAAGAAGTAATGGGTCCACAAAATCTATCACATCCATATTACCTCTGATAGAATTTTATTTTGAACCTATTCCTTGCACTCAGGTGCATAAGAAGTAATGGGTCTACAAAACCTATCACGTCCATATTACCTCTGATATGGTTTCATCTCGAACTTATTACTTGACTCTCGTGCGCAAGAAGTAATAGGTCTACCAAAATTCCTCCAGTAGGATATCCTCAATGGAAGCAAATAGTTCGCGTCCATATTACCTCTGAACTATGAGCTTTCCAGGTTTTTCATCCAAAGAAAACAGCCATGTCCCTATTACCTCTGGCTCATTTCCTTTTTTTCTGCCAAAAATATCAGGATAGCGCCTAACCTCGCGGTATGACTATCGATTAGCTCACGTTCACGTTACCTCTGAGCTATCTTCCTCATATCCTCTCCAATAGGGTTTGTCATGTCCTTCTTACCTCTGAACAAACCTCCCTACTTGAATATCGATCATCAAGTCCATATTACCTCTGATATCGATCGTCATCTAAACTTAGCACCCGTACCTAACTCTAAGTACGCCAGCGATGTTAAGTCCACAAAATTTGCCACGTCCATATTACCTCTGGCGGGGCTTGTCTCAAACCTATTACTTGCACTCAGGTGCACAAGAAGTAATGAGTCCACAAATATATATCACGTCCATATTACCTCTCATAGGATTTCGTCTTGAACTTATTACTTCCACTCTCGTGCGCAAGAAGTAATAAATCTACTAAAAGATCCCCCAGTGGGATATCCTTAATAGAAGCGAACAGTTCACGTCCATATTACCTCTGAACTATGAGCTACCCATGTTCCCCTTTCCTTTTCCTCTCTTCTTTCGGACCACGACCTCAGTAGCTAGGCCCTTATCCTTGGTAACCGTGGAAGAAGAATAAGCTTTGGAGGCCATGGCAGTCGTCAGAGATAGCAGCAGCGGAGAAAATACAGAGAAAAAATAAGAAGACTTTCTCTAAAACTCTTCCATATTTATAGACAAGAATGTCACAGAAATTGAACCATTTCAAGCCACGTGGAAATCTAGGATAAAGAGCGGTAGTTAATTTCTCGATCCGCCATTATCAACGAGTGAACCGGCGCCTCGACAAACGTGTATAAAGGCGGTTCAAAATCCCCTCTAGGACCGAGCCGAATCCTACATTAAATAAAGATTTGACAGCTTGGCGAAGACTTGTCTATGCGATCCGCACTCTATACGGCCGAAAGTTATCTCCTCCATGCTTCTTATTCAAAGTATCCCAAATTTATCAGTTTAAAAACTTTGAAGGAGGTCTTGTAGAAGCATGAAAAATCTAGATCCATGTGTCCAATAACAATGTGCCCCACATTCGACTAAAAAGAAAGCAGGCCACAAGATGACCATGCCGCAGAGAAAAATCTACATCTTACACCCCCAAACATTAGCCTCATAAAGGCCTGACACAAGGATTATGTCTGACACAGAATCCTAACAAAAAGAATTTCTGAACGCTTCAGAAAATGTGAGCACACTAAGCCACGAGAAGCTCTAATCAGACTAATAATGACTTCTGACAAGCATGTAGTGCCACGTGTATGAGGCCTCATGCGTCCCAGACCCAATGCGCACTATGCGACTCTGGCCCTATGCATCCCAGACTCCATGCGCTCCATGCGACTCTAGCTCTCTGCGTTCCAAACTCCATGCATTCCATGCGTCTCTAGCCCTATGCGTTCCAGATTCCATGTGTCTTATGTGCCTCTAGCTCCATGCATTCCGGACGTCATGCGTCCCATGCGTCTCAGACTCTAAATATCCAACGTGTCAAAGTTTCCTGAGACAAAATCTTTCTGTTGTAATTTTCTTCAACTAAATGTAGGTCACGTGTCAAGCTGACCAAGTCATGCAAACAGAAGACGAGAACCGCCAGGATCTCCATTAAACAGCAAATTCCAATAAAACGTCTACGTGGTAGCTTGCCCTGGACTCAACCCATACTATGCGCCTACAGTTGCAACCGAATTTTGTTGAAGAAGCCCCATGCGGACACCAAACAGAGGCACATGCGGCACCTATAGCCATTCAACATGATGGCTATAAATAGAGGCAACTTGGACATCCCAAGGGCTAGTTTTTCTGCTTTAGAGACCATATAATGGGGGAACTACGTACGTGCACACAAGCTCAGGAGAGAGAAAATAGGATAGAGCATCCTCATTCCCTCATCAGACCGTCAACGTAGTAAAGGAGACACTACCGTGCTCGATCTCCATCGTTACTACCCAGATCAAAATATTGTACTTAGATACCATGTCTAGGATCTCTTTGTACTCTTGTGTTCGTTGTTAATCCAATGTTTTCTTAAGCTCACATTAATGGCAAACAAGATATAAAGACATTTGAAAATAATACACAAGAACTTTGGTTTTGGAGTTGGGAACGTGACTAGGGTAAAACGAAATAGGAGGGGAGAATTTTTCTCGGCAACTTCAGTAGAGGAATCGACCCTCAAGTAAAAAAGAAAAGAAATTTTTAATAAATGAAACAGTGGGCCTGGCTGAATATATTTGGGTTCTCTTCATTAGGAAGAAGGAGGTTAGTTAGGGAAGATGCTATAGAATAAAAATAGAATAATAACAGTAAGAATTTATTAGTTATTAGTAGTATTAATGATCATATGGTGATTATATATCTATTATTATAACAACAAAATAAGGGAATATAATAATACTAAATTTTAAGACTTTATAATAAACATTTAGGTCATGATAAAATGATTTTTGTAGACATAAATCAATAAGAAATATAATTGGTCTTAACAAATAAATAAATACTAATTAATTCAGGGAGGGGTCTCACATCCTTCCCAGCTTATTAAAATTTCATCCTCGAAATTAAAACTAACTGAACCAAAAACCAACTCAAAGTCCTCAAGTTGTCGATTCTTATCTAGAATATATATTCCCTCTTATCGTAAGTAATTGATATGTTCTCAAGGTTTAGGATAATCATTTTAATCAAATATTTTCTACAACAATTGGTCAACCACAATCTATAGTCTAGATCCAATAAACCGTCTATTTTATCCTTGAAAATCTCACAAGTCTACATCCCTCAATCATTATTTTTTTTACCAAGAGTTCTCCAATCATGGTCTAGTGTTTAGTAATTAATCATGGTCTAGTGTTTAGTAATTAATAGGTCTAATCTTTATTCACATTAACCATCAACTTATTTGCATTACCTCATCAAAGTCTCATATTATAAATTTTATAATCCCTAAACTGCATTCAATAAATATCCACATATTTCATAACTAGTCTAAAAATGATCCTTACTGAATGCTGTTTAGCGATTATGAAATTTATGGAATATGTGTTTTGTATAGAAGTTGTACAATATACATCCTCAACAGTTGCATCGTCTTAGTCTATATGAAAAAAATTATATAACTAATTTATAATCTATCAAATCTTATATGCCAACAAACTATTTTTTATCCCGCTAACTTATCTACTGACAATGTCTATCACAATTTGCTATGTCCCAATCTTTATTTGTATTCCATCTATCGAGTCTCATAAAGAACGTCAATATACTGCTACTAAACAAGGGTCAAGTAATCCATTTTAATTCGATAAATTCATACACGAATTAACCATTATACATACCACTAAAATATCCAAGGCATGCAATAGTATTCATTTCGTGACACATCTCAATCCTTCAGGCATAAAAGTACATATACAAAACTATCCATCCCATTAAGCACAATATTCTTACTCACTTATGCTACCCTTTGAACTAGGCACATAAAATGTTATTACACACCTAAGGTCAAAGGTACATTTCTTCACGTTCCTTGGGTCATCCGCAAGTATTTCAGAGAACTTTCAATTATACAACCAAAACATGATATCCCACATATGACTTTCATCAAACCAATTCCAATTATCATTCAATATGATCCATCTTATTTTCTCGATAAGTTATTAGTAATAACATCCAACCATCGATACTAAATTTAAAACTTTTACCCAACAGATTCACGCTATCATATAAATGTATAATTTATCTCGTTGTTCCCAGTTAATGCATCCATCTTACACTTTCCAATTTATCATTATCTAACATAACATCAAACTATCCAGGGTCTGATATTAATCACTCGGATCCAAATTATCCAAGGACACTCGAGTCATATACCATTGAACACAACTTCTAACAGAAGCTCGGCACTACCCTATATCCCAAAGATAGACTCATTGCTATAACTATGAAAGGGTCAAGGCATACATCATTACTAAGAGGGTAGAGACATATACCACTCAGACATAACGCCATTCATGACACCATACTTTCTCTATACTAATCCAATATCTATTCTGAACTATCTTTTACATGGTAGCATTACCAGCCACAAACAAGATCAACATGTATTCAAATCTAAAATAAAATTTAGCCAAAATACACAAAAAAAACTAAAAATGTCTTTTGATTTCAATTATTGAAATTACACATGCATATTCTCACATTAGTTACAACAAACATATTGACTTTTTCTTTCTTCCCACATTCAAAACATTAATCACAGGTTATCATACTATGGCATCCAATCATTGTTTGGTTCTTGGTGTCGTTATAATTTAATAATCATATTTAGGGCATTACAACATATTTAGACTTATTTTATAGAACATCCAGTGAGTATTAAGAGGGTCAATGGCCTTTCAATTGCGAAAGCACCCTAGAGTAATCGCGGAAGCAACTTAGAATTGAAATAAATGAAAAAAGAATCCAAGAACATAAAGCCGTGCTCTAATACCATTATGTCACGCCTCGGTTCCGCAAAACCAAAAGTATCCACTAGACGTAATATCTTAAAATTCTAGATTGCATTTGTACAAGGCAAAAAGATAAATAATAAAATGGTGTATCTCAAAGACATCAACATTACAGCAAAACTAAGCAGACTAATTAAAATCACAAGAAAAACATATAAAAAGAATATCTTTTCATTGACAATAACAGAGGATTACATAGAATTGCAACAAATTACAAAGGCTCTTTAAGCCACAACTGAAACTAACCATACTTGGTTTACATTGAACTTGTCGAATTGGCTTATAACTCACTAGTACAGCAGAATTATAATATTCCATACATTATGCCATTTATAACAAAATACAACATCCCTGCAAGGAGAGCTTTTGCACACGCAAAAAGCTTTGATGCCTCAGAACCTTTCAAGCCTCTCCCCGCACCTGAGTACTTGGGGAAGCCCATAGAGACGTTAGTCAGTACATATCGCGTACTGGTGAACAAAACTAGTCCACTCACATAAACCAACACTAAGTAATCATGTGAGCAACAATTAATTAAAAATAATCTTTCTTGTTTGGACTAGGTAACTAACAATATTCAGATTGTCTAGCAGGATAGTATAATCTTATCTACATATTCAGTAGTATAAATTAAAAAAATGAAAGACAATATATATCACTTATCAGTAATTTTTTTACCGAAAACCCACTTGTCCATCCCTGCATAAAATACATAATATAATACTTAACACCCCTGCATAAGATTATCGTTAGCTTGCGTATTGGTCATTGGTGATTCTGCACCATATAGGACTTACCATATAGGACTTCGAAGGGTGTGTGATGAGCCATTTAAATGTATGTTGCAAGCGTCAACGAATGTCTCACTTATACCCTGAGCTACCAAAGTACTACCATATTTTCTCTTAGTCCGAATCAGTTTTGGTGCCCTAGGCTACTGTTTGAGAAATTTTACCAAACCTTATCCACAAGTTGTCCATGACCATACAACACATATGTAATATAATTTTAAACAGAAATTGTACGATAAAGAAACATAAGTAAAGCAATTGCATAATCGATCATTCTCACACTATCGACATACTCATTCCATGTTTCGGTTGTCGACTCGTAGGTCCCAACATACTGACCTTCTCGTGATCCTATGGTACCAAACCGCAAACTTAGTTATGTGGTATTTCACCACTAATATCCCCTTCACATACAAAACCTTTATTCTATAATTTTTGTACACTGATGCGCTCTTTGGATACATAATTTCAATATCCTATTCTCAATATTATAACTTGCTTGGCAACTTTCACAGTAGTGATTCATTTCTCATGTAAGACATATTAAAGCATTCATGTGTCAATTATACTAGCAGTTTATCTTTCGTTGGTTACAATAGCATTGAATATAGGTCATCACTATCTTTTATATGAATTAACAACAATCATTTTAGGGACATATTAGAGCTGGATAACAATTTATTTATTTTAAAGCATGAAGGAGTAGAGAAGAATAAACAGATTCACTCACATATACAATTCACCTTCCTGCTCCGATCCCACATAGTCTCACGATTCCATAAGAGATTATTTGATACGATGCATAATCTTCTTACTAAGCATAAGCATTCAATTAAGTCATGCCTTATAAAATATTCTATCTAACTAAGTTAAGCAAGACTGTTTTATCACTCCATATTTCTTAATTCCTAGCATAACTTATATCCCAATATTCGGATCCATCAATAAGCCAACAAAATACCTCAGCGCTGAGCGGGGTATTACATAATATACCACTCAGAAAAAGTTTTGTCCTCAAAACTTAAAAGAATAGCGCATTCACTTATCACCTCAAATCAGAAAAAAGTTCTTGTTCAGCTACTGTTCGACATCCCACTTTAACTCTCTTTCCAAATTAAAATATGCCTCAAACATGCAAGCTTATAAATCAATGAGTTCAATCTACCATCTCTTTTCTTTTCAGAATACTTGCTCAATTTATTCTATCCTACTAAAATGCTCCCCACAGCTCTATTTGGTTGCAGCCCATCACTTCGACTTGGATCATGCACTTACTTCCGAAGTTATAAAACTTAGGATTATCGTGCCAATATCAGTGATGGTGCGATTCGATAGGCTATAGGTACAACTTTCTTCTAGCATCCAAGGAACCATTGCTCTTAGATGGTATCAACACGGATACAAGTAGGTAGGTCAGGTTACAGGAATAATCAGTCAGTCACTCAGTCAATACAGGCTCAAATATCTACTATCGTAGTAGCACAAATATCCGGTCAGGTATCCAGTTAGTGCATATATTATAGTAGTTTATCAAGTACATTCTTAGGGCCTACAATCCCATCATCAAGTTCATCGAGTAATGATCAGTCCAACAAATTTAGAACCAATACTAGTCCTCAAATTTTAGCATCTTGTATAACCTACACATGGCCTAGAAATCCCCAAATACTAATACTAAATCATAAAATAGGGTCACTAAACATCATAGGAGAAGTTTGGAAGTCATTGGGTTCATAAAACTACATATACTAAAAATTGGGCCACCAAAAGATATACTGGCGATATACCATGGTATAATGCGGTGGCATGATGCGGTATAGCGTGGTATAACAAACAATTCTAGAAACATTTTCTGTGGTGAAAATGGTACTCCACTAGTATAAAGCGGTAACCCGACGGTATACCAACCGCCCTGTACAGACGCAGTAAACCCCCAAAAATTCTATTTTCGGGATTCCAATCTCACCCCAAACCCATTATAAACTATTCTAACAAGATATATTGCTATAGATATACAACATATGTTATTCTAAACTAGTTTGGCATGATAAATCCCAAGTATCACAAGTTTCTACCAAATTAATTATTTCCCCCAAATAAAACCCTAGATCTAACCTTGGACAACATTTCCAACCAAAATCCAATAAAACCATAATATAGTTGCAAGAATAAGCATAGTTAAATGACAATTAATAAAGAGATCTAAACATGTATAACGGAAACAAAAAAAAATCCAAGGAAAACACAAGTTTCATCACTCAAGCAAGATGTACTTGCCTTGGGTTTACCTATCCAAGACTAATCTTCTACTCCTCCTCCAAGGAGGATTCATAAAATCTATCCCTAGGTCTCAATAACTTCTCCTATGGCAACCCAAGGAAGAAGAAAAGAGAAGAAATCGAGAAAAGAGTGGAAAAGGGGAAGAAAGAGAAAGAAAAGTGGTTTTAAATTGAGAGGGGGTAATGCTTGGTCATTGATCATGCCAAGTCATCAATCCATGTCCTCCTCCATTCAATACTAGCCATATAAGAAAAATCAAATAATCAATGGGTAAAAAAACCCCAAAAGTAGGGCTGACTGGGCAAGCCTACGACCAGACAATATATCGGCGGTGTGCCGCAGAAAATCGACGGTACATTAGTTTCATACCCAAAAATAATTTTTGCAAAAATTTTAGTACATCGCTCTACGTATGGGTCCTAGCACAGGTCTATTGCAATGATAATGGACATTCTACTGGTCTAGGGTAGTCTCATATATTGTTATAAAATCAATAAGCAAAAATAAAGTTAGTTAAGTTAGTTAATCAATTATTCTACGAATGACCACGATGACTACTTTATACATAGGAGCCTAAATCCTATGTTGAATCTGTATTATATCATCAATGTAGTAATATACCTCAACAAAATAAGGACAAAGTGCAATACTACGTTGAGATAGAGTACATCTCCAAACTAGCGTCAAGTGATAATATATTAAATAAATATAAATCGATCTAGGCAATAGATCCGTCAGGTCTCTAGCTTCCACCAGAAATCCAATAAATCTGATCCACATCAAGATACTCAATCATTAAAAGGATACGGGCACGAGAAATACATGCAAGATACCATATCGATACAGGATACAAGAACACTATGATATATGGTACAAGAATAATATGCAAAAAATATGTATATCAGGAATGTGAAGTGACATCTCCGCTGCTTAACCTTCATCTGTTGGCACACTAAACAACGGGAGATGAATCTTGCTATCTTCCTTTTTATCTCATGCCACTAGAAATGTTGCCTAAAATTATGATACATCTTCATACCCCCTGGATATATAGAGTATGAAGAACTATAAGCCTCGGCCATAACCTTCTGTCGGATATCTTCACTTGGCACATAAAGACTACTCCAAAATATGAGTGTCCCATCTGCATGAATTCGTAACTCCTTCCTGAGATTGGACTCACACTCTGTTCTAAGCCTCTGAATCTATGGGTCCTCTGCTTGTGCTACCCTGATCCTCTCAATCAAAGTAGACTGAATCTACAAATTGGTTAGAATCCGGTGTCCTGTGGAAGAACCACCACAATGCTCATCTCCTAATGATTCTCCAATAAATGCCTCGTAAGACAAAAGTGTTGGCTCTCCTGCTCAATGCATTTGCAACTGCATTCACCTTCCCCGGATGATACTGAAGATCTATATCATAGTCCTTCAGCAACTTTAACCATTTTCTCTAGTGCATATTCAAATCCATCTGGGTAAAAACATACTTTAGGATCTTGTGATCAGTATTGGTCTATACTTGATCAGTATAAATGCACAACTTGAGTGCCAATATAACTGTTGCCAGCTCCAAATTATGAGTTGGATAGTTCTTCTCATGATCTTGAAGTTGCCAAGATGTGTAAGTTAATACCTTTCCATGTTGTATCAATACACATCCAAGTCCTTTCCCAAATGTCTTATAAAAATAGTGAACCCTCCGGGTCCCAGTAGAAGTATCAAAATAGGTGCTGAAAGCAATCTATTCTTTAATTTAACTCCTCAAATGAAGCCTGACAATTTGTTCACCAATCAAAAACAACATTCGTATACGTCAAACGCATCAAGGGTATTGATATCCTGGCAAAGTCTACTACAAACCTTCGGTAATATCCTGTAAACCACAGCAAACTACTTGCATCTGCTACTGTCCTCGAAATTACCCAACTCTCTATGGCCTTAACCTTTTATGGATCCACTTACACACCTGCTCCGGAGATTATATGGACCAAAAATATAATATGATCCAACCAGAACTCGTATTTTATAAGCTTTGCATACAACGTGTGCTTCCAGGGAATCTCCAAAACCCTCTAGAGATGCTCCTCATGCTCCGGCTCTATATTAAAATAGATAAGGATATCGTTTATAAACACCACCATAAACTGATCCACATGGTGCATAAATATACGGTACAACAATTCCATAAATATTGTTAGATCATTGGTTGGACGAAATAGCATTACCAAGAATACCCAATGTCTATACCATGAACATTTAATGTCTGTACCACAATTTGAATGTTGTCATAGATATATATGTCTTGTTCTCTGACTTTCACCTGATGATACCCAAACTGAAGATCAATCTTGGAGAAAATTGCTGGCTCCACTCAAATGTTCGAACAAGTAATAAATCATATGTAAAGGATACTTATTCTTGACAGTCACCATATTCAGTTGTCTGTAATCAACGCATAAACGAGATGAACCATCCTTCTTACCTACCAATACCATCGGTGCTCCCTAAGGAGATCCACTAGATCTAACGAATCCCTTGGCCTTCAACTCCTCAATATGTTGTTATAACTTGTCCAACTCGAACTAAGATATCATGTAGACTCTATTGTAAACTGGAGCACCTCCTAATATCAACTCGATATATCAACTTGATACAAAACTGTACATCGCTAACTAGTGGTATTCCTGGAAGCTCCTTTAGAAATACGTCAAAAAACTTCTTAACCTAGGAATCTGCTCCTTCACTGCCACTATTGCCATCACTGTGCCTCTGAAATCCTAGTAAGTTTTCCTCCTAATATACCAAATTTTATATCAATCATACACCATTTACTAGATCGTTTCATCATGCCTATAAATTGTTAATTTGATCATAATATGCCATATCTTAAAATTCGTGCAATGGAAAGGTGATACATCGATTCTAGAGGACTCATGCGGCTAAAATCTATAATCTGACAGTATGGATCATCAAAACAAGATCTTTGATCTTTTGGTTAATGAACTTGTCATGGTTTGAGTATGGCAGGTTTGAATGCACAAAATTGAGATATAGGCTTGAAATTTTGGGATTTGAATTGATATTTCAAAAAAAAAAGATTAATTATAGTTTATATTATTTTATTGGACATAGATTTAGTTAACTAGAAAAAAGTAAATTTCCTAATAAGTAACTTAGACCCATATAACCTACTTATTCAAAAACATTCCTAATTTGTCTTTGTTATGTGACTATTATTGTTTGTGGACTTCGATGATGTTTGTGGATCATGCTTCATGAGTAGTTCTTTGATGTAATTGGTTCTTCGTAGTCAGGGTGGACTAATTCCCTATTTTGTCTGGAGGTTTAGGCAAGTACAAGTATTCAAACATCTCTTGTTACAACATTACATATATTGCCATGTGATTTCATGACCAATTAGCATATCATGTTTACAATATCATGTTATTATATATGTCATTGATGCATGTTTCACACGTGAGTAAGAGGCTCTTGAATTCCTATCATATTATGTTCTTGTATCGTGTTTATCTTATTTTTCGTGTATCTCATGTTTCTCATCGTAGTGTAGTTAAAACGGGTATGGGTGAAACAATTTTTCATGTGGATACCTAGCGTAGTGTGGTCTCGTATTAGAATGTGAGGTCGGAGATACTCCCTACTGGTAGAAAATCCCAAGAAAGTTCACATGTCGTGTAATGGTTCCTAAAACACACCTTATCATGCACTTTTACTATACCCAATTTTCTTGTCATTATTGCAATATTACCATGATATTGTGTAGTGCCACTTTATCCATGCTAGTTTTACTACTCCATGTTATCTATTACTTTTATATGTATATTGAACACGATCCTTATTTTACATGCTAGCCACAATACCTTTATACATTGATTACGTCACTTTACTATTCATGTTGATTACATGTGTATATAGTTTACATGTATTAACCACTATTTCGTATTATGTATTTGCTCCCATTCTGACTTGATATCATAAACTCATGTCTTAAACGACTCCTACCCTAGTGTACGGTACTTCGGAGATTGAGGTCGAAGTTCATAGCCATACTTCTTCTTTGAAATCTTATAGACTGAAATGTGTATTTTTTATTCGTATACTTTCCATCTTTCCCTATCTTAACGTTAGTTATAATCTTGTTGATAGTCTTTAAGTATTGCATTAACCATTATATCAGTATATCGGTACTATTCAGCGGTATCTTGCCAACATATTGGTTGAATATTTCCCCCATATTAGCTAAAACTGAACCGTGTCTATCATCGGCTTCTTCCAGAGCTACTCTAGCAAACCCTTAACATTAATGACTTTATTGTTCAGCATATATATGGAGCAGCTAGAGGTCCTTATATATATATATATATATATATATATATATATATAGCCAAGGACCTCTAACTCAAGTGGTAAGAGTGAGGCATTTACCCCCAGAGTTTGCTAGTTCGAGCAACGGGGGATAAGCTTTAATTTTCTTTAGGAGGCGATCCGGGTGCGGCTCGGGTGCGATGCGGATGCAATGCAGTGCGTGTGGGTGCAATGCTGGTGCGGGACCTTCAGGCCGAGATACCTTTCAAGCTGAGTTTATAAGCCTTCAGACTGAGTTGTAGTCCTTCGGGCCAGAATAATATTTACCTTCTTCTTCTTCTCTCTCTCTCTCTCTCTCTCTCTCTTCTCTCTCTCTCTCTCTCTCTCTCTCTCTGAGTTGTAGAGAGAGAGAGAGAGAGAGAGAGTGTGTGAGATTAGGGTTATTTAGTTTTAGGGTCTCGTATAATAGTGAAAATTCGAGTTTAGGTCTCCATATTGTCTAGATTAGGATTTGGGTCTCGTCCTAATGGTGGACTTGATTGACCGTCCAAATAGGAAGACCTAAACTCAAATTTTAAATATTATACAAGACCCTAAAATTAAAAGTAAAATATGTGAGGTTTATTTAGTTCTGCATAGTGGATTATCTGACTCAGATTATTTAGTTTTGTCATAACCAACAAGAATTAGACTTGTGATACTATTGTTTGCTTCTATCATGATCTCAATAGTCACAACTCTCGCGGAAGCATTCAACAATTTCACGGGGACAAAGATATATTTAACGATACATGATGTCCAAGAAGTCGTCTCCATTGAAATTGCCGTCATGAGAGTTGTGTAGCTGTTGAGATCAGAATATAAACAAACAACGATGTCACAATTCTCATTTTCGATTGGTCGTGATAAAACTAAATAACACAAGTTACACAACTCTCACCATGCAAAATCAAATAACCCTCACATATTTACGTTTAGTTTTAGGGTCTTGTATTATATTCAAAATTTGAATTTAGATTTCCATTTGGACGGTCAGCCAAGTCCACCATTAGGACGAGACCCAAATCCAAATCTGGACAATATTGAGACCTAAACTCAAAATTTTACTATTACACGAGATCCTAAAACTTAATAAGCCTAAAGGTTAAAACTTAAGAGCAAACCATTCTACATGCTAATGGAAGAAGTTGAAGATATCAAGGGTCGCTTGACGGAGGGATCAAGTATGAACCTTGGCTGAAGTGGTCCTTCAGACTGCATGTTGGCATATTCGGCAGAACCAAAATAGGAGACAATTCCCCATCAAAACTACCACACGAAAATTTTCCCTATAAGAAAGGATTTTGACAGATTAAATTTGACATGTACTTCTTATATTCTCCTCAATTTATAAGATTTTCCCTTTCCAATGTAAATCGCTTGTTTTTTTTTCTTTTTTTTCTCTTTTTTTTCTTTTGGGGTCACGTTGCAGCTTGAGGCCGACCTTCTGTAAGCACTAAAGAGAATTGAAAGTTCAATAGTTTGTATACATCTACAGTTTTGTTATCTCACCTTGTCCTCCCCCACAGCCTGAAATTTCATAAGATTACAGAACCAAACATAATTGAGAAATACAGGGTTCCGAGAAAAACAAGATACTTCAATAAAATATAATTAACAAGGGAGGAACAGATGTCAAAAAATGAAGTTCACACAGGTAATGTGATACTACAATAAAATGATTGGAAAAGCATACATAAGGAAGATCTAGAATCATACAAAAATGTGGGGGTCACCGTCCTTGGGAGGGCTCGCCAGTCCAGTAAGACTTCACAGCCACAAGGATCTTCTCTGGGTTGAAGGGTCCACTCTCGTGATCCATAATCTGACCCTTCCATCTCATCCCCTCTATTAGCTCCTTGATCTTCACGAGAACCTCAACGGTGTCTCGGAACACCACCGTACCTTCGGGCCTCAAAATTCGGTCCATTTCCAAGAGGATGTATTTTATGTCACACCTGCAAACACATCATATTAGTGTATGAAAAACTTACATAGGTTGTGTTAATTTGGAAAGAATAGATTTATTTCTAGTACTACATCAAAATAACTAATCCCTGAACTGATTTTGGAGAACAGTTAGTTATTACTACTATTAGGAGCAGTTTCAGTAATGTATGTCCAATTATGTGTGTCATTTAAACAAGAAAGTATACTTGGCGGCCAAAATTCTACTAACTAATATACATTAGGGCCGGTTTGGTTCTCACTTGAAATGACAAATGTCAAATGTCAAATGTCAAATGCCAAATGGTGCTCTCACGAGCGTTTGGTTTTTGCCAATTTTTATCCATTTTTATATGGTAAAAATGACGAATGTTATAGGAACCAAATATATTTCATTTGTCATTTTAGTATGGATGCCGGCAAAAACAACAAATAGCTGATTTAAACGGGAATCAAACTAGTCCATAATGAGAAAACATTTTGATATTAACTAAAGGATAATCTATTTAGTGATGTAAAATGTCAATTTTCGACGTATGTGTTAAAAGTCAACATCCACTTCCCATTTCTTTTTTTAGAAAAATCCACCACCTTGTCATGTACATTATTTAAAACACCAAGTCCCTAACAACCTTCTCTCTCTATATTTTTTTCCATGTACTTTATCACCTCTACCCATCTACCCTAGATTCTTCCATTTTCTAGGCATCTCGTTCTCTAGAAAATCCCTACCAACCTACAAACCACCACCTATCATTGTTATCATTGTATTAATGTGACTTCTCCACTCTTCTTTGGATGCTATGAAAGGATGAAGTTGGCATCAAGCAATCAAGCAAGCATCAAGAAAGGGAGCAAATCTTCCACCATATGAAAGAGTAGTGTGAGAAGTAGATAGAGTATATGTAGGTATAGCATAAGTGAGTGTGGTGTACAAATTACTAGAAGAGAGTTGCTAAGGTGTTATAGTCTCTAGGATAAGATTGTTTCTCAATGTCCATCAAGTCTTCTACTAAAAGATTTGCTACACAGGAGTCGTGATATTCAATAATTTGGTATCAGCTCTTGGACGTCGGAGGCCATTCTTCCAAGCAGTAAGGAGGTTCTGCTTATGTATAGTATAGGAGTGTAAAACCAGTTGGTCCAGGACCAAATCGATTGGAAACCAAGCCATAAGGATGGTTGTACAAGGTGTCACATACGAGAATGATCTCCATCATGCATAGTTTGCGACTGAATCTACATGGTTCAAGACCGAGCTTGCTTGGGTGCGAAGGAGAGAACCAAACCGGGATGGAGAATATTGTTGGTATATTATAATGTATTAGAGGATTTTATGTAAGTTGGAGAGTTGTAAGGCTATATATATATATATATATATATATATATATATATATAGCCAATAGATTATAATAATGAAATAGAACTCCAAATATTCTACATGGTATTAGAGCACAAATCCTAGCCGCCACAAACCCTAGCCACCAAATCCTAGCCGCCACCATCGCTGCCGTACCTCTCGTCCACCGCCGCCGTCGCCGTCGCCGTCGCCGCACCGCTCGCACACCGACACCGCCGTCGTACCGCTCGCCCACCACCACCGTCGTCGCCGTCGCCGCCACACTTCCGCCACCACCGCGACTCCTGCGGAGCCAGCAGGAGCCTTCTGCGGTGATTCCCGGCATCTCCCAAGAGTCGTTCCGAACGTTGACATCGAAGGCCTAGATCCAATGGGGTGAGGCATGATCGGGTCTAGAAGAGAACGAACGTGAATCGTGGGACGGGTGTGAGGTAATCGGAGAAGAGCATGATCGATGGAGGAGATCATCAAGAAGTTGGACCCTGCGGAGGTCGCAACGTTAATGAAACTGATGAAACTGTCGGCTGGTAAGAGCGGGACACGAACACCGGCAAAGTTGGAGCTTCCCTCCATCAATCAGAAACTTGATGGACCGGCCACCTACCTGAGTTGGTCACGACGGATGAGGAGAACCCTCGCAGGAAAGAACCTGGAGGGTTTCTTGTCATGAGAGAAGACAGAGCCGGATGAGGACTCGGCAAGACGCGACGAGTAGAAGTCCACTCATATGGTGATATACATTTGGCTCCTCAATTCTTTAGTCCAGTCGATCGCCGCCACAGTGGATGGCCTTGAGATGGTAAAGGACGTGTGGGAGAAGTTTAGGAGGACCTACGATGGTGTGGAAAATAAGTTGAGGGTTTTCCAGATCAAGGGGGACATCGACGACACCGTACAAGGAGAGAAGACGGTGCAGGAGTATGCCACGGAGTGGAGCGTCTGTGGTTGGATTAAGATCACTCCTTAGATCGGACGAGCTGCTAGGACCCGAAATGTAAGGAGATACAAGCATGTCTGCAGAAGAGGACGATAAAATTTCTTAAGGGACTGGCCGCAGTATTTGCTCAGAGAACAGCACTACTTCTAGCCAAACCGAAGATCCCTACACTTGAGGAGGCTATCTCGGCCATAATCCAGGAGGAGACTCGCATCAAGCTGCAGGAAGGGACAGGTGGTCCTCCTAAAGTGAAGTCAGCACTGGCGGTTGCCAATTCAGACGGCACAGGATCTAAGGGAGACCCCTGACAGTGCTACAACTGCGGGGAGATGGGCCATCTGAGGTATGCTTGCACCAAACTACCCAAGGAGGAAGATTCAGGTAGTGGGCGTAGACAGTTTGGAGGACGTAGCCGTGGTCGTGGGGGTCGACGGGATGGTCGAGGAGGTTATCGGGCGAACCTGCTGGTAGCATAAGGCGAGGAGGGAACTGATGGCGCCTATACTGAGGAGGATCATGCACTGCTGGGCATGCTGGAGGTACTCAGGAGAAAACAGAGAGCGTCAAGCGATGGAGACAGGAGTGGGATTGAGGAGGCATCTACCTCAGTCTTTGCCAGAGGCAACGTTGTTATGTATGTCCATCCATCGGAAGGTATTGACGACTCACTTGCCCTTACATCTATGTCTTTTCTTAGATAGTCGGACCGGATTGTCGATTTGAGTGCGCCTCGACATGTGACGGAATGCTAGTGAGTTCTCTTCCTACACTCACCTAGCATCGGCGGACAACATTCAAACAGCCGATAGTACTTTCCAGCCAGTGGTCGGTAAGGGTACTGTCGATTGTACAGGTTCAGTAAAATTATTTAATATTTTGCATGCTCCTTTTTCAGTCAAGTCTTTTGTCTATTAGTTCTATAATCCTCCAACTAAAATGCAGTATCTCTTTTGATATTTCTAAGGTGATCTTCTAGGAGAAGGAGACGGGACGAAGACTTGGGACTGGCACTTGACATGACGGACTGTGATAGCTGGATCAAGAAGGGCTAGATTCAGCATTGGTGTCTGTGGCAGAGAGTGCAGGAATTGGAGGACCGAAGATGAGTGCCGAGGATACACTGATACTCCACCACTGGCGGTTGGGACACTCCTCTTTTGGTATTTTGAGTATATTATATCCATCTATTTATGAGAAAGCAAATAAGGAAAAACTAGTATGTGATGCATGTGATTTAGGCAAACTTACTAGGAGCTCATATGTTAGTGCGGGCCATAGGAGCTCTTCTATCTTTTGATATTATACATTCTGATATTTGGGGACTGTGCACTACTACTATTGTGAATGGTTACAAGTATTTCGTTTCTTTTATTGATTGTTCCTCTCGTGTCACCTGGCTGTATTTGATAAAGAATAAGAGTGATGTCTCTGCCTGTTTTCGAGACTTTCATAAACATGTCCAGACTCAGTACAGAGCAGTGGTGAAGGTACTAAGGTCTGACAATGGGACAGAGTATACAAACAAAGCACTTGAGGAATATTTGTTATCCCAAGGGATACAGCATCAGACCACCTATGCATACATATCAGCACAGAATGGAGTGGCAGAAAGGAAGAACAGACACCTTCTGGAGGTGGCAAGGAGTATGATGATCGCCATGAATGTCCCACAGAGTTTGTGGGGACATGCAGTGTTGACAGCAGCTCAACTGATCAACATGATGCCCTCGAAAGTACTAGGATGGAAGTCTCCATGTGAGATATTGCAAGAAAATAATAGTGGGATACTCCCGCTGAAGGTGTTTGGCTACGTACGTTTTGTGAAGGACAACAGACCGTCTGTTGAAAAACTTGACCCTAGAGCAATCAAGTGTGTCTTCGTGGGCTATTCGGCGACTCAGAAGGGGTACGTGTGTTGGAGCCCAGTAGAGAAGAAGAGGTTTGTAAGCATGGATGTTCACTTCAGGGAGCTTGAGTCATACTACAATCAGGAGGAAACTTCTTCCATGGGCAACTCACGTGACACTGAGAGTATGAGGCGAGGGAGGGAGATTGGTGAGAGTTTGGTGACCGATTTAGGAGTATGGTATGGAGGAACGGTTAAGGAGGAGAGTGTAGAGGAACAGGGGGAGGAGATGAGAGGTGTTAGGCCTACGGCTTAGGGGGAGTTACCTACAGCAGGAAAGGGAAACAAACTACAGGACCAGTACCTATAGTGCCTATAGTGCCAGTGCAAAGTCCCTTGCCTGCGTCCGTCTCGACTCCTGAGACACCTACACCACGACCACCAGATTTTTTTTCCAGGTGATATCATTCTTCCTACCCCTCCCACACATTATCAGTACGGATGACCACTCGCAGCAATACGGAAAATCCTCCTGATAGATATGGTTGGGACCTTGCTCAGTTTGTTTCATATGATAATATCTCTTCTTCTCATGGAGCATTCAATGCGTCTTTGGATAGTATTACTGTACCTAACAATTAGCAGGTTGCCAAGAACGATCCAAAGTGGAAAGCGATGATGCACGAGGAGTTAGGAGCTCTTGAGAAGAACTACACTTGGGAACTGGTAAAACTGCCAGAGGGGAAGAGGACAGTCGGATGCAAGTGGGTCTTTACTGTGAAGCAGAACCCAGATGGACAGGTTGAGTGCTACAAGACTCGACTGGTGGCAAAAGAATACAGTCAGGCGTACGACATTGACTACGACGAGACTTTTGCACCAGTGGCGAAGATGAGCACCGTCAGAACCCTGATTTCTTTGACAGCGAATGGTGGATGGAAGCTACACCAACTGGATGTGAAGAATGCGTTTCTTCATGGGAATCTAGTGGAGGAGGTGTACATGGAGATACCACCAGGATTCTGCACTGATAAGACAGTGGACAAGGTCTGCAGGTTGAAGAAGTCCCTCTATGGACTGAAGCAGTCTCCTCGAGAGTGGTTTGACAGATTCAAGAGGGCGGTGATAGGGATGGGATATCGGCAAATCAACGCTAATCACACTGTGTTTTTTCGTCGGAGTGGAGGCCACGTCACCATGCTTACGGTGTATGTGGACGATATGATTATCACAGGAGATGATGAGCAGAAGATTGTCCGACTCAAGGGGAAGCTTAGCAAGGAGTTCGAGGTAAAGGAACTTGGCCTTCTTCGGTACTTCTTTGGGATTGAGATTGCTCGAGAAGCAGAGTGGATTATTCTTTCTCAGAGAAAGTATGCGATGGACCTTCTCACAGAGACAGGGATGTTGGGATGCAAACCTGCAGCGACGCCGATCAATCAGAGGTTCAAGGTGGGTGCTGAGACTGAAGAACCAGTTGACCGGAACAGATACCAGAGACCGGTGGGCAAGTTGATCTATTTGAGCCACACACGTCCTGATATCTGCTTTGCAATGAGTGTGGTGAGCCGCTACATACATGACCCAAGGAAGGATCATATGGACGCAGTGTACCAGATTCTGAGATACTTGCAGGGTGCCCCCAGAAAGGGGCTGATATTCAGGAAGAATGATCACGTGAGCATCGAGGGCTACTGTGACTCTGACTGGGCTAGCTGTGCTGATGACAGGAGGTCTACCTCGGGCTATTGCATATTTGTAGGAGGCAACTTGGTCTCTTGGAGGAGTAAGAAGCAGTCAGTGGTGGCCAGATCGACAGCTGAAGTGGGAGTACAGAGCTATGGCCTTGAAAGTTGCAGAGCTGCTATGGCTAAAGAGTATGCTGGTGGAGCTAAAGCTGGATCAAGGAGCCAAAATGAAGCTGTAGTGTGATAACCAATCAGCCATCAGTATCCCCAACAATCCAGTGCAGCATGACAGGACCAAACACATCGAGATCGATAGGTTCTTCATCAAGGAGAAGTTGGACAGTGGACTACTGGAGCTAGGCCACATTCCAACCAAGGATCAGGTAGCAGACAGTCTGATCAAGGGACTTAGCTCTGTAGATATGATTAGAGGATGTGACAGATGGACTTAGTGAATATCTTTTGCCCATCTTGAGGAGGAGCCTTGGTATATTATAATGTATTAGAGGATTTTATGTAAGATGAAGGGTTGTAAGGCTATATATATATATATATATATATATATATATATATATAGCTAAGAGATTATAATAATGAAATAGGATTACAAATATTCTACAAATATCAAAGGGATTGAGAAGATCAAAGAAGAACTATAGTTCAAGAGATTATAATTTGGTCATACTTGCGAGCACATGGTCTATGAGAAGTTCTTGGGAGCAACAACACTACACTTTGTCAGTCTTTGGATCAAATAACTAAGAGCCATGTTAATTTGTGCTCAACACCACAATTGAGAAGTACAAATTGTCATATATCAAATATGCCACCACATCAAAAGCCGTGTGTGATATTCTAGCAACTCGTTTGTCAAGAAATAATATCATACTATAGGCCGGAGCTGCTCGAAGCCAACTTCTTATGACTGTTATCCAGTACTTTACCAACACAAAATTCCTCTTTTGTTAAAATTTTGAATTAGATAGTGAATTAAAATTTTATAATTATAATATCATACTGTAGGCCGGAGCTGCTCGAAGCCAACTTCTTATGACTGTTATCCAGTACTTTACCAACACAAAATTCCTCTTTTGTTAAAATTTTGAATTAGATAGTGAATTAAAATTTTACAATTTTATGAACGGATAGGAGAATCATTAGACATGGCCGAAGGCAATACTATAAGTCATTTGTAAAAGTAGTTCATGGGTGGTCCAAGCAACCATTATTTGAGCAATTTAAAAAGTTATTAGCTAAGAAAAAACATTGGACAAACAAATGTCTAAAGTATTAATCAAAAAATTAGAAGAGTTGTTCAATACTTGAAGAGGACATCTATAATGGTTAAATGCTAGAGTAGACAAGAAGGACGAAGAGAACAAAAGATAAAAGGTTAAAGGAAAGATGACCTGAGGCAGGGAGTGCTCAAAAGAGCTCGACAGTCCCGGGAGAAAAATGCTCAGATGAATGCTTCATTGGTAGGAACCATAGAGGCCGCAGCAAGATATTGTTGGTCGAAGAGTTTGTACAAGGAAATAAACTTGGTGACATGTAACAATCACCAGGATGAAAAATAAATATGAAAAAGGGTGGAACTTTGATTCATCTTGTGCGTGTTGGGAACGTGGTGTGGACCTAAACGGAGTTTGCCCATGAGATGCGATATTGGACTGAGCCCATATGCCTTAAAAGGAAATTCACGTCTAAGGCCTGAACCAATCCCTATTATTTATACCTCATGATCCCACCTCCTACCCGATATAGGACTAAAAATTTGTTGCCCCTCCCCCCTTTTGATGGCTCAACCGGAAACGAGATATAATCCAACAATCTCCACCTTAGCTCGTTTCCGCTAGCCAAGCAACCAAGCACCCCGAGCTACCTTTGTTCGTTCCCGCCAACCGAGCACCCATGAGATCCAACATATTGTTATCCCAATCCGTTCGACCATAAAACTAAATCGACACGTTCATCCACACCATTATTGTGTGCCAACCACAACGTTTTGCTCTACCTTGGGCGTGTTGGACCCACCTTTGAAGCCAATCTGTATAGTTGCCTCCAACCTTAGGTTTGAGCCGCCTTCAGACGACCTTATAGAGGATGCTCCTACTCCACCTTGAGAAGAGAGCCCATATAATCCGATTATACGCATGAACATTCGATTATACGTATGAACATTCAGTACAATCTGTCTCGAACTAATTAGAGCCACCCAAACCGGCCCCGTAACCTTGGGCTCTGATACCACTTGTTGGCAACGCAGTGGGGACCTGAACCAGAGTTTTCCCATGAGATGCGATATTGGACTGGGCCCATATACCTGAAAGGGGATTCTCATCTAAGGTCTGAACCAATCTCAATTATCTACACCTCGTGATCCCACCTCCCACCCGATGTGGGACTAAATTATCAACTCCTTTATCACCCCCCTTTTTGATGGCTCAAAAGGAAACGAAATACAATCCAACAATACGGTGGTTGAGACTTAGAACAAATGAGATAGGCCTTGACGAAAGGCCATGATTGTAGAAAACCAGTCAGGTAGATGAAGAAGAGTTGGATTTTCAAGCGACCTTCAATATAACAAATTAATAAGAAAACTTAAAGGAAGAATGGGTCTTTAACAAGAAAGCTATCAAAAATCCATCCTATACCTATCAAAAATCCATCCTATACCTAGTAATGAGAAAGTTGCAACATTCAAGGAGAACAAGTGGAAGCCATCTGAGCCTGGGCTGCCCATCATCGCTGAGATTGTAGCAGAGCATAATATAGCGGAGGCCAAAGGGCCAGACGAGGAAATAGAAGTTATGGAGAAGACGATCAGCAAGAAGGCAGATCAAGTGGCCATAAAGGAGGCAATTATGTGAGTAACTTCGTCGCCAACATGAAAAACTTTGAGAAGAAGGCACAACAGCTATCATAGAATAAGTGAGATTCAAATGTGAATATGAAGCTTCATATGGTAGTCATTTCAAGAGGCATTACCGTTGGGAACGCGATGTGACCTGAACTAGGGTTGATCCATGAGTATGATGTTGGACTTGGCCAATATTACTTAAAAAGAAAATCCCTTATTAAGTCCAAGATTAATCTCAATTGTCTAAACCGGATCCTCCAACTTTCTATCAAATGTGGAACAAATTTTTTGATCAACTCCCTTTATATTTTCACCAATTGCAAACTACCTTGGGCGTTGAACTGGATGCGAGATACAACCCAACAAATATAACCAGATTTTCTGACTCACAAATCTTGGAGACATGATAGAAGAGAAGCTAGGAGATATAAATAAATATTATTAGCAATAACAACCTTAGAAAGCCATCCGTGTGTTGGACAAGCTCGGAAAATTATTGGCGACAAAAGGGGTTCGATTTGAGATAGTATGAGAGTGTATAAGTGTATGCAATATACTGGACAATATATCGCCCAGTATACCGCCAAGTGGCTGTGATAGAGAGAGACTATACGCTTTATTCTTGGGTTTATTTTTGTAATTCTCTACCAATTATTGGTGATTGCTTCAACATTTGGGTATTGGATCCACGGGCATTGTAATCTGACTATAACAGAGAATAAATGGGACTTGGCCCATGGAGGTTTCTCCACATTATCTTGATGTTTGTGTATGACTATTATTTGATCAACAATGGTTCATTTTTCCAGTAAACTAATATTAGTACAAGATGTAGAAATGGATTGGGATCACGGTTGCAATCTCCAAAAATTATTTAAGAAATGGGAACTCTCTAGAGAAGGACATGTTCATCTTTCTGATATACTACTTGCAACATTTACAATGCTATGGAAGCTCTGCTATTTTATGAAATTCTGTAAATACAAAACTCGAAGATACAAAAAGGACTAGAAGACCAAGGCTAGAGAAAATTAGAGGCATTTATTTAACTCGGCAAACAAAATAGAGCAAATTAAAGTCATTATAAACTCAGCATCAATATTACTGTTAATCATATAATACTTGATTATTAAGGAATAAGATATCAAAACTGAAGTTGTATAACATAATGTATATTTGATATATCGATAGGAAGGTGATATTAGTTACCTGTCTTGATAAATGCTGAATAAATTGTCCGCGTGGATGAGGTCATAAGTTCTTGGATAAGTCGAGAAAGCTTCACACCAGTCTTGGTATGTTCCGATGAAGCCGCGCTCGTATATTACACCTAGGGTGTTGTGCTCAGAGTTGGCTGGGATGACATTCATCACCCACACTGGATAGTTGATTAGTGCAGCAGCAAAACCTCCAATATTTGCATTCATGTCCATCACATTCCTGTAACGACCCTGTGACAGTGCAGGGATGATCCTTCTATAGTGTGACACCCTCTCTTTCCATAGGATGTTGTCGTCTTCAAATTTCTTGGCTGTTAGTCCTGGAACGGAACCCATACTTATCCTTGGTGGCAAAGCAAATGCCCTATCAGGCCATTTCTTGAGTTCTCCGCCAGCAACTTCTTCCTCATTCTTCACATCTGGTAGTGGAGTTATGCAGACCTCCATTTTCTTGTACCTGTAGATCCATTTAAACAATTATCATATGATATAAAAACTTAGTCAATCAGGAATACATTCGTCAAATGGGGAAAAACATCATTTGCAATCATGCGAGAATTCAGTACTTTATTAAAGGTCTTAACACAATTCCACGTGTTAAGGATGTGAAAACTACCTATGTTTATCTAAATGCATAAGGAAATTGATAAGTGAACACAATAATGACATGCACTATTTTGGAACTAAAAGAAACATAAATTAGCGTAGAGATAAGAAAGTAACATAAATTAGCATACAGACAAGTACTGTTACAAACGTTAAAAATGTCCTAAAAAATTCAAGTTATAATTTTCGACTTTCTGAGGTATTTGTAGTACTATTAAATAATTTGAAAATAATCAGGACTAAACAGTTCATGCATAATGATTGAAAGCAAGGTTTCACTGTCAGATCTTTATAAGGAAATAGAGTAGGAACTTTGTTGGATATGGCCCGCGCTCATAAGGAGAAGCTGGGGGCGAAGTAGAGATTTCGGATGAGCTCATGAAGGAGTCAAAAGTAGATAGTATCAGAGCAGTATCAGTCTGGCGGCAATTGACAGCATGCCGCCGGTATACCGACAACATGCTTATAAAGGCCTATTTTCATCCAGCAAGTTTTTGTCTCCAAAATTGGAATTTCAGGCATATCGGCGGTATGTCGACGGTATATTGTCGGCATGCTATCCGGTCAGGACTGGTTCAGAATTTGTGCATTTCAGATTAAAAACTATTTTTAACAATAAGGAATGCTCTAACATTTTAAGTTAAGTCATGGAGGATTATTTCTATTTCCCACAAGCCAAAAAGAATAGAGAGAATAGAGTTTGAATTCAACCATTACTAGAGAGCTAAAGGGGATTTCTAGGAGAGACCCATTGAGGGAGTCATCAAAGAGAGAGGAGGGGAGAGGATTGTGGTTTGCTGTATTTGTATGTAATTCTTTGTAAGATCTTTTTTGTACTGATTCAATAAAGTTTTTTTTTTTTTCATTGTCCCATGGAGTAGGTCGATTTTGACCAAACTACATATATTGCGTGTTCTTTATGATTTTTTGTTCTTTCAGTTATGTGCTTGGTTATCCATCATCATTATTAAGGTATTGTCCATGTCATTACCGCTTCCTATCATCCTAGATCAGGATATCTTAAATCGTTGGTTCATTATGGTCCAAGAGAATTTTGGAAATTCGGAATAACGAATAACAAAGTGAACAACACAAAGTTCGAAGTGGAGAAGTTTAATGGAAAAGGTAACTTCTTGTTGCGGCATATATATAGAAGGGTTAACGCTTTACTCATCAAGGAGGGAGTCGTTAAGCACGTTGTGGGGAAGGATAAAAATACTTCCAACATAAATAACATATAATTCATAGGATGATATGGAACAGAGGGCCATAACAGAATTGAACTTTGTCTAACGTATGAGGAGGTTATATATAATGTCATGAAAGAAACTTTTGCGTCCGCTTTATGGTTGAAGCTAAAGGACTTGTGTATGATAAAGTCATTGTCTAACAAGATATATCTCAAGAAACAGCTCTACAGTCTACGCATGAAGGAAGGGACTCAGATTCTTAGCCATCTGAACAACTTCAACAAAATAATAAGTGAAATTCTATGTCTCTATGTAAAATTAGAGGAAGAGGAGAAGACACATTTACTTCTTTCTTCGCTTCTAAGATCGTACGATCATCTAATGACAACAATACATTATGGCAAAGATGACATAACAACAACTCTTCTTAATAATGAAATTATGAAGAAGCTTAATCATAACGATCAGTCATCCGAGTTAATTGATAGTGAAAAGGAAAAGTCGAAGAGTAAGAACGGAGGAAAGAGTAGTCGAGATATGTCCAAATCAATAGAGCAAGAGCGATCCATGTTTCTTTTACTAGTAGTCGGGTCATATGAAGAGACGGTGTCCAAAGTACAAGCAGTAGATAGGGTCAAGTTGCTAGTTCAAGTAATCAGGTTCAAGCCAGTATTTCTTAGGAAGTCGAGGAACTAGTGTGTGACGTATTTACCGTACATTAGGGGAAGAAAATTTTCTCCGAGATATGTATTATTGACTCTAGGTGTTCGTATCACGTGTGTCTTGCAAGGTCGTTGGCATTGAAAATACAAGGACATAGATGTTTGATGGGGTTGTGCAAACACTCGTGAATGTTGAGACACCTTCCAGACTTGAAGAAAAATATCATTTCTTTGGACACATTGGATGCGATAGGTTGCAAGTTCGTTGGTCATGCAGATTCTCTAAAAATAGTGAATTGCGGCCTGGTGGTCATGAAGGGACAAAGATTGTCATCAAACTTGTATCAATTAGACGGTAGCATACGTACTAGTGGTACAACTATCGAGACAGAGAAAGAGGTGGAGGATACCGCAAAGTTGTGACATTTATGTCTAGGCCACATGAGTGAGAGGGGTCAACGTGAGTTGCGGAAAAGGAAGTTGCTACAAGGCCAGAAAGAGTGCAAAATATAATTCTACAAGTTCTGTGTGTTGGGTAAGAAAGAGAAGGTTGGCTTCAAGCATATAGTTCACTAGACCGAAAGAGTCATCGATTACATTCACTCAGACGTATGAGAGCCATAATCAGTTCAATCTAAAGGAGATATCGAGTACTACATTGCCTTCATAAATGACTTCTCCAAGAAGGTACGTGTTTATTTTACCAAACAGAAATTTGAAGTGTTTGATAGGTTCGTAGAGAAATAGAAGGGGAGATTGTGAAGTTTTTGCAGACATATAATGGAGGAGAGTGCACTTCCATGAAGTTTTAGGATTACTACAAAGAGAAGAGCATATAGAGAAAATAGACTGTTCCACGACATCCAAAGAAAAACAGAGAAGCGGAGGACATAAATAAAATACTACTAGAGAGATCCAAGAGCATACGATTGCAGTTCCGACATTGGAAATACTTTTTGGCAGAAGCATTTAGTCATGCGTGTCATGTGGTCAATAGGTCGCTATCTTACAACCCCTAATTTTTAGATCCCTCAAAATGTATGGAAAGAAGAGTCGGTTATAATATATTTGAGTATTTGGGTGCCCTGCCTACTCACATGTAAATTAGAAGGACAGAACAAAAATGGAGTTGAAGTCAACGCAGTGCATTTTCTAGGAATTCAAGCAGAAGTCAAAGACTACAAGGTGTGGGATACAGAAGACAAAAGAGTGTTCGTAATCTTTGATGAGGTTTCTATGTTGAAAAATGTTGAAGATAAGACTAAGGTAGCGAATGGCACAACAAAAAGTAACGACTCAGTTAAGGTGGAGGTATTTGGTACTCATACAGATACGAACTTTGAAGGACCTATATAACCTATTGGTGTAGACGACGACGAACAAGATAAATTGATGGAAAATAATGACCAATCATATGAGGATAGAGGACCCGCATTGTTAAGAAGATCAAAGTGTACACACAAAGCACCAATACAGTATGGTTTCGAAGACATGGTTGCATTTGCTTTGGTTATAGAAACAAAGGGTCCAAGTAATTATAAAGAAGCTATTATGCAAGAGGACTGAGATCGCTTTATCGTTTCCATAACTGGAGAGATGGAGTCACTTTGGAAGAATAGTACGTTGAATCTGGTCGAGCTACCGAAAAGAAAAAGGGCTATTCGATGCAAATAGGTATGAATAAAAAAGAGAACAAGCGGTACAAGGCGCACTTGGTTGCGAAAGGGTATGCTTAGAAGGAACGTATTGACTACAACGAGATATCCTCGCATGTAGTCAAGCATATGTCTATTTTGGTATTGTTCCCAGTGGTAACTACCAAGGATATGGAATGGGAGTAAATGAATGTCAATACTGTACGGAGAACTAGAATAAAAAATCTTTATGACGCAGTCTGAAGGATTTACGGAGCCCCGAAAGGAGGATCACGTATGTGAGCTCAAGTTATCTTTATATTGGCTAAAGCAATCTCCACAACAATGGCACACACATTTTGATTCATTTATGCAGAAGACCAACTTCATCAGATGCGAGTATGACCGCATCAACTCTATGAGGGTATAAGTTGATCGCTTTAAAAAGTATGACTATGATAAAGTCACTCAAAGCTTCGTTGAGTGCAGAGTTTGACATGAAGGACATATGTGGAGCAAAGATGATCCTTGGGATGGAAATCAAGTGAGACAGAAGAACTAGAAAGCTATAGTTGGCCCAAAGGAATTACATAAAGAATGTGCTCGAGAAATTCAACATAGAGGACTCTAGACATGTGAGCACCCTAATAATTGATCATTTCAAGTATCCTCTAAGCAGTGTTTGAATTCAGAGAAGAATGTGAAGATGTCTTGGGTTCTGTATACGAGTGGGATGGGTTCTTTGGTGTATGCTATGGTGTGCACTCGTCCGAACATTTCATATATAGTCAATTTAGTGAGTCAGTTCATGTCAAATCCAGAAATGTCTCATTGGGAGACTGTGAAATGGATACTCCGGTATCTATAGGGATCGAAGGATCTTGGTTTATTGTTTTACAAATCAAAGCATGAACCAAGTCAGTTGCAGGGTTACGTGACTCTCAATTACGCTGGTAATTTGGACATAAGGTCAACTACAAGTTATACGTATTACTCATGAAGATTCTACAGTTAATTGGAAGTTGACACTTCAGGATAATGTGGCGCTTTCCACTATAAAGTTTAAGTACATGGCGGCAGTCGAAGTATCCAAGGAGGCTCTTTGGCTAAGGGGCCTGGTAAGTGAGTTTGGATTCGATAAGGTATAGGTTCCAGTATTTTGTGACATTCAAAATGCGATACAATTTGCCAAGAATTTAGTGTATTACAGTCGGAATACACATATCGATGTGTGATAGCACAATATACGGAAATGGTGGAATAAGGAGATTGATTTGTTGAAGATCGACACAAAGGTGAATCTTGCTATATGCTAGCCAAGGTCATTTCAGTGGAGAAGTTCAAGCATGCCTTGACTTCTACTCAGGTACTCTGCGTGGAGGAATGTTTGCGGCCTAAGTAGGAAGTCATGGCAGTTTCACGGTTAGTAAGCAAAGACCGTGACAGATGGCAATTTCTCGGTTATAGTACAAGCGATAGGTGAAGTTTTTTTGTTCTAGTAAAAAAAACCATGTCAAATGGAGAAAAGTATAAAGTTGGAGCCAATATGAAGCACATGTATCACAATGCTCTCATTTTGTGGCTAGAGAAAGATCTCACCAAGGTGAAAATTGTTGGATATGACTCGTGTTCATAATGAGATGATGTGAGCGAAGTCGATATTTCATATGAACTCGTGAAGGAGTCGAAAGCATAGGCAGGCGATAGGATGGTCGCAAGGTCAGAGCAGGTCAAAGGTGATCCTGCACGGAGCAAAAAGAAGCATAAAATGAGACAGTGCAGTCAGGATCCCGAAGAGATTTGATCCTATCTTACTAATCATCGCGGAGTCATTGACCAAGCTGGAGCCAAAGCCCATCCTTATTGATCAATCTCCTATGGTTAGCAAGCAATCTCGATGAATTGAACAAGTAAGAAAGATCTATTTTCACATGAGAAGTTTGCACTAACGGTCGATACCGACCCGATATGGGCAATACCGATACGGTTTGGCATGTCCCGATCCAATACCGACCGATAACCGATACTAACTAATACTGACATTGTGGATCTCTTTTCTGGTCAATTCGACAAAAAATGAATGAAAAAGACCAATCAGCAAAGGTGCAAAAATATAGTAAGGTTGTAAAAGGATGTAAAAGAAAAAAACTTGTCTATCGCATGTAAATCAATTGGCAAGAATGACTACTATTTTATTCAATTTTAAAACTGCTAAGAAACAACACTCGAAATACTTAAAATTATGTCTAAACATATAAAATATATTTTCTAAAATGTTAATAATTATTTGCTTTTCGATACAAAAAATTTGATACTCCGATCCAAAACATTCGATATGCTGATACCTCCGATCTCGATACTCATAGGAATGGTCCGATACCGATACTGCGAACCTTGGTCTGAAGTAGCCAATATCATAGCAGTATCAGTCTAGTGGTATGTTGGTAGCATGCCGCCAATAGTACCGTCGACACGCTCATAAAGCCCTATTTTCTTCCAACAAGTTTGTCTCCAAATTTGATGTTTAGGCATATCGACGGTAAGTCGCAAGTTCGGGGCTGGTTTAAAATTTGTGTGGTTCGCATTAAAGACCGATTTCGACAATCACAATTGCTCCAAGGTTTAAGGTTAAGTCATAGGGGGTTTTCCTATCTCCCTCGAGACAAAAAATAGAATTTGAAGGCAACCATTTCTAGAGAGGTAAAGGGGATTTCTAGGGTTTATTAGCGATCCATTGAGAGAATCATCAAGAGAGAGAAGGAGAGAGAATTGTGGTTTGAAGTATTTGCATGTAGTTCTATGTAAGGTCTCTTTTGTATCTCCCCTTACCCTGCAAAGTAGGTTGATTTTGACCGAAGCACATATATTGTGTGTTCTTTGTCATTTCTCTTCTTTCAGTTGTGCTTTGATATTTATCATTGTTGAAATTAGTTGATGATTTTATTGATTGTCTCATTGGCATTATATAGCTTTACAGTCATTAATACAATGATTTCAATCATTATGACAATAATCTCATAATGGAATATCCTGTGACATATTCTGGCATCCCAAATATGTCCTCAGAATATTCCCATGTGCTTATACTATACTTAAATATGACACCCAACATACCATATCAGCACTCCCCCTCAAGATGGGTGAAAGATATTCACTAAGCCCATCTTGTCACATCCTCTAATCTTGCTCACTGAGGCGAGTCCCTTGGTTAGTCCATCTGCTACTTGATCCCTGGTTGGAACATGGCCAAGCTCCAGTAATCCTCTATCCAACTTCTCTTTGATGAAGAATCTATCAATCTCGATGTGTTTGGTCCTGTCATGCTGTACTGGATTGTTGGCGATACTAATAGCTGACTGATTGTCACATCACAGCTTCATCTTGGCTCCTTGATCCAGCTTCAGCTCCACCAGCATATTCTTCAACCATAGCAGCTCTGCAACTCCCAAGGCCATAGCTCTGTACTCTGCTTCAGCTGTCGATCTGGCCACCACAGACTGCTTCTTACTCCTCCAGGAGACCAAGTTACCTCCTACAAATATGCAATATCCCGAGGTAGACCTCCTGTCATCAGCACAACTAGCCCAGTCAGAATCACAGTAGCCCTCGATGCTCACGTGATTGTTTTTCCTGAATATTAGTCCCTTCCCGGGAGCACCTTTCAAGTACCTCAGAATCTGGAATACTGCATCCATATGACCCTTCCGTGGGTCATGCATGTAGCGGCTCACCACACTTACTGCAAAGCAGATATCAGGACGTGTGTGGCTCAAATAGATCAACTTGCCAACCAGTCTCTGGTATCTGTCCCGATCAACTGGTTCTCCAGCCTCAGCATCAATCTTGAACCTCTGATCTATTGGTGTCGCTGCAGGTTTGCACCCCAACATCCCAGTTTCTGTGAGAAGATCCAGTGCATACTTCCTTTGAGAGAGAACAATCCCCTCTGCTTCTCGAGCAATCTCAATCCCAAGGAAGTACCGAAGAAGGCCGAGATCCTTCACCTCGAATTCCTTGCCAAGCTTTCCTTTGAGTTGGGCGATCTCTTGCTCATCATCTCCTGTGATAATCATATCATCCACATACACCGCAAGCATGGTGATGTGGCCTCCACTCCGACGGAAGAACACAGTATGATCAGCATTGATCTGCTGATATCCCATCCCTATCATCGCCCTTCTGAATCTGTCAAACCACGCTCGAGGAGACTGCTTCAGTCCATAGAGGGACTTCTTCAACCTGCAGACCTTGCCTACTGTCTGTTTGGTGCCAAATCCTGGTGGTATCTCCATGTACACCTCCTCCACTAGATCTCCGTGAAGAAACGCATTCTTCACATCCAGTTGGTGTAGCTTCCATCCACTATTCGCTGCCAGAGAAATCAGAGTCCTGACAGTGCTCATCTTTGCAACTGGTGCAAAGGTCTCGTCATAGTCAATGTCATACGTCTGACTGTATCATTTGGCTACTAGTCGAGCTTTGTAGCGATCAACCTGTCCATCTGGGTTCTGCTTCACGGTAAAGACCCACTTGCATCCAACTGCTCTCTTCCCCTCTGGCAGTCTCACAAGCTCCCAAGTGTGGTTCTTCTCCAGAGCTCCCAACTCCTCGTGCATTGCCGCTTTCCACTTTGGATCGTTCTTGGCAACCTGCCAATTGTTAGGTACAGTAATACTATCCAAAGATGCTATAAATGCCCCATGAGAAGAAGGGATATGGTCATAAGAAACAAATTGAGCAATATCCCAACCATATCTGTTTGGAGGATTTCCTGCATTGCTGCGAGTGGTCCTCCGTACAGATAGTGGTGTGGGAGGAGTAGTAGTAGGAGGAATGATATCTTGTGAAGGAGGGGGTATCACCTGAAGGGGGGTTGGTGTCGGTGTCTCAGGAGTTGGGACGAACGCAGGCAAGGGACTTGGCACTGGCACTGTCGGTACTGGTCCTGCAGTTTGCTTCTCTCTCCTGCTGTAGGTAAGTAACTCTCCCTGAGCCGTAGGCCTAACACCTTCACCTTCTTGTCCCTTCTCCGTGCCTCCATGCCAAACTTCTAAATCGGTTACCACCAAGTTCTCCATCTCCCCCTCTCGCCTAATACTGGTAGTATTAGGCGTGTTGTGTGAAGTTTCGTCCTGGCGGTAGTATGGCTCATGCTCCCGAAAGTGGACATCCATACTGACAAACTTCTTCTTCTCTATTGGACTCCAGCACACATATCCCTTTTGGGTCGCCGAGTAGCCTACGAAGATGCATTTGACCGCTCTAGGGTCAAGTTTCCCAACTGATGGCCTGTTGTCCTTCACAAAACACACACACCCAAACACCTTCAGTGGGAGTATCCCACTATTATTGCCTTGCAATACCTCACATGGGGACTTCCATCCGAGGACCTTCGAGGGCATCATGTTGATGAGTTGAGCTGCTGTCAACACTGCATGCCCCCACAGACTCTGTGGGACATTCATGTCGATCATCATACTTCTTGTGACATTCAGAAGGTGTCTGTTTTTCCTTTCTGCAACTCCATTTTGTGCTGGTGTGTATGCACAGGTGGTCTGATGCTGTATTCCGTGTGCTGACAAGTATTCTGCAAGCGTCCTGTTGGTATACTCTGTTCCATTGTCAGACCTCAGTACCTTCACAACTGCTTTGTACTGAGTCTGGACATGCTTATGGAAATCCCGAAAACAAGCAGGTACATCACTCTTATTTTTCATCAAATATAACCAGGTAACACGAGAGGCACACTCAATGAAAGAAACAAAGTACTTATAACCATTCATAGTGTTAGAAGCACATGGACCCCAGACATCAGAATGTACTACCTCAAAAGCAAAAGTGCTCCTATGACCCGTGCCAACATATGAGCTCCTAGTAAGTTTTCCTAACTCGCACGCATCACATACTAATTTCTCTTTATTTGTTTTTGCATAAATCTCTGGATACAACTTACTTAGAGTATCAAAGGAAGAATGTCCCATCCTCCGATGATGGAGTATCAAGGTATCCTCAGTCCTCTGCTGCAGTCCTTCCATGCCAGCCTTCTCTGCCATAAATACCAATGCTGAGTCCAATCCTTCTCGATCTAGGTACCACAGTCCCTCATGCCAAGTGTCAGTCCCAAGTCTTCGTCCTGTCCCTTTCTCCTGGAAGGTCACCTTAGGAATATCAAAAGAAACAATGCATTTAAGTTGGAGGATTATAGAACTAATGGACAAGAGACTGACTGGAAAGGATGGAGCATGTAAAACATTGGATAATCTTACTGAACCTGTACAATTAACAGTACCCTTACCGACCACTGGCTGGAAAGTGCCATCAGCTGTCTGAATGCTGTCTGCTGATGCTAGGTGAGTGTAGGAAGAAACTCACTAGCATTCCCCGTCACATGTCGAGATGCTCCCGAGTCGATAATCCAGTCTGATGATTTAAGGGAAGAGATAGACGCAAATGCAAGTGATTCGTCAGTACCTTCTGATGGATGGACATACATGGCAGCGTTGCCCCTAACAAAGAATGAGGTGGATGCCTCCTCTGTTCTACTCCTCATGTCTTCCAGTGCCTGGTCCTCCACAGTAAAGGTGCCATCAGCTTCTCCGTTCCCTTCTGATATCAGGAGGTTTGCCCGATAACCTCCTCGGCCGCCTCGTCTATCCCCTCGACCACGACCACGTCCTCCATTATATCCTCGTCCGCCGAACGGTCCTCGTCCACCACCTGAATCTCCCTCCCTAGGTGGTTTGGTACAAGCATACCGATGATGACCCATCTTCCCACAGTTGTAGCACTGTCGGTTATGCTGCCAGGGCTCTCCCTTAGATCCTGTGTTACCTGAGGTGGTGATCGCTAGTGCTGACTTTGCTTCGGGGGGACCACCTGTCCCGGCTTGCAGCCTGATGCGTGTCTCCTCCTGGATCATGGCTGAGATAGCCTCCTCAAGGCTAGGGATCTTTGGTTGGGCTAGAAGTAGGGCCGTCCTCTGTGCGAAAGCTGCAGTCAGCCCTTTGAGGAACTTCATCGTCCTCTCCTGCAGACACACCTGTCTCTCCTTACACTTAGGGTCCCCGCAGCTCGTCCGATCTGAGGAGTGATCATAATCCAACCACAGATGCTCCAACTCCGTGGCATACTCCTGCACCGTCTTCTCTCCCTGTACGGTGTCATCAATCTCCCCCTTTATCTGGAAGACCCGTAAGTTGTTCCCCACACCATCATAGGTCCTTCTCAACTTCTCCCACACATCTTTCACCATCTCAATACCGTCTACTGTGGCGGCAATAGACTGGACTAAGGAGTTGAGAAGCCAGATGTAGATCACCATATGAGTGGACTTTCACTCATCGCGTCCTGTCGAGCCCTCGTCCGGCTCTGTCGTCTCGCCCGTCAGGAACCCCTCCATATTTTTTCCTGCGAGGGTTCTTCTCACCCGTCGTGACCAACTCAGATAGGTGGCTGGTCCATCTAATTTCAGATCGATGGAGGGAAGCTTCAACTCCGGCGACATTCGTGTCGTGTTCTCACCAGCCGACATCGTCAACAACTTCATCAACGTCGCCACCTCTGCAGAATCTAGCTTCTTGATGATCTCCTCCATCGATGCGTCGTCTATCCAGTCACGTCACGTCCGCTCCACGACTCACGCTTGTCCTCGTCGTCCGCTCCTAGATCCGAACATGTCCCCCCCTTTTTCAGATCTAGGCATCCCTATTAGGCGCTGCCTCGTGCTGGTGCGGAGGAAGCGGTAGCACGCATGTCACAACTGCCGTCGCAGCAGTCGCAGCAGCCGCAGCAGCAGTAGTAGCCGCATCAGTAGCGGGACGGGGCAGCAACAGCGAAGGGCGGCCTGCGAAGGGCGAAGAAGAGGAGAGGAGGGAAAAAAAGGGGGGGCGTGGAAGAGTTCGGTGGAGGAGATCTAGGAAATCCTCCTGTGGGTTTGTGGAAGCTTGGTGACGGCTAGGATTTGTGGAAACTTGGCTCTGATACCATGTTGAAATTAGTTGATGATTTTATTGATTATCTCATTGGCATTATATAGCCTTACAGTCATTAATACAATGATTTCAATCATTATGACAATAATCTCATAATGGAATATCCTGTGACATATTCTGGCATCCCAAATATGTCCTCAGAATATTCCCATGTGTTTATACTATACTTAAATATGACACCCAACATACCATATCAACAATCATCATTATTAAGGTATTCTCCGTGTCATCATTTCCGTGTTTGTGCACCAACACTTTCATCCCTTCACTCGTAAAGGAAAAGAAAATGAAGTTGAATGGACATTTTTTCTTCTAGGACTTCCGTTTTCTTCTAATTTCGCTGTAGATTAAGAGAACTTAACATGTGCAATAAATTCATACCAGGCAGCATCAGCATTATCATTCTTGCATATATGTGGTGTTTTATAGATCTTTCTGCTTTCTATGCACTCGAGGTGGTTCAATGGTTTTTGCCAGATAGCAAGATCCTCCCTCTCAATCACCTTCTTCCAGCAAAGCCTCTTTGCAACATCCTCAATACTATCTTGTTCTTGTTTAAGATCTTCTTGGGTCCGTTCCCAACCTTTGTAGTACTGCTTCCAATGGATTGGAGGACCTGAGAGAATCCAATAGCCGCCTGGCCTCAATACTCTGTCGACTTCAATTAAATACATACCATCTGAAGAAAGGCAAGACAAGTGTTATCAAAACTCTAAAGCTAAAAAATTTAACTAAGAAATGCAGTAATCAAGTGCCATAACATTGATCATGCATGAAATCATAAGTATAAGAAGCAAGATCAGGAATAAATTGGACATTTTCAAGCCAACCCTCGTCATGTCAAAATTGCATCTACTATTGAGCAAAACTCTGATTATAGACTCTTGAAAAGCAGTAATACGAATAAGCCATATTGTTCACATGACACTAGCCTATAACAGTAGGTTTTAATATCCTGCCTCGATAATTACATCACATCACAAAAGCTAGTCATTGCATCAAAACTCGTAGCTTCTATGTATGCCAATGTGCGTAGATAAGTTCATATATAGAACATAAATGGTCAAACTGATAGAATAATACAAAGAAATCACCTAACCGAAAAGTGAAGATCAGCATTCATTCAAATCTTTTAAATGATATAAGAGCGGCAAGGTATGGAGCTATGATTGCTCACCATATTGAAACCATGGGATCAAGCAGCGGGAGCAATGGGCCATATCAAAAGCTCTTGAAGGGTATGGAAGCCTCTGTGTTGCCATTATACCAATCATTGCTGGAACACCCCGCTCCAACGCGAATTGCACCTGCGCCTCGTGTGTATCTCTGGGAGCAAACGACATCGTCAAGATATCCCTATTCAGCAGATAGGCTCCCCAACTTGCAACCTTGCAGAATCCAAACAAAAATCAGAAAGAATAAATGAACTAGACATATCTAGAAAATCAAATAGAACATAGAGTAAAAATGTGAGATCATCTCACCCCACACCCTGTATCAATTGCAGTCCTAATGGTACCATCCTTCAGTGGGATCAGTGCATTGATATCATCAATGTAAGCATCGGCACCACGAGGAAACATGGTGCCACCTCCAGGGAACCGGAACTTGTCGCCCTCAACCTGGATCCAATTCTGGATTGCCTTCTCAATGCTGAGCTCCTTGTGAGGTATGTTATCATACCAAGCATAGTCCCTACTCTGAGGCCACTTGAATGGATTCTTGTAATTGGGGGGAGCCGGAATCAAGCACTGGATAAGTTCATCCTTTCCTGGGCAATGCCGTTCTCGATATATAAGCATGTTCCTATCGAATGTACGGCCCCTGGTTTTGTCCTGGCAAGGGGTGTACTCGCTGAAATTCATGGGGCAAGGTGGGAACTTCTGGATGGAAAGCGCAGTGTCATTTAGGTTGAGCTGGTGGTGTGCTTGGAAGTCGAGAACGACATCGGTATCTGGTGACACTGAGACAGTGATGGGATGGGAATTGGATTGGGAGGTGGAGGTTGTGCAGTCAGATTTGGAAGACGCATTGGAAGTGTTTGGAGTGGATTTGGGAACAGGGTTGTTCTGCCAAGCGCCAAGAACGTAAAAGAGGACACAGAGGCCGCTTACAGCTAGGATGTAAGTCAGGCGCTGCCTTTTGGATTCCAGCTGCTGGAGTTTGGGAGATCCAGGGTGATCTTTCGCCATTAGAACTGCAACTCAAGGAGAGTGAAGAATATTTTTGAGCAAGCAGAGTGAAGAGCTAAAGCTAGATAGAAAATCATAGATAAATAAACTAACGAACAATTGGTCATTAGATCTAGAGAGAGAGAGAGAGAGAGAGAGAGAGAGAGAGATTTGTTCAGTTCTATAGTTTGGCACATTTGGAAAGAACGAAAGAATAAAGTTCTTAATGGAGAAGAACCAAACACAGCCAAACTATGATATCAAATCAGAAACTTTGAGATACCATTTCAAAACAACTTGGGATTGATGGAATGCAAGAATGATGTCTATATAAATACATATTCTACTACTAATTAAATAACAGAACAAAAGGAAGAAGATCGATAAAGGGATATTGTATCACACTTGTTTCCATAGAAAGATATACTTGCTAAATAAGTTCTAGGAAGAGTTGATTGCTTTCATTTGCAGAAGAAAAGCACATAAAACGATATGGTGTTAATAAGGTGGTATTTCAATGATCTTTGAAATAGGAACTTCTCTGAAACAAGTTAATCCAATGATCTTGTTATTGAAAAAGAATCAAGTTAATAATAAGGATGCATAGCAACAGGAAATCTCAAAGTTTTGCTCCATTTCTTGCCTATTTTCTCTTTTCATTTTCATTAGTCCATCCATAAACAGTAGTAGAGCAACAAAAGGGACAGATACTGGACAATAATATAGCCCCCTAACTCATGAGACTTACGAGATTCTGGCCGAGGATTTACAACATATGGTCAATACCAGTGGGAATTAATTGATCTTCGTAACAAGAACTTGCTGAAATTATAGATATTTGATCAACTATCTATGTTTAGGTAGCCTTATTAATTTCATATAATATAGGATCTCTTATCCAAAGATCCACTTGCTATAATGAAGAAGTAAAAATGCATACCAAGATCAAAATAATGGAGATATTCTGAAGGAAAAATTAGGCCACAAGCATCTCAATAGATAGAGAATTTATTGCACTCCAAAGTCCCCATCAAATCATTGCGGAAGCAATAAGGGCAGAGACGCGAATCAGAGAAAATCTATACTCAAAGTAGAACAAGTAGAAGACCGAGAACTGTGAAACTATATAGACTACCACAGGTCCGTGAAGTGTGGCCTAGTGGTAAAGGTACCGGACATGGGAGTGGGCGGGGTTCGATCCGGGGGGTCGGGCAGTAGCTCGGGTTGGAAAAAAAAAATATAAATAAATAAATAAATATAGACTACCACAACAAATCAAAAGGTTACTTCAAGAAGTAAACTCCACAGAGAACCAAAGACTACGATCACCGCCTACTTATTCATCTAATTGAAAAGTCTCATGGGCCCATCAGAAATGGAAAAAAAAAAGAAAAAAAAAAGGAAGAAACAGAGATGGTATCAAAGCATGTGGCACCACCTCAATAATAAAAGTATTGTAAGCCATAAGAAGCAAATCACATCTCACCTCTATTATGATATAGTTTTCTTTTGCTGTCAACTTTTTCCCCTTTCCTTTCCTTTCCTTTCCTTTCCTTTCCTTTATTCTACCTCTACCAACGCCATGAGTTTAGAAACAGAGGAAATAGGCCTTGCATATGTTTCCTTAAAACTGCGTCGGCACTTTCTATTCCTATTATTTAGTGTTCAATCTCTCTTTTATTTCTATCTATTTTTTATTTTGTAATTTTTAGTGGTTTGGCAGAGTCTTAGATTTGGTCCAAAGTTAGGGAGGAGGAGGGGACAGGAGTTGTTCGGGGAGGGTTAAGAGGATTCGGAGTAGCCTCAAATTTCTCTCCGACAAAACGAATGATTGAAATTTATAGTCCTCTATCTCTTAACAAAAATTGTCGTCACCATCGATGTCTCCCTATCATCATCATCTCCCATGTGTTTTTTGATCATATGAATTTCCTATCGTCTTCTTCTCACGTGCGCATGTCATGTGAGCGAATAGTTGAGTTTATATATGTGACTACTCAGTACAAAGATGCTGTAGCACGTCCTACTATAGATTGGAAAAGGTTTATTTATTTATTTTTTACAACTTTTTTAATCACTAATAAGTTTATAGGTTTTTCAAAATAAGCACTAGACGCATCTTTTTGTTACGTAGACGCGTTTCTGCCAGACCGGATCTGGCTCAACGTTTCGCAGCCACAAGGAGATGGAGGCCAAACCTGACTTACTGATTCAACTCTGAGATCCATTTTCGTCGTAGGCTTATGGTGGGGACATCTTTTCACTAATTAGGACCAGTTTGAAATGCATGAAAGGAAGGTAAAAGAAAGTGCGTATTCTTGTGGTGTATACATATATTAAAAACTTATTCATTGTTCATTAATTATTTAACTTTCATTAATTAAGAAATAATATTTGATGTTAGGTAGGCTTGTCAATGGATAGTCGAAAATTCGAATTTGATTCAATTTTGTATCCGAATTTTCGGACATTATTCGAAATTTTGAATATCAGATCCGGATATCCGAGTATTTTTCGACTATTATTACAAATTCGGATATTAAAGTATTTGAATCTGTTAATATCCGATCCGATTTTAAATTACAAATTTTGTATATCTAAAATTATATATATATATATATATATATATATATATATATATATATATATATATATAGACATTCTCCTACGGGAATAACTTACGGGACAAGCTTACGGGATCAAGAAAACATTCGTATGTTTCTATTTTAAATTACTTTTTTTAAAATAGAGAGAGATTTTTTTTTAAAAATCTAAAAAATAATTTACCTTTAAGAATAAATATACCTTTCAAAAATATATTTAAAATTTTAATTTTAAATTTAATATTAAAATCAATTTTAATATTAATTTAATTAAAAAAAATTTAGTGTTTATGTTAATGTTAATACTAACTTTAATGTTAGTTTTAATATTAGTTTAAATGTTAATATTAATTTTAATGTTGATTTTAATGTTAGTATTAATTTAAATTTTAGTATTAATTTTATTTTTAATGTTAATTTTAGTGTTAATTTTAATTTTTGAATTAATTTTAGTTTTAATGTTAATAGTAATATTAATGTTAATGTAAAATTTAATATTAATTTTAGTGTAAGTTAAATTTTAGTGTTAATTTAATGTTAATTTTAGTTTTAGTTTTAAAATTAATATAATCATTAAAAATAATAATAAATTTAAAAATTAACATTAAAATTAAAAATAATAATAAAATTAAAAATTAACATTAACATTAAAAATTAACATTAAAATTAACACTAATAATGAAATTAACATTTGAATTAAATTTAATATTAATATTAACATTTATATTAAAATTAAAATTAAAATTAAAATTAAAATTAAAATTAAAATTAAAATTAAGATAATTTTTTTTAATATAGATAGTTTTTTTGTAAAATGAGAGTTTTAAAATTTTAAGATAGAGATAAATTTGTTTAAAAAAGTTTTTTTTTTTTTTTTTTTTGCGGGAGAAATTTTTTTTTCTTCCGTGAGAGAAATTTAATTTTGGTCTAAATATCTCGTAAGTTATTCCTGTATAAAAAGCTTGCATTCTCAATGTATATATAATTTGAGTGACTTTTCATCTTCAACCCCTCCCTCTCTCTCTCTCTCTCTCTCTCTCTCTCTATATATATATATATATATATATATATTTTTTTTTTTTTTTTCTTTTCTTTTGTGTGTGTGTGTGTGTGTGATGGTCTACATTTGTAATCTACATGTTTGACATGCAAGTTGCATTTGTAATTAATAGTTGAATTTGGCTGAGAGGGCGATGATGAGATTGCATGTGCGACTCGATAGGGAGGGGAGCCCACGAGCACACCATCAGAGGCCTGATGACAGTAGGCATTATCTGAGCTGGCGTAGGACAGGATGAGACTACCGTGCATGAAACTCAACGGCAAGGGCATCGTGCGGGCGGGGTCCCGCACCATTCTACCACGGGTATAAACGACGGCCGACCACGCGGCCCGTCGTTCGTTCGGCGCCGTAAGGGTGTCGTGAAGACGTCATACGGACGTCGTGCGAAAACGGGTGGCTGGACGGCATCGGCCGTCGTAGGCGTCGTGGGCAAAGCGAGGCATTGAGTTGCGGGCATCGAAAGGCATCATGGTCGTCTCGTGGAGCTCTGGAGCGTGCAGAGTACGCGAGGTATGCGTTATGGACGATGATGAAAATACCAGTGTGCGACGCACATGACGAGTCTGATTCCCTAATGATGATCGGCATAGATGGGGGTGGGGACTCCTATCAAACTGAGCCCGTGGCATGCGGGGAAAAAAAAGAAAAAAAAAAGAGAAAAATTTGGCTGAGAAAACCACCTAGCCATGGAGTTGTATTTGTAATTAATAAGCTTAAGGAAGGGCCCATGGCCACGTCATCCATTTTTTTTCAATTGCTTCTTAGAGCATCACCTACCCTATTGTCTAGTTATGTATTGTGATTCCTATGTGAGATGAGACACAAGAAAATGTCTTTTTTAGGTGGCAAGATTATATTCATACAAGACAATAAGATAGAAAAAAAATTTCCATTGCAAAAGTATTGAGAAAACAATAAAGAATACTTTTTTCAACTTCCAAAATAATTTTTCCTCTTCTTTATATTTTATAAATCTTTTTATTCAATAATTGATGATATTGAAGTAAAATCATTGTGAAATGTATTGTCTATAACAAGATAACCAATTTCAGAATATCTTTTCCATGTCATGACATCTCAAATTCATAATTTATTTCACATTTGCATTGGATAAGAACTTTTTTAATAAAAATTTGTTATTCCTATGTGGCATTTTTCAAAACTCACATTAGCGTTGGAGATGCTCTTACATTTTTCAGGCATGTAATTATGTATATACAAATACAATAGTAATATATATTGATTATAATTGACAAAGAAGATGAAAGGGCCGACCAGGTGTTGGATGTGTGATATTAATTTATTAGTCTCCAACTACACTTTATTTTAAATAAGGAAATTCTAAAAGCACTCCAATAGTTATTAGGACAGTCTATTACTTCAGGACAGTCCAGATTTTTGTCATTCCAAAATTTACTCAGGACAGTCCACCCCTCCCCCTTTATCCCAAACTTTTTCAAAATCCTTCAATCTAAATTTTTACTCTCTCTCTCTCTTCAAATTTTCAAACCCCTAAATCCTAACCCTAACCCTTACCCCAACCCCAACCGCCGGAGGAGAAGGAGGAGAAGAAGACGGCGGCAGGAGACAAGGGAGGAGGCGGAGGCGCGCGTGGGAGCTGTTGCTGCTGCTGTCGTCGTCGCCGACCCGCCCCTGCGAGCGTGCGCGCAGTGTCACGCCCCGGACCCGCCCGGGCCGTCGCTCCGCCTTGTCTCGCCCCCGTATAGCCAAATTCACGTACCGGGCACGAATTGCCGCGCCTCGGCGCGCTGGACGCGAATCACCGCGCCCGTCCTACGGGTGCGAGGAAGGGATGTTGTGTGGCCCGCACGAGTGTATCGGGGACGTGATGTCGTGCGAGCCTGGGGTTGCGCCCGCACAAGCCCAATCATTTTAAGTTGATAGTTGGCTATCATCGCATCAATCGAGTAAGCAGCAGAAAGGGACTTGTTGCAATGCAATGCATTTAGCCAACTGAGTATTCGGGACAATCGAGGGACTTGGGTTCCTTTATGCAAAGGCATTCATTCATTCCATACATTATGCCCCCTTATACGATAGCATCTCGGGGCAACAATCAAAACCAGGATTCCGGATCTTAGGGACTGTGGTACGCCTATCGCTCCCTCAGACGATCCAGTACCTGCAAGCAAGTAAACTTGTCACGCCCCAGTCCCAAAATGCCGAGGGACTGAGCACGTGAGCAATGGCCAGCAGCACGCACCGATGGACAACCCAATTTAATGGATCCATCAGGGCATGCTTAAGCTGTAGTCTAACAGTAAATAGAACCAATGATACAGGTCACAGATTATTCTAATCTCATCCACAACAGATAAACACAGAGTAACTGCCAGAAATAATGCAATAGAATAAATAAGCAAATCTCAAATAAATGTCTCGGGAAACAATCCGAGAATACGTCTGGTACAACAATCGCAAACAGACAGGAAATAATCAACTGAAAATAGAAATAACTGACTACATACGGCCAATGCTCAAGAGAAGTCCTCTGGTGCGAGCTCGTCTTCAGGTCCTGGTACAGCTCCTGGAAGTGCTCTGGTACGAGGTATCTCTGGATGGATCTCTTCAGCTATACCTGGGGACATAGTCCATTCCAGGTCCTCAGGGGACATAACAAGGTACAGATAATACAAGCCAAAATATAAGCAGTGCAGCAAAATTAAATGAAACAGTAGGGTAAACTATGTAACCAGCTAAGTGATAAATACAAGTTGAGAGCATCACTAGAACTCAGGCTGAGCCACTACCAGCTCTGTGTCGGGGAGCCGGTAGCAGTAATAACACGTAAAGGGTCTAGCTCTGCTGGAGAGTCTACGACCTCACACTAATAGTATATATATATATATGAAAACAGCCTGTAGCCTGTGTGTCTCTCCCCACCCAATGTAATCACACGTCTCATGTCCATGACACACAAGATCATAACTAATACAGCAGTCATATAATGTCTAGGAATAAACTGTCCATGTCATAACCTGTATCCTATACAGAATCATCGTAAATATCTCAAGAGAATTCTGTCTCATGAATAGTGTCAAGTGTCCTGGGTTTTGTTGTACTTGATAGGACAAGTACCAAGAGTAAGGGTATCAAATATCCATCTCTAAATGACGTACCCAACACCGCGTACGGTGTTGGCACCCGACTATGATCGGACACTAGGTACGTCACACGTTTCCTAGGTTAATCAGTTAAAATAAGTTTACATTTAAATCTACAAGAAATCAAGTAAACTACTATGTCAAGAATTACTAAGATTTGGCAAGCTTTACTTGCCCACTAATGCATAATTAAGTCCTGAAAAATAATTAGCAAGCTGCAGGGTTTGGCAAGGTACACTTGCCTGTGGTTCCGGCTCTGATTTCGGCTCTGACTTCAGTTGAATTTGCAGACGGTACTCCGGTTGCTGAAACAAACATCACCATCAGATCCAGAAAATATCAATCAGCTAGAAACGCCTATCCTTGAGTCCAATTTAGAGACAAGGACAAAAACGACAATTTTGGGTCAAAACGGGGTCCACATGCGGGCCCGCTTTGCACCGAAAAATGTGTCCTGGTCAAAGGTCTCCAAATTCATCAAACTTAGTGTCAACAGGTCAGGAACGATGATACGAACCCAACGGAACTTCCAGAATTGGATTTCGATGAGCCGAACACAAAATCGCCCGTCGAGCGGGGCCTATGGGGCCCACGACACGCGATTTCGTCAACGTTCTCAGAATCGAACCAAACTTGACCCACAGGACCAACGTATTGCTACGAGTCCGATGGCGCAAGTTTTGTCTCGATCCGACGTGTGTACACAAAGTTAGGGCGAATTACAAAAAAGTTAGATACGGGGCGATGTCTGCGGATACGCGTTGATTTCGGTGTGCACGCACACCCGAATCAGCTTCTGCAAAATCTTGCACATCCGTATCGACGACGCGCACGTATCTGTGAAGACCGCGCGCGACGAAGTCGTCCCGTTTGGCGGGGCGAACTCGGTTCCGGGGTAAAACAGGGTCTAGTTTTTCCTGTTTTTGGATCGCGGTGTGCGATCACCACAGGACGCGATGCCCCGAACGGTTTGTCCGGGCACCGAGAGGGTCATACAGGCTTCGCAACGCAATTTGCGGAATTGAAAACAGAGCTACGAACAAAAAGTTACACGCACCTGAAGGAGACCCGAAAACCGGGGTCTGGATCGTGTCCGACACGTGTCCGACTCGTGTCGGACACAGGGGAAGAATCTAGGGTTAGGGTTTGGGGGGACGCTGGCCGAGCTCCGGCGGGGGAGGCCGGGCTAAGGCGGAGGGGGCTGGGGCACGGGCGGCCGGGCTCGTCGGAGGCGGCGCGGGGACGCGGCGGAGCTGCACGGCGGAGGCAGCGCTGTTGCCGCTGCGGCTGCTGACTGCTGCTGTGAGCTGCGGTGGCCGTCGCCGGAGACGAAGGGGGAGGGGAGGAGGAGAGCTGGGCTGCGGCGTCGAGGCGGAGGGGTGCTGTGGGCGGCGGTCGACGGAGGCGCAGCGGCGAGGCGGAGCGTGGAGGCTGGGGGGCTGACGGTGGAGGCTCGACGAGAGGGGGGGTTTAAAGGGCTGGCCGGGCGGTTGGGGGGGCCGAGATGGGCGGGGAGAGGGGCGTCGTGGCCTGGCAGCGCGGCGCGAGGCGGGCGGAGCGGCGCCGGACGCGGGCGCCGCTGGAGAACGCGGGGGCTGGGTTCATGGGTGAGGGTGGCCGGGTTGCGGGCACGGGTCGGGTTCGGGCAGACCCGACCCGACCCGACCCGGTAGGGCTGGGCTGGGTTTGGGTTCGGCCCAATGGGCCGGGCCGCGGGCTGGATTCGTGGGCTGGGTATTTTATAATAATAATAATAATAATAAATAATTATCAGTAAATAATTAATAAATTAATTAATTAAATAAATACCTTTAGGTATTTAAAAAATAGGTCCGGGGTCCGATAAATTTCAGAAAAATTGGCCTAAGTCCAGTTTTTTATTTTACATCCAAAAATATTATTTTCATAATATTTTAATATTGTTTAATATCAATTAAAAATTATTTAATAATTAAAACCATGTTTTTAAATTACAGAAAATTCCCAGAAAATTCCAGAAAATTGTGAAAAATCCAGATTTTAAAATTTTGAAAAATCAGGGGGTTTATAATCTACCCCCCTTAATAGGATTGCGTCCTCGCAATCAAAGAGTAACCGGTCAACAGAGATGATGCGGTCGCAAGCATCGTTTGAAATACATCACAAGATACTTTAGGGAAATACCGTTTTCCTAAAATGAAAGTTATGCACTTCCAGAGAAAATCTAGTTAAAGAAAAAAACTACAAATTTTATGAAAACCAGGTTATTATTAACAAGTTGCAATTTACTAGGTTGGGGCTGAGATCACGAACCAAGAGGCACGAACTAAACAACACTAAAAACGGATAACTATGAATCACTTACGCGCATCAGCTACTCCACGAGTCTGCACGTTCTCCACGGTCTTCGCTGGAGCTTGTCCGTGTCCTTGCAGTTGATTCCTCTACTGCTGTTGAGCCTGCTGGAAGAAGGTTGCCTGAGGTGCCAAGGGTGGCCTCGGTATCGGTGAAGCTTGCAATGCTGGAGAGGCTGACCGTGGTGTTGGTAACACTTGCTGGTTACCTGTTGGTGCTCTGTCTCGACGCTCAGGGCATTCTTTTAATAAATGTTGACTGGATCCGCAAGCTACGCACAATCTCTTCTTTCGTCTGCACTCGTCCTCAGTGTGGCCTCGCTGGTGACAATATGGACAGACAGGTATTGCCGGTGGAGATGCTTCTGGTGGCTGGTGTACGTGAGACTCCCTTGCGATTCCTGCCTGCGGTGCTCCAGCTGGTGCTAATGTGGCGGGTTGAAGATTCGTCAATGCTTTCTCTCGATGCTGGGGGCAATCCTTGGCCAAGTGTTCATTGGTTCCGCAAATCAAGCATAATCCTAACTTACGTCTGCACCCGCTCTCAATGTGGCCTTGCTTGTGACAATGTTGGCAGGTAGGCAGTACTTGCGGAGATGCTTCGGGTGGCTGCTGCATATGAGGCTTCTTTGAAGCTCCTTCCTGTGGTGTTCCGGCTGGTGTTGACGTGGCTGGTTGGCGAATCACCACTGGTTTCTCTCGACGTTCTGGGCAATCCCTTACCACATGCTTCTTGGATCCACAAGATAGACATTGTCCCAGTCTGTGTCGGCATTCCTTAGCAAGGTGGCCTACCTTGCCACAGTAGTGACAAGTAGAAAGGAATGAGGCTCCTGATGCTGCTCTCGGTGGTGGATTTATCTGTGGTCGCTTTGCAGCTCTTTCTTGTTGTGATTGGTCTGGTGCTGACGCATACGGCCGCTTCTGGCTGGACTCGATCCTTGGGGTGAACTCCACGGGTCTTGCTGCAGTAAGGACGTCCTCGTCGAAGGTAGTTGTATTTGAACTGTTTGGCCTCCGTGACTCCGAGCTAGTTCTATCGATGGAGTTCTCCGATTGGTTTTGTTGAGCTTCTTGTTGCACCCTCTGATAGGCTTGCATCATTATGTAGAACATGCGAAACATCTGTTGTTCGTTCATAGGCGGTCCCAATGGGAAGGAAGGCATCGGTGGAGTAGGCTGCGTCGAGGGTGGAACGTCATCTTGGTGGATTCTTGAGGCAGGCTGACTTGCTTGACTGCCTTGTGATGATTGGCCTTCACCGACTGGTATCACATCGTCTTCTTGGATAACCACAACGGTTTGTGGTATTTCTGCATGAGCCTCGTTGCTGGCTTATGGGTCCATTTTCCTGTATCCAAAATAAACGATAAGAGGCGCACAGGAATCAAGGCAGGATGCAAGTCAATAAATTAATTCAAATAGATATCAAGAACGATTCAAGCAAGTGGATGAGATCTTAAAACTTATCCTATCTTATTGCAGGCCTGTTCGGTCCCTGAGTTGAAACCGAACAATTTAGGCGTAGACCTGCATGGGCCACCACAAAAACCATGTCACGCCCCAGTCCTAAAATGCCGAGGGACTGAGCACGTGAGCAATGGCCAGCAGCACGCACCGATGGACAACCCAATTTAATGGATCCATCAGGGCATGCTTAAGCTGTAGTCTAACAGTAAATAGAACCAATGATACAGGTCACAGATTATTCTAATCTCATCCATAATAGATAAACACAGAGTAACTGCCAGAAATAATGCAATAGAATAAATAAGCAAATCTCAAATAAATATCTCGGAAAACAATCCGAGAATATGTCTGGTACAACAATCGCAAACAGACAGGAAATAATCAACTGAAAATAGAAATAACTGACTACATACGGCCAATGCTCAGGAGAAGTCCTCTGGTGCGAGCTCGTCTTCAGGTCCTGGTACAGCTCCTAGAAGTGCTCTGGTACGAGGTATCTCTGGATGGATCTCTTCAGCTATACCTGGGGACATAGTCCATTCCAGGTCCTCAGGGGACATAACAAGGTACAGATAATACAAGCCAAAATATAAGCAGTGCAGCAAAATTAAATGAAACAGCAGGGTAAACTATGTAACCAGCTAAGTGATAAATGCAAGTTGAGAGCATCACTAGAACTCAGGCTGAGATACTACCAGCTCTGTGTCGGGGAGCCGGTAGCAGTAATAACACGTAAAGGGTCTAGCTCTGCTGGAGAGTCTATGACCTCACACTAATAGTATATATATATGAAAACAGCCTGTAGCCTGTGTGTATCTCCCTATCCAATGTAATCACACGTCTCATGTCCATGACACGCAAGATCATAACTAATACAGCAGTCATATAATGTCTAGGAATAAACTGTCCATGTCATAACCTGTATCCTATACAGAATCATCGTGAATATCTCAAGAGGATTCTGTCTCATGAATAGTGTCAAGTGTCCTGGGTTTTGTTGTACTTGATAGGACAAGTACCAAGAGTAAGGGTATCGAATATCCATCTCTAAATGACGTACCCAACACCGCGTACGGTGTTGGCACCCGACTATGATCGGACACTAGGTACGTCACACGTTTCCTAGGTTAAGCAGTTAAAATAAGTTTATATTTAAATCTACAAGAAATCAAGTAAACTACTATGTCAAGAATTACTGAGATTTGGCAAGCTTTACTTGCCCACTAATGCATAATTAAGTCCTGAAAAATAATTAGCAAGCTGCAGGGTTTGGCAAGGTACACTTGTCTGTGGTTCCGGCTCTGATTTCGGCTCTGACTTCAGTTGGATTTACAGGCGGTACTCCGGTTGATGAAACAAATATCACCATCAGATCCAAAAAATATCAATCAGCTAGAAACGCCTGTCCTTGAGTCCAATTTGGAGACAAGGGCAAAAACGGCAATTTCGGGTCAAAACAGGGTCCACATGCGGGCCACTTTGCACCGAAAAACGTGTCCGGGTCAAAGGTCTCCAAATTCACCAAACTTAGTGTCAACAGGTCAGGAACGATGATACGAACCCAACGGAACTTCCAGAATTGGATTCCGATGAGCCGAACACAAAATCGCCCGTCGAGCGGGGCCTGTGGGGCCCACAACACGCGATTTCGTCAACGTTCTCAGAATCGAACCAAACTTGACCCACAGGACCAACGTATTGCTATGAGTCCGATGGCGTAAGTTTCGTCTCGATCCGACGTGTGTACACAAAGTTAGGGTGAATTGTAGAAAAGTCAGATACGGGGCGATGTCTGCGGATACGCGTTGATTCCGGTGTGCACGCACACCCGAATCAGCTTCTGCGAAATCCTGCACGTCCGTATCGACGACGCGCACGTATCTGTGAAGACCGCGCGCGACCAAGTCGTTCCGTTTGGCGGGACGAACTCGGTTCCGGGGTAAAACAAGGTCTGGTTTTTCCTTTTTTGGATCGCCGTGTGCGATCACCACAGGACGCGATGTCCCAAACGGTTTATCCGGGCACCGAGAGGGTCATACAGGCTTCACAACGCAATTTGCGGAATTGAAAACAGAGCTACGAACAAAAAGTTACACGCACCTGAAGGGGACCCGAAAACCGGGGTCTGGATCGTGTCCGACACGTGTCCGACTCGTGTCGGACACAGGGGAAGAATCTAGGGTTAGGGTTTGGGGGGACGCTGGCTTAGCTCCGGCGGGGGAGGCCGGGCTAAGGTGGAGGGGGCTGGGGCACGGGCGGCCGGGCTCGTCGGAGGCGGCGCGGGGACGCGGCGGAGCTGCACGGCGGAGGCGGTGCTGTTGCCGCTGCGGCTGCTGACTGCTGCTGTGAGCTGCGGTGGCCGTCGCCGGAGACGAAGGGGGAGGGGAGGAGGAGAGCTGGGCTGCGGCGTCGAGGCGGAGGGGTGCTGCGAGCGGCGGTCGACGGAGGCGCAGCGGCGAGGCGGAGCGTGGAGGCTGGGGGGCTGACGGTGGAGGCTCGACGAGAGGGGGGTTTAAAGGGATGGCCGGGCGGTTGGGGGGGCCGAGATGGGCGGGGAGAGGGGCGTCGTGGCCGCGAAGCGCGGCGCGAGGTGGGCGGAGCGGCGCCGGACGCGGGCGCCGCCGGAGAACGAGGGGGCTGGGTTCGTGGGTGAGGGTGGCCGGGTTGCGGGCACGGGTCGGGTTCGGGCAGACCCGACCCGACCCGACCCGGTAGGGCTGGGCTGGGTTTGGGTTCGGCCCAATGGGCCGGGCCGCAGGCTGGATTCGTGGGCTGGGTATTTTATAATAATAATAATAATAATAATAATAATAAATAATTATCAGTAAATAATTAATAAATAAATTAATTAAATAAATACTTTTAGGCATTTAAAAAATAGGTTTGAGGTCCGATAAATTCCAGAAAAATTGTCCTAAGTCCAGTTTTTTATTTTACATCCAAAAATATTATTTTCATAATATTTTAATACTGTTTAATATCAATTAAAAATCATTTAGTAAATAAAACCCTGTTTTTAAATTATAGAAAATTCCCAGAAAATTCCAGAAAATTGTGAAAAATCCAGATTTTAAAATTTTGAAAAATCAGGGGGTTTACAAAACTATTGGTGGGTCAGCACTTTTATAAGTACTGGTGAGATAAAACAACTGAACAGAAATAAGCGTTCACTCAAACCAACACTAAGTAATCATGTTATAAAATATTACATTACTAGTGATCTTTCTAGTTTTACCTAGGTTCGTTTTATGCAGTTCTAGTAGAGTCATATTACATTATTTGGAAACATATTTGGAAACAAAGTTTCATATGCGATAAGCAAGACAAGCAATCGTTCATGTTCAGGGTGTGCGCAGCGTGTCTCGTGAGACTCCAGGGTCAAATGCATAGCTAGACACACATGCACGATCTTAGGGGCAGTCCTCTATCCAAGCCAACACAATGACTTAGATATATGCAGGGCGGTCCCTGAGTATCTCAGGATCGACAGTTGGTTGTACAGCATACCAATGACTCTTTCATCTGATGCTATGGCAGCTGTGACCCATGGTAGCTAATGACGCATGCAGTTCAGCTCTCCACCATAGCCATTGTCCGACCGCATACGAATGCATGGAACACTATCAACTAAACTCTAGTATGCAGACGAGACGAACCATCAGAACAGTTATCGTTGTTGCGGGGCAATTCGACTTATCACTTGAACACATTCAGGCATAATATGGTTCTCTCGAAGCATAGACGATAGTGAGCATGTTCATGCACTCTAGGCAAGCGTTTCAGAATTCTCGTTAAGCAGACATGTTTGTTTCAAAGACAAGCTAGGTGAGTTCGTTCATTAACATGCAAGGCAGGTTCTATCATTCTCTTATGAAAATATTATAAGCAAAAACTCATATTATTATTAAGACGTGCAAGAATCAGAGAATAAAGTTCTGCCCACTCACCTGATACATAATGCCGACGCGGAGCAGGGCATTACATACTTACCAACCAACAAAAAGTTTCGTCCTCGAAACTTCAAGGATAAACTTCTCGATATTCCGAGCAGTGATTCTGCCATTCCTCGTCGGACTCAATCGAAACAATCAAGCAATTCAAGTTCAGAAAATATTTGCACTTTGAGAATATCTATGGACTTATTGTATGGAACGCTCTATTGTAATACCATATCGATAATATCTCAAAGTCATAGCAACGGGTTTTGGGCCAAGAGATCGATTCCGCTCTGATACCATTCTGTCACACCCCGGAACCGCCCGGGGCGCCGCTCCGCCTTGTCTCGCCCCCGTATAGCCGGATTCATGTACCGGGCACGAATCACCGCGCCGGACGAGAATCACCGCGCCCGTCCCGCGGGTGCGAGGAAGGGATGTTGTGTGGCCCGCACGAGTGTATCGGGGACGTGATGCCGTGCGAGCCTGGAGTTGCGACCGTACAAGTCCAATCATTTTAAGTTGATAGTTGGCTATCATCGTATCAATCGAGTAAGGAGCGGAAAGGGACTTGTCGCAATGCAATGCATTTAGCCAATTGAGTATTCGGGACAATCGAGGGACTTGGGTTCCTTTATGCAAAGGCATTCATTCATTCGTTCCATACATTATGTGTAAACTCCCTCGACCAGATTTTAGTATTAAATAATAAATTAGGATTATTTTTGCTGATTAGGATTTATTATAATTTTTTTTATTTATTTTGCTTACATATCCTATTGATTTGTGCACCTGTCCACCACCTAATTAATTAGAGCATTACACTAATTGTTATCCCCAAACGAAGTCCACATACCCCTACTAGACATGACAGCCTACTATCCTGTACTTTGTGCAACTCACAGATGTGCTGGCATGAGTGTCGTTTTAGCTGTGCAAATATCGTTACAAACGTACGTATTTATTTTTAATTAAATTTCCTGATCTGTACCCATCTCTGTTCCAATAGGGATTTGAGGCCCAACAGGCGCCTGTATTGTCCAAACAAAAATACGTTATTATTCTACATTCAGTATACTATATTTAGTATATTGACACCGCAATAAAATTATGGCCCTACCTGCCTCTAATTAATTAGTAAACACCGTGCGCATTAATTATTAATTAATTAATATGGTGACCCGTATCACCCAAAAACCAGGCCCAGTCCCTGCCCAGGCTCACCCCCACCCCCTCAGGGCCCTTACACAGCAATTTTCCTCAATTCTGGACATTCTAGCATTTTCAGAAATATGGTGTTTTTTCCAGACAAAATGCGTAATTACGCAATTTCCCAATTAATAGGGCCTTTGTATAATTTATGAATTTATAGGGGTTTTTCTGCAAATTTTCAGTGTGAGTTGTCAACCTCCTATTGGCCGGTGAACCTACACCGTCCATTTGGACTTGGGACCCACCCAAAAATATAAGAAAAATATTCCAAAAATATCTAAAGATATTTTTATTACTTAATTACTAAAATACCCCCCATTTTTAACCTAATTACTAAAAAATCAAACCCTAAAAAACCTATAAAAACCCCAGCCCCCTCTCTCCCGAACCTCACACCACCCTCATATCCGGCCACCACCACCTCCGACCACCGCCCCCAGCCTCGCCACCTCCCCGGCCTTCCCTCCGGCCACTGCACCCCCGCCCTAGCCACCGCCACCCGCCGCCAGCATCGACCACACCACCATCACCAGCAATATCAACATCACCACCCTCACCACCCGACGCCCTAAACCGCCACCTCCGACCACCGTGAACCACCGCCACCGCCCCCATCCGCTCCGCCCCGACGCCCTCTACCGGACCAACCCACCCCCACCGCCCCACGACACCCACACCTGCCTCCAGCTCCCCCACAGTGCCCCCCCACCGACCTTCCCCGACCACGACCCGAGCCCCTCCCTACCTCCCTAATCTCCACCGCCGGCCACCACAGACCACCGCCACCACCACCGAACTCTTCGCCGTCGCCCCCTCCGTCGATCCCCCACCCTGCACCGCCGCCTCCGCTATCGCCTGCGGCACTGCAGCCGCTGCAAGCTGCTGTTGCTGCTGACAGCCACTGCTGTTGCAGCCGCCGTCCCGGCCAGCCACCGGCCGCTCCGCCGCCGTCCTTCCGCCGGCGACGAGCCGTGGGCCCCCTACTAGTCAGGTATATACCCCCCTATAAATACGTATTTACGTATATTTCTATATATGTATGTATATATGTATATATATATGTATAGATATATATATATTTATATATATTAATATATATATTAATATATATATTATTATATATATTTAATTATATATTAATATTATACTGTATACAGTATATATATACTATATTATTATATATTTAACATAAAATATGTATATTTATGTATATACATGTATATATATATCTATGAATATTTATATATATATTTATATATAATGTATTATATATTATATAATTATTATATAATTATTATATTATATTATACAGTATATATATACAGTAGGTATATATTATAAATATGTATATATATATATGTATTTTTGCATTTTTTATAATATATATATATATATATATATATATATATATATATATATATATATATATATATATATTTATTTATTTATTTATGTATATGGTAATATATATATAATTATATATTATATAATTATATTATAATTTATTATATATATATTCAGTATATATATATGTATAAAGTATACTATTATATATATTATATGTATATATATGTATTTTATTTTGTTTATATATATATTCATATACTTATATATATGTATTATGTTATATATATGTATATATATTATTTATATATATGTATACATTATACTCAGATTTTATATATATTAAATATATATATATATATATGTATTTATATTTTTAGCATATATATGTATAATATATAAGTATATATATGTATATATAAATATATTTTGTATTATATATATATTATTATATATATAAGCTATATATGTATATATATATATATATATATATATATATATATATATATATATATATATATATATATATATCTTACCTTATTTTTATTATTATTATTACAAATATGTATATATATATTATTACATATATAAATATTATGTAGTATATAAAATATATATATAGTATATATATTTCTTCTTGCATTTGTATATATGTATATAAATATATATGTACTTATATTTATTTATCTCTATGTATGTATTTATGTATACTTATATATATATAATATGTAATATTATTATATATTATTTTGCTCTAATATTATATATGTATTAAATACATATATATTATTATGTCTTTATTTACATAAGTATAAATGCTATATATAGTATATATTATATATATACTATATATAGGGCTTTACATATATCTATATTTAAGCATAAATATATACTATATTATTTAATGTACGTATTTTAAATGATATTTACGAACCCTGTACATCTTAAACAGAGTACACCTACCACGCAGTCAGTGACCCCTGGTCACAGGACCCCTCAGATTTGACTACAAGTACAGGTCTTTGGCACGCCCAGCTCAGAGAAGTAGGCAAGTATACATTGCCAAGTTTTTACTGTTTAATTATTAACTATTGAATGTTATTGTTAGTAAATTTACATATAACAGTATGTATCTGAGACTGCCTCGGGTACCGTCAACAAGTACGTTGACAAGTAGTGTAACTGACTTAGATTCTAGTCAACCTACTTGACAGCTGCGAGGGTATCCTAATATCCTCCTAGACCTTAACAAATGTACACGCAACAATGTTGTACTTCATTTTGGGATGCAAGTTTACGTAGTTGATTAGCTACCAGTACGTACGATGTGCATCAAAGCTTAGCTAAAAAATCAGGTAAGTTACGACTTGACATTTAGCTACATTGGACGGAGAGAACAACTAGTAGACGTATGGGACACCCACCTCTTTTATACAGATACCGTACTCGACGGAGTGATACGGATATTATATATATATATTACCGTTACCATGCTCTTCGGAGATGGGGAATTACAGAGTGCCCTTGAACGGGGGCATATGTGGCATATACTAGCCAGTCACTACGGTTGGTGAATTACGTCAGCATATGTCTAGCCCATACTTTCCCATACGTACTAAGTTGTCTCACATTGCATTCACTTAGATGGCTAGCACACCCTCTATTTATTTATTCAGTATTTATATACATGGCATGCTTTTATGTATCTTGTTATGTCCCACTAAGGACCTGGTCCCCTTCCAGATTTAGATGAGGCATTCCACCCCACAGTGTATGGACCTGGACAAGAGACTACATATGCCACTAAGGAGGAGTTAGAGGAGCTGCCAGCAGAGTCTGCCTGATCATTAGTAGTAAGTGCACTGGAGCTGAACCCTTCTCCTGATCTTGGTGCACCCGGAGCAGAAGCTTCTTTTCCACTGATCTCCAATGGAATGTTCATCTGAAGACGGAGCTTCATTACCTAGATAGATGATACTCTAGTCTATCTTATTTTCTGTACTTCTATCTTTTGTAGTGGGTTTGTTCCCACCAGATATCTGATTTGTACTATGACACTTCAGCTTAGTACTTATATATATTTCAGCACCTATTCCAGTATTCCTTGATATTTTATGGATGAGATTAGATTTACCTGTATTAAACTTGTAGTATTTTAGGACAGCGTAGCACGTCTCTTTAGGGTCCATTAAATTGGGTAAACCCTTAGTGACATGTCAGCTGGCCAATGCCACGTGGCCTGGTTTCGTATATTTTGGGACTGGGGTGTGACATGGTTTTAGTGGTGGCCCATGCAGGTCCAGTTAATTGCTAGTGGTATGATAACATGCCCAGCAAGCCTGCTATAGGATAGGAATACTAGGTCTCATCCACACTGACTTATCCTTAATCTTTTCATCCTGCTTGATTATTATATTCCTTCATACTTTTCTAATTATTCTATCTTTTTCAGAAATATGGACATACCCAGTGGACACGCGATTGATGGGGCTGACCAAGCAACAGACCCCTCGCCAGATGTCCAGAGGACCCCAACCCCCCCGAGAGACCAAACCCCGAGAAGGATGCTGGTCTATCCGGCAACCCCGTACCTTCATCAGAATCCTTCCCAGGAAGCAACACCAGCCCAGCAAGAAGGGCAAACTTCCCAGGCACCGACACCACAGGCGGAGACACCTTTGCCTCCACCTCCAGCCCTCCCAGCCCTGATGACACAACTTGAGGGACAACCTCAGATATTCCAATTTTTTCAGGCCATGTTGCAGGCTCAGTGGCAACAGACTGAAGCTTGAGACAGTGTTTGATGACAGCTCTAGAAAGGATAGTTGCCCCAGCACCAGCACCTGTCCAACCAACTGGCACTGTCCGAGGCTTTCGTCGGATGAGCCCGGGAACCTTTTCAGGCAGCGAAACTCCAGAAGAGATCTCAGACTGGATCTCTAATATGGAAATGCTGCTAGAAGGTTCACAGCTTCACCTTGACCTATGGATGACCGCAGTAAGGGCCCAACTAAAAGGCAACGCCCATCACTGGTGGGACTCCATAGAGCGCAGCGTCGGCAAGAACCATACTTGGGAACAATTCCTGGAATACTTCAATGCAAAGTACTTCCCAGCCACGGTCAGAAATGCTCTGTATTCCCAGTTCCTGCATTTGGAACAAGGGAATATGACCGTCGACGCCTACGACGCAGAATTCAGTCGACTTAGTCGATTTGGGGCCGTCCTGATACCTAACGAACTGGAGAAGGCCATGAGGTTCCATCAAGGCCTTACCTTCGAGCTCCAAAGGTATACTACGGCGTAGTCGAGAATCTCCTATAAAGAGGTTCTTTCAGAGGCGAGAATGCAGGAAGCCATTGGCCGAGGAGCAAGGCACTATAACCCAACCATACCGGCGAGAAACCAGCCTGGAATGGGAGGACCAATCCATCGTCCGGGAATACAGTCACAGCAAAAGACGGTGCCATATCAGCACTAGGAACTTCCAACTTGTCACCATTGTGGCAATAAGGGACATTATGCCAAAAACTGCCGAAGGAAGCATGGACTATGCCTAATATGTGAAGAAAGTCAACATATGGCCAAAGACTGCCCACAACACAGAGAGGCAGCACCCCAGAACGGGCAAAGACCAGCAGCACCAACCCAGAGAATGCTACCCTCTACTGGAGGTCAGCATCCCCCAGCATCTGGAAGATTTCAGAGGGGACCACCCTTGGCTACCCAGGAAGCACAGTTCAACCAAGCCAGACAACAGACCGGAGGGCAAAGGCACGGACATGCCTTTGCACTAGCAACAGTTGCAGAGGAGCCGAAAGGTGAAACTATTACAGGTACCATTTTAGTTGCATCATTACCTGCAACCGCATTATTTGATTCTGGCACTACACTGTCTTTCATATCTAGTAGTTTCGTAGCCATGCACAAACTAGCCACTTTTCCACTGCCTAAGCGCTGGAAAATTCTTACCGGAGGAGGCATCGTACCGATTACCAACACTATTAAAACGTGCTCGGTAATCGTGTATAGTAGAGTAATGAGAACGCGATTCTTAGTACTTCCAATACCAAACTCCGAAGTTGTCTTAGGCATGGACTGGTTAAGCCAGTACAATGCTATACTAGACTGCGGGAAAGAAAGCATCATCTTTAGACCACCAGGTTACCCAGAGTTCGAGTACATATAGGTATAAATAGGGTATAGATAGTACCTAGAATAGCAAATCATAGTGGTTAACCCTAATTACCTGGTGACTTACAGTATCCGACCTAAATTATTTTCCCACCCTCTAGATAATAATCAGGTCTAAGCCAAAACAGATAGATAGATTACTAGACATTGATTGATAGGCTCAAACCTATGAATGAAGTAATAGTTAAGTACTACAGGTAGTTACCAAATTAGATTGAAGGAGAAAATATCGACAGATGTTAGCCTTGAGTTGGATACCGTGAACTACCAATAATGTACGACCAGTTATAAACCTGATGGTACCCATATAATTGGATAAAGGGTACGCATAGAGTAAAGTAGGAGAAACCTCAGGTTTGAGATAAAAAAAGGGTAGAGTGGCAACAAGATAAGATTCGTGACAAGTACCTGACCTAAATTGGTCATTCGTACGGTGGAGAAGGTAAAAAAAATCCAAGGACACTTGCGAGCAACGCAGGACAGACAAAAGCACTGGGCAAACATACATCGATGACCTCTAGAATTCCAAGTTGAAAGAACATGTGTTTTTAAAAGATCTCACCTACCCGAGGAATTATCAGATTTGGAGGAAGAGGAAAACTGAGTCCGAGGTACATCGGACCCTTCGATGTATTAAAACGCATCGGAAAGGTTGCTTACAAGCTAGCCTTTACCTCAGACATTGGAAGGAGTACATGACGTCTTCCACATATCTCAGCTAAGGATCCAAGTCATGTGCTGGACCACTCAGAGATCACTGTCGGCCCGAGTTTATCGTACCAGGAGGAGTCCGTAGAGATCCTAGATCGAAGCGAGAAGGTGTTGTAAGGCCAGACTATCCCTCTATTTCATATTGCATGGAGACATCATACACCAGGCGAGTCAACCTGGGAACGAGAAGAGGATATTCGACAGCGTTTCCCCCATCTATTTCCAGACCAGGGTATGTCCTAATTTTTCAAATCAAGTCTGTTTTTATTTCGAGGACGAAATATACTAAGGAGGGTAGATTGTAAACTCCCTCGACCAGATTTCAGTATTAAATAATAAATTAGGATTATTTTTGCTGATTAGGATTTATTACAATTTTTTTTATTTATTTTGCTTACATATCCTATTGATTTGTGCACATGTCCATCACCTAATTAATTAGAGCATTACACTAACTGTTATCCCCAAACGAAGTCCACATACCCCTACTAGACATGACAGCCTACTATCCTGCCCTTTGTGCAACTCACAGATGTGCTGGCATGAGCGTCGTTTTAGCTGTGTAAATATCGTTACAAACGTACGTATTTATTTTTAATTAAATTCCCTGATCTGTACCCATCTCTGTTCCAATAGGGATTTGAGGCCCAACAGGCGCCTGTATTGCCCAAACAAAAATACATTATTATTCTACATTCAGTATACTATATTTAGTATATTGATACCACAATAAAATTATGGCCTTACCTCCCTCTAATTAATTAGTTAATACTGTGCGCATTAATTATTAATTAATTAATACGGTGACCCGTATCACCCAAAAACCAGGCCCAGTCCCTGCCCGGGCTCACCCTCACCCCCTCAGGGCCCTCACACAGCAATTTCCCTCAGTTCTGGACATTCTAGCATTTTCAGGAATATGATATTTTTTCCAGACAAATTGCGTAATTATGCAATTTCCCAATTAATAGGGCCTTTGTACAATTTATGAATTTACAGGGATTTTTCTGCAAATTTCCAGTGTGAGGTGTCAACCTCCTATTGGCCGGTGAACCTAAACCGTCCATTTGGACGTGGGATCCACCCAAAAATATCAGGAAAATATCCTAAAAATATCTAAAGATATTTTTATTACTTAATTACTAAAATACCCCCCATTTTTAACCTAATTACTAAAAAACCAAACCCTAAAAAACCTATAAAAATCCCAGCCCCCTCTCTCCCGAACCTCACACCACCCTCATCTCCGGCCACCACCACCTCCGACCACCACCCCAGCCTCGCCACCTCCCCGGCCTTCCCTCCGGCCACTGCACCCCCGCCCTAGCCACCGCCACCCACCGCTAGCATCGACCACACCACCATCACCAGCAACATCAGCATCACCACCCTCGCCACCCGACGCCCTAAACCGCCACCTCCGACCACCGTGAACCACCGCCACCTCCGACCACCGTGAACCACCGACACCGCCCCCATCCGCTCCGCCCCGACACCCTCTACCGGACCAACCCACCTGTCACGCCCCAGTCCCAAAATGTCGTGGGACTAGACACGTGGCAATGGCCAGCAGTACACATCGATGGACATCCCAATTTAATGGATCCATCGAGCATACTTAAGCTGTAATATAGGACTACAATATCATATCAAAACTAATCTCATCCATCACAGAATAATAAGAACAACAGCAAATAAAAGAAAGTACATCATGTCCATTCTCAGTAGAGTATGTCGGGGAACAACCCGACCAGAGTCTAAAACATTGGTTCAACCGACCAGAACAAAAGAGTCCAAAATAAAGTATCGGAAGAGTACAAATAACATAATCTCAAGTAAAATCTTCTGCCATCACCTCTGCTTCTATGTTATGTTCTCCCTCAGTAACAGCTCCTGGTACAGCTTCAGCTCCTGTCCCGTAAACCTCGGGATAATGCTCTTCTGCTAAACCTGGGGACATCATCCATTCCAGGTCCTCAGGGGACATAGCAAGGTACAAATAATACAAGCCAGAAATAAATGCAGTGAAATAGTAAATGAATAAGCAGGGTAACTACATAACCATCTAAGTGAAAATGCAACTGAGAGCAACACTAGTACTCAGGCTGAGACTGCTACAAGCTCTGTGTCGGGGAGCCGGTAGCAGCAATATCTAGTAGTGGTCTAGCTCTGCTCGAGAGTCTACAACCTCACAATAGTAGTATATATGTATAGAACAGCCTGTAGCCTGTGTGTCTCTCCCCACCCAATGTAACCACACGTCTCATGTCCATGTCACGTGAGATCAGATCTAATGCAACAGTCATAAACTAAGAATATATAACTATGTCCATCCTGTATCCTATACAGAATCACCTTGAATATGTCAGGAAGATTCTGTCAATGTATGGTGTCAGGTGTCCTAGGTTATAGTGTACTTGATAAACAAGCACGAGAATATAAAGGGTCTCGAATATCCATCACTAAATGACGTACATAACTCCGCGTACGGGGTTGGCACCCGACTGTGATCGGACACTAAGTATGTCATACGGTCCTAGGTTATAACATGTACAATAGTCCAGAAAATAAAGCAAAAGAACTAAATAAACTAATAAACTGCAATTTATGGCAATGTACACTTGCCTGGGATTGGAATATCAGTGGCGGTCCTTGTAACAGTGGGTTCAGCAATAATTCCTCCAAAAGCTGAAATGAACATTACCAACAGTCTCAGAACATAGGAAATAGTTAGAAACGCCTGTCCTTGAGTCCAGTTTGGACACAAGGGCAAAAACGACATTTCTGGGCCAAAGCGGGTCCATGTGTAGGTCGCTTTGTACCGAAAACCGGGTCAGGGTCAAAGGTCTCCAAATTAGTCCAACTTAGTGTCAACAAGTCAGGAACGTTGATACGAACCCAACGGAACTTCCAGAGTTGGATTCCGATGAGCCGTTCTCAAAATTGCCCGTCAGGTGGAGCCTGTGGGCCCACGACACGCGATTTTCCAACGTTCTCAGAATCGAACCAAACTTGACCCACAGGACCAGCGTATTGCTACGAGTCCGATGGCGCAAGTTTCGTCTCGATCTGACGTGTATACACTAAGTTACAGCAAGAATCAGAAAGTACGGATACGGGACGATGTCCGCGGATACGCACTGATTCCGGTGTGCACGCACATCCAAATCAGCTTCTGCGAAAACCCGCACGTCCGTATCTACGATGCTCACGTGTCGGTGAAGACCGCACGCGACCAAGTCGTCCCGTTTGGCGGGGCGTACTCGATACCGGGGTGAAACAGGGCTAAGTTTTTCCTGGTTTTGGATCGCGGTGTGCGATCACCATAGGACGCGATGCCCCGAGCAGTTTGTCTGGGCACCGAGAGGGTCTAACAGGCTTCGCAAAGAAACTTACGGAACATGAAACAGAGCTACGAGTAGGAAGTTGTGAATACCTGAAAGAAGGCTGAAAATCCGAGTCTTAAGTGTCCAAAATTGTGTCCTGAACTCTAGGGTTTACTGTGTCCTGCCTTGTGTCCGGTCGTGTCCAGGCTTGAACTCGCGTCCTGGGTCGTGTCCACACCTGCCAGAGTCGGCCTGGGGTTTAGGCGAAAGCGTCGCGGGTCCCGGGGTGGTCGTCGACGCCCTGGTTGGCCGGATCAGCGCCGGAGAAGGGAAAGAAGCGCTGGAGTCCGCTCCCGGAGGTTCTGGTCGAGGTCCAGGGGTTCGGCGGGTGGTAGCTGGAGGTTCTGCGGCCGGGTCCGGGGTCTGGGAGGTGGCGGCGGAGTCTGGAGGTACTGGAGGAGTCGGCCGGAGATTCAGAGCTCGCCGGAGAAGAAAGATTGGAAGGAGATTTCCGGCGGCCGGCTTGGGATTTATATAGGGAAAAAGGTAGGGGATCGGCCGGAGGTTGCCGGAAACTGAAGGGGAAGGGTCGCCAGTTCCAGGGGAGGGGAATGGATAGGTCGGCCGGCGGCCACGGCGGCGGAAACGGCCGCCGGCCAGGCGAGGGGTCGGGGCTCTTCAGTTTTGGGGGTTAGGGTTTAGAACGGGTCTGGTGCTGGCGGGTCGGGTTCTTACCCGGATCCGACCCGCTAGCCTGAGCGGTTCGGTCTAGATAGACCGGCCGGTCCGGTCCGGGTTAATCACTGGGTTTGGGTTGGTTTATTTAATATATAGGTTTAAAAATTCACAGAAATTGCTAATTAATTCCAGAAAATTTAATTGTAAAAATTCTTAAAATTTTCAGGTGATTACAATCTACCCCCCTTAAGAAAATTGCGTCCTCGCAATTTAAAGATTAAACTACTAACAGAACAGAACTACAAGAATTAAAATTTTCTTAAGGTATACCTGCATCCTCGAATAAGTGGGGGTACTTCTGTCGCATGGTATCTTCCCTCTCCCAAGTAGATTCACCAGGAGAGTGTTGCTTCCAAGCCACACGAACCAGTTTAATTGTATGCCCTCTCAGTGTCTTCTCACTGGTGCCAAGTATACCCACTGGTTGTTCTTCGTATCTCAGGCTTGGACCTACGGCGATCTCTGAATGATCCACTATGTGACTTGGGTCAGTCACATACCTTCTCAACTGTGAGACATGGAACACATCATGCACTCCCTCTAAAGATGGAGGTAATGCAAGACGATAGGCCACCTCACCAATGCGCTCCAGGATATCGAAGGGCCCAATGTACCTTGGACTCAACTTGCCTCTGCTCCCAAAGCGGATGGTTCCTCGAGTATGTAAAATCCTCAGAAATACATGTTCTCCTTCCTTGAACTCTAATGAACGTCGGTGTGTATCAGCCCAATGCTTCTGTCTGTCCTGAGCTGCCCGAAGATGATTCTGAATTTGTTTAACCTTCTCCACAGTTTGCATCACCAACTCTGGTCCTAAGATTTGTCGCTCTCCGACATCACTCCAGCATATTGGCGATCTGCACTTCCTACCGTATAACGCCTCGAAAGGTGCCATCTTGATGCTTGCCTGGTAACTGTTGTTGTAGGAGAACTCTACCAAATGCAAATGATCTTCCCAAGACCCTCCAAAGTCTAACATACAGGATCGCAGCATATCTTCCAAAATCTGGATTGTACGTTCTGATTGACCATCTGTTTGGGGATGATAGTCAGTGCTAAATTTTAGTCTGGTTCCAAGACTTTCTTGCATACTTCTCCAGAAATGAGAGGTGAATCTTGAATCTCGATCTGATACGATACTAACCGGCACTCCATGCAATCTTACTATTTGTCTCATATACATGTCGGCTAGTATCTCCGTGGACTGTCCGACTCTAAACGGCAAGAAGTGTGCTGACTTAGTGAGTCGATCCACGATAACCCATACCGCATCTTTTCCACTAGGGCTCCTTGGAAATCCTGTGACGAAGTCCATGGTGATATGTTCCCACTTCCATTCTGGTATGGGAAGCGGCTGCAACATTCCTGCAGTCCTCTGATGCTCGGCTTTCACTTGTTGGCAGACTAAGCATTTAGCTACAAATCTGGCAATCTCTCTCTTCATTCCATGCCACCAATAGTACTGTCTTAGATCTCGATACATCTTTGTTCCTCCTGGATGAACAGAGTATATGGAACTATGTGCTTCAGTCATTAGTTCTTGTCTCAGTTCTCCATTTGGAACATATAGACGATCTCCGCACCTTAATGTTCCATCCTCATGTATGCGAAGCCCTGTCTGCAAACCTGCTTCTGTCTTCTCTTTGAGTCTTCGAAATCTTGCATCAGTAGGCAAAGCTTCCTTAATCCTTTCCACGAGCGATGACTTCACTTCCAAATTAGCCAGCAAGCCACACTGCCTTGGTAGAATAACCTCTATCTGGAGCTCCTGTAGATCTTTCAATAGCTCAGGCTGTACCGTCAAGTAATAAGCTGTAGGCTTCCTGCTAAGTGCATCTGCTACTACATTCGCCTTCCCTGGGTGGTATTGCAGATCTATATCAAAGTCCACCATCAACTCCAGCCAGCGTCTTTGCCTCATGTTAAGCTCTTTCTGGGTATATACATACTTCAGACTTTTGTGGTCAGTGAAGATTTCCACCTTCTCCCCATAAAGATAATGCCTCCAAATCTTCAGTGCAAATATTACAGCAGCTAGCTCCAGATCATGCGTTGGGTAGTTCTTCTCATGGACCTTCAACTGTCTCGATGCATAAGCAATAACTTTGCCGTGTTGCATCAAAACACATCCAAGGCCACTACCTGACGCATCGCTATAAACAACAAAACCGCCTGACCCTGAAGGAAGAGTCAAGACTGGTGCTGTTGTTAGACGCCTCTTCAATTCTTCAAAGGCCCTCTGACATTCTTCTGTCCATGCAAAGTCCTGATCTTTTCGTGTCAACTTCGTCATTGGCTCTGCAATCCTTGAGAAATTTTCTACGAACCTTCTGTAATATCCGGCAAGTCCTAGAAACTCCTCACCTCAGCAACTGATGTTGGTGTAGGCCAAGTCTCAATAGCAGCAATCTTCTCTGGATCAACTGACAACCCTTCTCCTGAGATAATATGTCCCAAGAATGGCACCTTATCCATGCAAAACTCACATTTACTGAGCTTAGCATAAAGCTTCTCCTGCCTCAACGTCTCTAGCACGATTCTGAGATGCTCTTCGTGCTCTTCGTGGCTTTTGGAATATACCAGAATGTCATCAATAAACACTACTACAAATTTATCCAAGTATTGATGGAAAACTCGGTTCATCAAGCTCATGAACACAGCAGGTGCGTTGGTTAAACCAAACGGCATTACTAAGAACTCATAGTGTCCATACTTGGTTCTAAAGGCTGTCTTCGGAATATCTTCCTTTCTCACCCTAATCTGGTGATAACCGGATCTTAGGTCAATCTTCGAAAATACCCTAGCTCCACTCAACTGATCAAACAAGTCATCAATACGAGGCAAGGGATACCGGTTCTTAATGGTCACAGCGTTTAACGCCCTGTAATCAATGCATAGGCGAACTGTTCCATCCTTCTTCGGTACAAAAAGTATAGGTGCTCCCCAAGGTGATACACTGGGCCGGATGAAACCTTTGTCCAGAAGTTCATCAACTTGCTTCTTCAACTCTACTAACTCCTTAGGTGCTAGTCTATAAACTGTTGAAGTGATAGGTTCTGCTCCTGGAGTTAAGTCTATAGTGAATTCTATTTCCCGATCAGGTGGTAGACCTGGAAGATCATCGGGAAATACATCCACAAACTCTGATATAACTCTTGGGTAACTTGACTCCCCTTCTACAGTTAATGCCCTAAGAGTTGGCTGAACACCTTGTTCTACAGCTCCTCGAAGAAATTCAAATCTGAGTGTCCAGGTGGTCTGAATATAACTTTTCCAAGCCGACAATCAAGAGTAGCATGATACTGACTTAACCAGTCCATACCAAGTACCACATCATAGTCAGGCATAGAAAAGATCAGAAATTGGGCTCGCATCTCTCTTCCACAGACTACTACTGAGCATGATCTACAGATATCACTAACAGGTATAATTCCACCTCCCGTAAGAATTCTCTTAGTCTTCGGAAGGGGTGCAGTAGCTACTCTATGTGTGGCTACGAAGCTAGCAGCTATAAATGAGTGTGATGCCCCAGAATCAAATAAAGCTACAGCAGGTAATGAAGCTACTAAGATGGTACCTGCTATAACTTCTCCAGCAATAGCTTCTTCCTGAACAGCCAATGCAAAAGCCTGACCTCGTCCCTGTGCTGGTCCCCTCTGCTGACGAGCCTGTTGGAATAGTGCTGCTTGAGGTGGCAATGGAGGTCTTGGCTGATATCCTCCTGGAGCTGGTGGTCTGACTCCTCCAACTCCCGTCTGCTGTGCTCCCACTGCTGGATAATCTGGCCTTGGTGCAGGTAGAGCTGGTCGTGGTGCTCCCTCTCGACGTGCTGTGCAGTCCCTGGATAGATGCTGGTTGGATCCGCAAACCAGGCACAATCCCAATTTGCGTCTGCACTCCTTTTCAATGTGACCTAACTTGCCGCAGAAATGACAAGTAGGTAGAGTTCTTGGTGCTGCCCTCTGCGGTAGATTCCTTTGGAGTCGCTTTGCAGAATCTCCTTGTGCTGCCTTGGATGGTACTGAGGTAAATGGCCGCTTCAGACTTGACTCCCTCCTGGTGACGCGCTCCATGCGTCGTGCCGCAGCAAGAACGTCGTTGTATGATGTAGGGGCAACAGATCCAATCAACCTCTGAAGCTCGAACCTGAGTCCGTCAAAGAATTTCTCCGCCTTCTCTTCTTCGGTAGGAATTAAAGAAGGGGCGAAACGACTCAAGCGAATGAATTCGGCATTATACTCCTCCACTGTCATGTTGCCCTGGATGAGACGGTTGAACTTATCTCGGAGTTCTGATCTAGCAACGGCTGGGATATACATCTCTTGGAAGAGTCTGGAGAACTCCTCCCAAGTGACTCGGTCATGTCCGAGCCTCCTCTCTTCAGCTAGCCACCAGTGGTGCGCGTTGTCCGTTAGTTGCATTCGGACAGCAGTCATCCATCTTTCCCGCGGAAGTTCAGCTGCTTCCAACTGATGCTGTGTATTAGTGAGCCATTCATGCACTTCAGTTGGTCCTTCCTTGCCCGAAAAGGTACGGGGCTTGAGTTGACGGAAATCAGTGATAGATCCCGTCGCTGGTCGCCTAGCTTGTGGGTTTGCCTGCTCCAATGCATTCACTAGGCTGGTTCTCAGGTTCTCTGCCTCCTGACGCTGCGCCTCCTGTTGAACTTGTTGTTGAGCTTGCATCATGGCATAAAACATCTGGAATATCTGCTGCCCGTCCATTGTTTGCCCTGGTGGGAAGGCAGGCATCTGTGGAGTGAACTGAGGCGGTGGTGGGATATCATCGCGCCTGAACCTTGAGTTATGTTGCTCATCTTGTCCACTCTGAGAGGATTGACCTCTGTTCTCTGGTGTAACCCCATCACCATAGGTAACCACAGCGTCTTGTGGTGTAAAAGGAACTTCATCTCCATTTCTCGGATCCATTTTTCTGCATGCAAAATAAACTTTATGAGAACGTTTAGTAGAGTCAAGCAGGATGCAAAATCAAGTACTTAATTCGAATGCGATATAGAGTTTCAAAAACGTTCAACAAATGGATGAGATCCTATAGCCTATCCTATCCTTTTACAGGTTTGTTTGGCCCCTAAGTTGAGACCAAACAATTTTGTCGTGACCTGCATGGGCCACCACAAAAACCATGTCACGCCCCAGTCCCAAAATATCGTGGGACTAGACACGTGGCAATGGCCAGCAGTACACATCGATGGACATCCCAATTTAATGGATCCATCGAGCATACTTAAGCTGTAATATAGGACTACAATATCATATCAAAACTAATCTCATCCATCACAGAATAATAAGAACAACAGCAAATAAAAGAAAGTACATCATGTCCATTCTCAGCAGAGTATGTCGGGGAACAACCCGACCAGAGTCTAAAACATTGGTTCAACCGACCAGAACAAAAGAGTCCAAAATAAAGTATCGGAAGAGTACAAATAACATAATCTCAAGTAAAATCTTCTGCCATCACCTCTGCTTCTATGTTATGTTCTCCCTCAGTAACAGCTCCTGGTACAACTTCAGCTCCTGTCCCGTAAACCTCGGGATAATGCTCTTCTGCTAAACCTGGGGACATCATCCATTCCAGGTCCTCAGGGGACATAGCAAGGTACAAATAATACAAGCCAGAAATAAATGCAGTGAAATAGTAAATGAATAAGCAGGGTAACTACATAACCATCTAAGTGAAAATGCAACTGAGAGCAACACTAGTACTCAGGCTGAGACTGCTACAAGCTCTGTGTCGGGGAGCCGGTAGCAGCAATATCTAGTAGTGGTCTAGCTCTGCTCGAGAGTCTACAACCTCACAATAGTAGTATATATGTATAGAACAGCCTGTAGCCTGTGTGTCTCTCCCCACCCAATGTAACCACACGTCTCATGTCCATGTCACGTGAGATCAGATCTAATGCAACAGTCATAAACTAAGAATATATAACTATGTCCATCCTGTATCCTATACAGAATCACCTTGAATATGTCAGGAAGATTCTGTCAATGTATGGTGTCAGGTGTCCTAGGTTATAGTGTACTTGATAAACAAGCACGAGAATATAAAGGGTCTCGAATATCCATCACTAAATGACGTACATAACTCCGCGTACGGGGTTGGCACCCGACTGTGATCGGACACTAAGTATGTCATACGGTCCTAGGTTATAACATGTACAATAGTCCAGAAAATAAAGCAAAAGAACTAAATAAACTAATAAACTACAATTTATGGCAATGTACACTTGCCTGGGATTGGAATATCAGTGGCGGTCCTTGTAACAGTGGGTTCAGCAATAACTCCTCCAAAAGCTGAAATGAACATTACCAACAGTCTCAGAACATAGGAAATAGTTAGAAATGCCTGTCCTTGAGTCCAGTTTGGACACAAGGGCAAAAACGACATTTCTGGGCCAAAGCGGGTCCATGTGTAGGTCGCTTTGTACCGAAAACCGGGTCAGGGTCAAAGGTCTCCAAATCAGTCAAACTTAGTGTCAACAAGTCAGGAACGTTGATACGAACCCAACGGAACTTCCAGAGTTGGATTCCGATGAGCCGTTCTCAAAATCGCCCGTCAGGTGGAGCCTGTGGGCCCACGACACGCGATTTTCCAACGTTCTCAGAATCGAACCAAACTTGACCCACAGGACCAGCGTATTGCTACGAGTCCGATGGCGCAAGTTTCGTCTCGATCTGACGTGTATACACTAAGTTACAGCAAGAATCAGAAAGTACGGATACGGGACGATGTCCGCGGATACGCACTGATTTCGGTGTGCACGCACATCCGAATCAGCTTCTGCGAAAGCCCGCACGTCCGTATCTACGATGCTCACGTGTCGGTGAAGACCGCACGCGACCAAGTCGTCCCGTTTGGCGGGGCGTACTCGATACCGGGGTGAAACAGGGCTAAGTTTTTCCTGTTTTTGGATCGCGGTGTGCGATCACCATAGGACGCGATGCCCCGAGCAGTTTGTCTGGGCACCGAGAGGGTCTAACAGGCTTCGCAAAGAAACTTACGAAACATGAAACAGAGCTACGAGTAGGAAGTTGTGAATACCTGAAAGAAGGCTGAAAATCCGAGTCTTAAGTGTCCAAAATTGTGTCCTGAACTCTAGGGTTTACTGTGTCCTGCCTTGTGTCCGGTCGTGTCCAGGCTTGAACTCGCGTCCTGGGTCGTGTCCACACCTGCCAGAGTCGGCCTGGGGTTTAGGCGAAAGCGTCGCGGGTCCCGGGGTGGTCGTCGACGCCCTGGTTGGCCGGATCAGCGCCGGAGAAGGGAAAGAAGCGCTGGAGTCCGCTCCCGGAGGTTCTGGTCGAGGTCCAGGGGTTCGGCGGGTGGTAGCTGGAGGTTCTGCGGCCGGGTCCGGGGTCTGGGAGGTGGCGGCGGAGTCTGGAGGTACTGGAGGAGTCGGCCGGAGATTCAGAGCTCGCCGGAGAAGAAAGATTGGAAGGAGATTTCCGGCGGCCGGCTTGGGATTTATATAGGGAAAAAGGTAGGGGATCGGCCGGAGGTTGCCGGAAACTGAAGGGGAAGGGTCGCCAGTTCCAGGGGAGGGGAATGGATAGGTCGGCCGGCGGCCACGGCGGCGGAAACGGCCGCCGGCCAGGCGAGGGGTCGGGGCTCTTCAGTTTTGGGGGTTAGGGTTTAGAACGGGTCTGGTGCTGGCGGGTCGGGTTCTTACCCGGATCCGACCCGCTAGCCTGAGCGGTTCGGTCTAGATAGACCGGCCGGTCCGGTCCGGGTTAATCACTGGGTTTGGGTTGGTTTATTTAATATATAGGTTTAAAAATTCACAGAAATTGCTAATTAATTCCAGAAAATTTAATTGTAAAAATTCTTAAAATTTTCAGGTGATTACACCACCCCACCTCCACACGACACCCACAACCGCCTCCAGCTCCCGCGCAGCGCCCCCCACCGACCTTCACCGACCACGACCAGAGCCCCTCCCGACCTCCCTAATCTCCACCGTCGGCCACCACAGACCACCGCCACCACTACCGAACTCTTCACCGTCGCCCCCTCCGTCGATCCCCCACCCTGCACCGCCGCCTCCGCCACCGCCTGCGGCGCTGCAGCCGCTGCAAGCTGCCGCTGTTGCTGTTGCTGCTGATAGCCACTGCTGTTGCAGCCGCCGTCCCGGCCAGCCACCGGCCGCTCCGCCGCCGTCCTCCCGCCAGCGACGAGCCGTGGGCCCCCCTACCAGTCAGGTATATACCCCCCTATAAATATGTATTTACGTATATTTCTATATATGTATATATATATGTATATATATATGTATATATATATTTATATATATATTAATATATATATTATTATATGTATTTAATTATATATTAATATTATACTGTATACAGTATATATATACTATATTATTATATATTTAACATAAAATATGTATATTTATGTATATACATGTATATATATATATCTATGAATATTTATATATATATTTATATATAATGTATTATATATTATATAATTATTATATAATTATTATTATACAGTATATATATACAGTAGGTATATATTATAAATATGTATATATATATATTTTTGCATTTTTTATAATATATATATATATATATATGTATATATATATATATATATATATATATATATATTTATGTAAATGGTAATATATATATAATTATATATTATATAATTATATTATAATTTATTATATATATATATATTCAGTATATATATATATATATGTATAGAGTATACTATTATATATATTATACGTATATATATGTATTTTATTTTGTTTATATATATATAGATATATTTATATATATGTATATATTTTATATGTATTATGTTATATATATGTATATATATTATTTATATATTTGTATATATTATACTCAGATTTTATATATATTAAATATATATATATATATATATATATATATATATATATATATATATATATATATATATATATGTATATATGTATTTATATTTTTAGCATATATATGTATAATATATAAGTATATATATGTATATATAAATATATTTTGTATTATATATATATTATTATATATATAAGCTATATAAGTATATATATATATATATATATATATATATATATATATATATATATATATATATATATATATATTATATATATATATATCTTGCCTTATTTTTATTATTATTATTACAAATATGTATATATATATTATTACATATATAAATATTATGTAGTATATAAAATATATATATAGTATATATATTTCTTCTTGCTTTTGTATATATGTATATAAATATATATGTACTTATATTTATTTATCTCTATGTATGTATTTATGTATACTTATATATATATGATATGTAATATTATTATATATTATTATGCTCTAATATTATATATGTATTAAATACATATATATTATTATGTCTTTATTTACATAGGTATAAATGCTATATATAGTATATATTATATATATATATATTATATATAGGGCTTTACATATATCTATATTTAAGCATAAATATATACTATATTATTTAATGTACGTATTTTAAATGATATTTACGAACCCTGTACATCTTAAACAGAGTACACCTACCATGCAGTCAGTGACCCCTGGTCACAGGACCCCTCAAACTTGACTGCAAGTACAGGTCTTTGGCACGCCCAGCTCAGAGAAGTAGGCAAGTATACCTTGCCAAGTTTTTATTATTTAATTATTAACTATTGAATGTTATTGTTAGTAAATTTACATATAACAGTATGTATCTGAGACTGCCTCGGGTACCGTCAATAAGTACGTTGACAAGTAGTGTAACTGACTTAGATTCTAGCCAACCTACCTGACAGCTGCGAGGGTATCCTAACATCCTCCTAGACCTTAACACCTGTACACGCAACAATGTTGTACTTCATTTTGGGATACAAGTTTACGTAGTTGATTAGCTACCAGTACGTGCGACGTGCATCACGGCTTAGCTCAAAAATCAGGTAAGTTACGACTTGACATTTAGCTACATTGGACGGGGAGAACAACTAGTAGACGTATGGGACACCCACCTGTTTTATACAGATACCGCACTCGACGGAGTGATACAGACGTTATATATATATTACCGTTACCATGCTCTTCGGAGATGGGGAATTACAGAGTGCCCTTGAACGGGGGCATATGTGGCATATACTAGCCAGTCACTACGGTTGGTGAATTACGTCAGCATATGTCTAGCCTACACTTTCCCATACGTACTAAGTTGTCTCACATTGCATTCACTTAGATGGCTAGCACATCCTCTATTTATTTATTCAGTATTTATATACATGGCATGCTTTTATGTATCTTGTTATGTCCCACTGAGGACCTGGTCCCCTTCCAGATTTAGATGAGGCATTCTACCCCACAGTGTATGGACCTGGACAGGAGACTAAATATGACACTGAGGAGGAGTTAGAGGAGCTGCCAGCAGAGTCTGCCTGATCATTAGTAGTAAGTGCACTAGAGCTGAACTCTTCTTCTGATCTTGGTGCACCCGGAGCAGAAGCTTCTTTCCCACTGATCTCCAGTGGAATGTTCATCTGAAGACGGAGCTTCATTACCTAGATAGACGATACTCTAGTCTATCTTATTTTCTGCACTTCTATCTTTTGTAGTGGGTTTGTTCCCACCAGATATCTAATTTGTACTATGACACTTCAGCTTAGTACTTATATATATTTCAGCACCTATTCCAGTATTCCTTGATATTTTGTGGATGAGATTAGATTTACTTGTATTAAACTTGTAGTATTTTAGGACAGCGTAGCACGTCTCTTTAGGGTCCATTAAATTGGGTAAACCCTTAGTGACATGTCAGCTGGCCAATGCCACGTGGCCTGGTTCCGTATATTTTGGGACTGGGACGTGACATTATGCCCCCTTATACGATAACATCTCGGGGCAACAATCGAAACCAGGATTCCGGATCTTAGGGACTGTGGCATGCCTATCGCTCCCTCGGACGATCCAGTACCTGCAAGCAAGTAAACTGTTGGTGGGTCAGCACTTTTATAAGTACTGGTGAGATAAAACAACTGAACAGAAACAAACATTCACTCAAACCTATACTAAGTAATCATGTTATAAAACATTACATTACTAGTGATCTTTCTAGTTTTATCTAGGTTCGTTTCATGCAGTTCTAGCATAGTCATATTACATTGTTTGGAAACATGTTTGGAAACAGAGTTTCATATGCGATAAGCAAGACAAGAAATCGTTCATGTTCAGGGTGTGCGCAGCGTGTCTCGTGAGACTCTAGGGTCAAATGCATAGCTAGACACACATGCACGATCTTAGGGGCAGTCCTCTATCCAAGCTAACACAATGACTTAGCTATATGCAGGGCGGTCCCCGAGTATCTCAGGATCGGCAGTTGGTTGTACAGCATACCAATGACTCTTTCATCTGATGCTATGACAACTGTGACTCATGATGGCTAATGACGCATGCAGTTCAGCTCTCCACCATAGCTATTGTCCGACCGCGTGCGAATGCATGGAACACTATCAAATAAACTCTAGTATGCAGACGAGACGAACCATCAGAACAGTTATTGTTGTCGCGGGGCAATCCGACTTATCACTTGAACACATTCAGGCACAATATGGTTCTCTCGAAGCATAGACGATAGTGAACATGTTCATGCACTCTAGGCAAGCGTTTCAGAATTCTCGTTAAGCAGACATGTTTGTTTCAAAGACAAGCTAGGTGAGTTCGTTTATTAACATGCAAGGCAGGTTCTATCATTCTCTTATGAAAATATTGCAAGCAAAAACTCAGATTATTATTAAGGCGTCCAAGAATCAGAGAACGAAGTTCTGTCCACTCACCTGATACATAATGCCGATGCGGAGCGGGGCATTACATGCAGCCCCCCACACCTCGTACACGCCTGCCCCGCTCAGCCCCCACACCTCCACCCCACGCCGCCCCCACTCGTCGCTGTCCGCTCCCGCACCCCGCCCTTGATGCTGCTGTTGTTTCTTCTTCTTCTTCTTCTTCTTCTCCTTGTTAGGACTGTAAACAAAATTGATAGTCCTTCCAATAGGAATGACTGTCAATTTTTTTTTACAATTTTAATTATTTAGGACTGTCACAAAGTTGACAGTCCTTTCATTGAAGGACTGTCAATTGAAAGGACTGTCAACATTGTGATAATTCTAATAATTAGGACTGTAACAATGTTGACAGTATTGGAAAAAAATTTGGCTGAAAAGTACAAGTCATTGACTTTTATACGAGGATTTGGACTACCATCAAGTAAAAAAATTAGATAACAAATTTGTAAATAAATTAAAATATATATTTACACAGTTCCAAACAATTTATTTAGTAACTTTAGAAATTGCCTTAAATAATCTTTATTTCTCTGAAAGTTTCTAAGTTCCAACCACATTTTCTTTTCCAAGTCCAAGACTCGAGTTCCAACTGTCCATGAGTCTATGACTCTATGAGAAGATGAAAGGTCTGCAGGAAGGCAAGGGCAGAATCTACTGAGCCCCAAGGGATGGTTCTTCATGTACCAAATAGTTATCCCACGGGCTAGTAGTAGTAGTGTCAGCCTTCTGAGCTAATCTCTTCCTAGTATCAACAGCAAACGGAGTCAAAAGCAAAGCCGGCGACGACGTTGATGAACAACCAAGTGCCACATTCTTCGAGGTGAAGAGCATCCAAATTGTGATGGTAGCGGCACTTGAAACCTTGTCCTTTACGCGCGGAATAGGAGGGTGGGCACGAGCACAGGAGCTTCGGCTGCGGCTGCGGCTGCGGCAGAGGCAGAGGCTTCGATTTCTTTACTTCTTCACCGGTGATGGTCTTGATAATTTTGTACTTCTTAGAATAGTTCATGTGCAACAAGATATTGGCAATAATCGAAGCGAAAGGTCTTGCGTTAGTTGCAGCTGAAGCTGCTGCAGGAGGTTGGGTCGCATTATACCTACCATTATTTACTCGTCAAATGTATTATAAATACCATTCTTTTCAAGAACATTTTCCCTGTTCTTTATTTGTTCAATATACTATCTTTTGTTTTCATTAGTGGTTGGAAAACTATTGAGAATGAATATAAGTGGTTCCTGAAGAAACTGTGAAACCAGGGATCAGTTGATGTTCAAAATGTTTACAGCCTATGTTGAAACCAAATCATCGGTTATTCCCTACCATCTGTTAAGCTATGTTTTTTTTTTTCGGATTTTGCAGGCTGCAACCAAATGCAACTCCCGACAAGGCATTGTAATTGGAATAGAAATAACTGAGTTTTTAATATTTCGGATTTCGCTTATTCGGATAATAACTAAATTTTTAATATTTTGAATTTTGGATATTCGAATAATAAAAAGATACCAAGTATATTCGAATTTTCTTTAGCTTATCGGATTGAATCGGATTTTATCCGATATACGTTAAACTAGACGGATACGAATTCAAAGTATCAAAAGAAATATCCATTTGGATATCGGATCAAATTCATATATTATAAAAAAATTGGATACATATATGGATATTGCTCTATCTGTATCGATAAGCATCATTTGACACCCCTAATGTTAGCAAACTAATAAAATTAGATAGTTATAATAGTTATTATTTAATTTTAATAATTGTGTATTGTTGATACTTTTAATAATTAATTGTCCTAAATTGATGACTATTAGCTGCTGTAATCACTACCAAAATATTGTGATGTTGTTAGCAACCCCAATTAGTTACGTCGCTACTCACAACAGGGCCGACCCTGGTGTAAGCCTGACAAGCCATCGAACTTGGACAACCCTCCTGGTTAGGGCAACCCCCAGGCCCCCAAGTCCCCACCTCTCCGCTAATAGAGCCTCCGCGGTCAACCTCAACTCCTCTTCGCCAGTTGAACTAGCAATCCACTAGGCCCAAATTTTGAGTCCCTATTGGGAAGGCCTCGCTAGCTCAATGAGAGAAACTCGGAACCGAGCTCCACGCTGCTGTCAAAATCAGAGACTTCGATGCTGCTGCTAACCCTACTTGCCATTAACAACTCTACCCGAGGATAGTATATCTCAGGAGTCCAAAGTAGACAGTATCGACTCTGACTATACAGCCCATTCTACTGTTCTTTCTTTTGACAACTGCGAAGTCGATGCATACGTGGTTCGCAACGAGCCAGAGACGAGTGGCACTCTCAACACTGATTAGCGTCTTGACACCCTTGAAGCCACGATTAGAAACATGTAAGTCATGTTACAATAGGGGATAAACCTACAAACTGCTGCAGTCACACCTCCGGTACAACCAGCTTTGGAGGTCGATGACAATCTTGGCTCGGTCGCTAATATCCTAAATCCTCCAAGTGTTGGGTATGCACTACATCAAACAGCCTTGGCAACTCGGACAACTAGTGCTCAACCAACTATTGCTGCACAAACACTCAATACTGAAGCTTTCTGTGCATTAGAGACCCGTGTTGCCTCTATTGACAATAAAGAGACCATTTGAAGTTGGGGGGGGGGGGTATCATAGACATACCCAGTTGAGTGGGACGATTTGGTATCTCCACCCAATTTCAAGTCTCAGTCTTTACAACCTTTTAATGGACTTTCGTCTCTAAGGCAACATTTGTACTACTTCAGTTTGTAGATATTCCATATGCTAAGGAATGACGCTCTCTTGACAATGATATTTTTCGAAATGCTGCAGGGGGTGTCATTTGAATGGTTCCAGAATCTGCCCAATGATTCCATCAAAACCTTCAAAGATTTGGAGTTGTTATTCTTGGGCAGATTCTATGAAGGAGAAGCTGATGTTACCATGTCAACTATGATATCCATGAAGCAAAAGGTGAAGGAGTCAGTACATGATTTCATTGAACGCTTCCAAAGGCTCACTCTAAAGCTACCTCGAGGTGTTCCATAAACCATGTTGATAGATGCTTATAGGTACAACCTTCTACCTTCTCCCGAAAGTTAGATTTTGCTTAGGGACAACCTAGATTAATTTCTGACCGAGTTTTATCAAATCGAAAAATCGGTTGTCGATCTAGAATTGATCAGGTTTAAATGACCCAACTCTGACGATAGGGGCAAGCGTACCAAAAACAACAATAATGCCAATCACAAACGACAAAGGGAATGAGTCCCTAACAGTTGATATATCAACAACTACCTCTCTACCGAAGCAAAAAAAGAAGGATTTAGATAACCCGAGACCTCAGTAGGAGTTCACCTTCAACGAAAAAGATACCATTAAAATATTCCATGTTTAGATGAAGGCCAACAAGTTCAAACATCATAACATCAGAAGACCTGAAGAGGTTAGTCCTACCAACGACCCTAAGTATTGTTTGTTCCATATATATGTGCATCATGTCACGACCCGCACCCGGATGATAGGGGCACGAGTACGTGGGCACGCCCAGCCTATACCGCAATATCGACGATAGAACGATGTCTAGGACAACAATACTAACTATCAATCTCACACAATAATATAAACTCAACCTATCAATAATATCTCAACTCCATAAGGAGGACAAGATAACAATATAATATAATGACAATAACAATACTCAATCATAATAGACTAGAAGGAAGATAAATGGCACGATATGATATAATAAGAGAAATTCTAAAGTCATAAGTCTAAAATAGGTCATAATAACATCCTCAAGTCTAATAAGTCTAATAACGCCAATATAAAATCTAGGAATCAAAATGATAACATCACAAATAGTCTAAGCTGCTGAAGACAAATCCAATGTAAAATACTAAATAGAAATAGCTAAGACAACTCGCAACACCGACTAGACCTTCCGACAATCACTCATGAACTACATGGTCCAAGGTTGCTGCTACTTCCTCCTGTGGTTCGTAATAAGTCGGACACAAATCCTCCAAATTTACTGAAAAATATTATCAGTCAGGATGGAACGAGTACAACCCAACAGCAGTTCCAATTAAATGATAAAGACTATAAAACAATAAATAGTAATAATATACTTGATGAGCAAATAAGTAAGAATCATGGTACAATATAGAGTAAGCAGATAAATAAAGAAATAATAAAAAGTAAATAGGGAGAACAAATAAGTATGACAGTAAAGACAGTCAAATATGTGAAATCTAGTAAGCATGTCATGTAAGTATGTAACCAGTAGGTATAGAGTGAAACTAGTAAGACTGTACCTAATATATGTATTTTGGAATAACAGGTTGACATGTGAACGACTAGGGGGTAAAATTTGACAAACCAAATGTGTCGTGTGTGGCTGCTATTATTCCAGTCAGACCATGAGATAGAAAGGGTATGTTCATATACCTCCTAGGTATTTTCCCGTCTGACTAGTACTCATGGATCCAGGTCCCGACACAAAAAATCTCAATAGTTCAGAATTTTTTATTAGGCCCAAAATTATATTAGCCCAGTCGATACATTAGTCTAGTAATACCTTAGTTCAGAAAAGTCAATAGGCATGAAACCACGTATCTCATGACAATAAATCTATATAAACCAATATGTGAATCTAGAGTGTCAGAATCAGGTAAAACGGTCCTATAAACATAAATTATAGTAAATATCAAATAAAGAAAACTATCAGAGAATATACTCGTCTGTGGTCCTGAGCAATGATATCAAACAGTGCTTGTACTGGAGTCCAAGTGACCTATATATGAATTATCATGTCAAAGAGTGTTTTGGAGTTATAAACTTGCTTAACAAATATTATTTTAGGTTTCTATATCATTTCTAGGCCAATTGGCGCAAACTAGTAATTACCTTTTTTGGGGGTTTCAATTGGGTTACCAGTTGGGTCTATGGTGTGATACTAGCTAATACTTGGTCCATACTAGGTTTCTAGGCCGTATCCTATTGCTATGATATCAATACTAGGTACTCCAACTATCTAACTCATATTATACTAATAACATAGCTATATATACTAGTATAATATATAGTATCTTAACTATACTTGTATCTAGACCAACTAATACCTCAATACCTTAGCCACACTACCTACACTTGGTATCTTACCCAACTATCACTATTACCTACACTAATATCCAATACTCTACTCCTTGATACATGGTACCCTCACTTACCCATTAAATACCTTAGCTTAGTTACCTGTATCATAATTATAAACTCAATACCTTACTCATTTCTATTATAATAGTATCAATACTTCAACATTCTACTATAACCTTACTGTTTGTGAGAAAAAGTTTTTATACGAAATTTTTGTGTTACAAACTGTTAAAAAGTATAAAAGAAGATCCTAAAAAGGAATCTAAGTACAATTTTATTCTGATAAAGTATAGCTATAGAGATCTGATCTGCAAATGATCACTTTACTCCTTGGACCACTCGACGGTGATAAAATGTACACGACGACAAAGAAGTGTAGGAAATGCTATGAACAACTTGGAGAGTTGAACTATAAGAAAGCTCTGGCATAATGGCACGAGAAGTTTCTGTTTCTCTCACTCTGCTCTTGAATTTTAAAGACTTGAAGATTGCTGCGAACAACTTGGAGAGTTGAACAATAAGAAAGCTCTGGCATAATGGCACGAGACGCTTCTATTTCTCTCACTCTGCTCTTGAATTTCAAAGACTTAAGAATTTTAGCCCCTTTTTTTGTCTCTCCGTCCTGTCCTCTCTTCATGGTTGCGAAGAACTTGTATTTATAGAGTTTAGGAGCGGTTATGAGAATATGCACGCACTTTGGACAGTCAATATTGTTTTACCATTGTGTGCGCACTTTTGGTGGATTAACATCCCACGTACTGCATGAGTGGGTGCACAACTTACTGCCTACTTGACACGTAGCTTTCTATACGAGAAAAGCATAGGTCATGGGAGGATAATTATTTGTACACCTTTCATGAAAAGTATGGCATGTATGACACACATTCATAACTGCTCACTGTTGGTTAGGATAGTATGCGCACTTTAGAAGTCGTCCGAAGACTGGTGCATTTTTAAAGGAGTGACACTACGACGCACTTTTGAAGGAGAGGCACTACGACACACTTTTAAAGAGATGGCACTACGGCGCACTTTTGAAGGAGTGGCACTGCGGCACACTTTTGAAAGCGTGGTACTACGGCGCACTTTTGAAGGAGTGGCATTATGGCGCACTTCTGAGGAGAATGGCACTGTGGCACCCTTTTGAGAAAAATGACACTATGATGCACTTATGAGAAAAATGGCACTGAGGCACACTTTTGAATGAAATTGCACTGCGGCGCACTTTTGAAGAGAATGACACTACGACTGGATCGCTAAATGATAACTTGGGTCTGCGTGTCGTATCTTCACTGTAATGATGACCTCTGACTCTTCGATTTCTGCCTTTATCTGCTATCAGTCTGCTGTATTAAATGTTGAGAGAGAGTAGATTATTTATGCGTCATCCTTTGTAACATTAAGAAAGTGCACCATTTTTCTACTCTCTGAATAGTGTGCCATTATCTAAAATTAGTAGACAGTACGCCAAACTAAGAAAATATGCGTCTTGCTTCTGGAACAAGTAGAAAGTGAGCCATTCTTCTACTGTTGGGTTTATTTGTAGAAAACTACGCTATCTATCTGAGGCAAACTTTTTATGCTTCTACAAGACCCCTTCAAAGTTTTTAAATTCGTTCAGATGAATTCAAAATTACTTTAATTAGAAGCATAGAGGTTGTTGAGTTATTTGTGCGCGCACTCTGGACAGAATTCTAACGGATTTGCGGATGTGGCTAAAGGCATGATTTGCTGCATGGATCCCGAAGAGTCTTAGCATTTGAATAGTTTTCCCCCAAAATCTATAAATAGACGGGTTGAGGAGAGAGAACTTTTTCGCTTCTCTCAAATCTCTTCGTCTCCTTCTTCCTCAATAAAACCCTAGCTTTCTTCTTCCTTCGAAAATTTTAGCCATGGCCCCCAAGCAAACTCAGGCGACAAAGAAAGGTAGCAAGAAGAAGGGATTGGTTTCCTCTTCTCGAGCAACAACGGCGAGGTCGACGGTGGCTCATCCTGCTAAAGAATGACTCAATATGCCATCATTGAGGGTCACGTCAGGAGATATAGCACATTCTCTTCTGATAGGCATGATAACTGTCTTCTTCCCTATTTTCTTCCTCTCTTTTTTATTTTACATGTACAATGTAAACCTTTTTTTTAAATGGCAGAAAGTTAAAGAAAGAAAAAGAATGAAGACCTAGAACACAGAGACACGTGTACACGCACATTTTTCTCTCGTTCAGAGCAAAAATAGTCACTTTGGCGCACTTTTCCTCGTTCAGAGCAGAAACAGTCATCTTGGTGCAATTTTTCTTGTTCAGAGTGGAAGCACCCATTTTGGCGCACTTTCTTCCGTTCAGAGTGAAAACATCCATTTTGGTGCACTTTTCTAATTATTGGTGAATCGGTACACTTTTTCCATTATTGGCAAGTTGGCATACTTTTTCCATTATTTGGCGAGTCGGCGCACTTTCTGTCTGTTTGGGTAGATTGGCACATAAAAATGTGCTCATCTCCTGGAGTCTTTTGTAAAAATGCATGTAGTTCCCTTCTTCATGAGATTTGTTGACTCCATGTTTGTGGCTTTTGCAGTTGACTTAGGTACGGATCCTCTGGATGAACTGATGGGATCCACTACTGAACTTTTTTATACTAATTATTTAGAAGACTTATCGTATACTGAGTTTTCCCAATCCAATAAGAAGATGTCCAGTACCCGTCAATTATTGATAGCTGGACAAGGAGAACGAATGTTGACATCTCTGATAAGCGGTGAACCTCTCACTTCCTTTGTGAATGGGATATTTTCTAAGCCGGTTGTATTGTTTGGTGATGCCATTCATCCGTCTTCTCATCCTAAGAATAAGAGAGATAAATGGTTGTTCGCTATTTATGGTATGGTCATTTATCTCCCCGAGATGACAAAAAGTTTTTTGATGTCTGTTTGCCTTCTTTCATGCTACATATCCACGGAAGATGGAGTGGGATTTGATTCCCATTACTAATGGAGCCAAGCCAGGGAAGATCAACTATAGGCAAGGTTGTTTCTTCAGTTCCGGTGATGGACATTCAGTCCAAATACGAGGACTTCATCCTGGGAACGTACCCAGTGAAGATTCTTCGCTGGTTCAACCTATCCAGTCTTCCTTGTTCGCCAACATTTATACTGATGCTGAAGGGGTTTATCCTCAGAAGAATGTTCGACTGCCATGATGGTTGGAAAATGAAAATATTTATTGGCGTCGGATAACGACATGGATATTGGATGAATATCCCAAGAACCTCATATCTTCGGGTTTATATAATGACTTGTTAGCGACTTGCTATGGCATTGCACCCAATGCCAATATATTCTTGGCTTTGCTAGAGTGATATAACTTTAGCACCAGGTCTGTTTTCACTCCTCGTGGTGAGTTGGGGTTTGCGCTACACGAGATGAAGCACGTATCTGCACTGCCCTTGGGGGTGGTTCCTTATGAGGAATACGTACCTACCAACGTGGAATTGGCAAATTTAACACAAACTGAGCCACGTCTGGTTGAAGTATATTAGGAGCTGATGTGCCACTACTTGGCCTATAATCATTATCATAATACTGATTCTGGTAATGTCTTCATCAGGAAGTGGTTCCAATACCTCTTTAACGATAGAAGCGAGAAGGAATGCACGAAGATTTGACCGCTTCGATCTTTGAGCTCTATCAAAGTTGAAGAGCTCATGGCAAGTCATAATGCCGAAGATAAGTCCTTCGAGGATCGTGTGGGAGATTTTGCAGCAGGCACACAGGCTATGAGCTATCTCAGACTTACTCGTACAAAGATTTTGTCTGAAGCTTTGTTGGTCGGATATCTCTCTTTGTGGCTCCGAAGATAGATAGTCCCCGAAAGTTCAGGCTCAGTGGATCGTCTTCATAAGAATATTTTGATTCCTACAGTGCGTCTGGTCTTCAAGCATCGACTAACATTGCTACCGGCTATGGTGTGCCATTTGAATACTGGTTTACGAGAACTTGCTTATAATTTGGCACTAGATTCTCGACGAGAGGAATTCCCTCGAACAGAGCTTCCATTCACCTATCTGATGGGCTCATTGATTTTGCACAATCAGAGTTTGATGGCTCCCAGTTTGACTCAGGCTGATGGGATAGAACACCTATTCTTTTGTAGATATATGATTTCTAAGTAGACCTATACTACGCCTTTTCAGACAAGGCGAGCTTTGAATATGGAGAACAGTTGGAGCTTTTACTGCACTGTACCTGACATAGAAATTGAGCACCATGGTTTAAGTTTTATTGACGAGGGGACTACCATATCGAGGCTGCCAACATGGGTCTTTTCATGGCTAATGTTTATTCGACCCTGTCACTACCATATTTCTAGAATATGGACATTTTTGTTATTTATAATAGTTGTATATATTATTTATAATTTATATAATGGGTGTAATATATATATTATTTCTATTAATAATAATGAGTTAGTGGGCTAGACTTGATATGACTATCAGACTCAACCTTAGACTAGTCATTTTTGACCAACTAGTCATTTTCCTTCATTAATTATAAACTAGTTAAACCCCTCATTAGAATATGAAAATCTCACTAATTAAACTACTCTTCATGAAATCCTAGAGGGTATTTTGGTCTTTGTGTCTTGGCAAAACCCTAGGTCTTTAAGTGGTCGGCCTTATAAGGAGGGGGGGGGGGGGAGCCTCCCTCTAGTCTCATTAAATGTTCACTAAAACCCTAGGTGGAGTTCTTCCCCAAAACCCCTCATTCCTATACCAAATTTTAGAAAAATCAAACCCCAATCCCTCTCATTTCCCTCATCTAAGAAGCCTAGAATCTTAGGTTTCAAGGAGCTTTGGAGAAGAAGAAGTTTGCATTGGGAATCCATCTCCCAATAGGTGAAATTCTGAAATCTCTTTTTTAAATTCTGTTTTATTTATTTTGTGGACCACTAGGAGCTCACCTATGGTTTAGGAATACCCATAAAGGGAGAGAATAAGTTTTTATTGGGTTTTATAATGTTTTCTTTATGGTGTTGTATGCATGTTTAGGGTTTTGGTGTTTATGGGTGTTTTCTCCTATTTTTTCATAACAACTAATCATATTATATATATGTAATTATATTTGATATGTAGATATGTTATTAGTTATATATTGGGGGTTTTGGCATGAAGATTGGTCGTGCATCATGAGTATCATAATTGTGCACTCAAAGTGTTTGAGGAAATAATTATTAGAGTGTGTATTGTGTACACTCAACATTATTGGTGATATATATATATATATATATATATATATATATATATATATATATATATATATATATATATATATGTGTGTGTGTGTGTGTGTGTGTGTGTGTGTGTGTGTGTATCTACATATAAATAAATATATAACTGCTGGTGTGTACAGTATGGGAAATTCATACCAGGGTATTAAGGACAGTGCAGTCTTGTGCACTACACTGTGAGGGGAATAAGAGTGGAGTACACTACAATGCAAGGAGGTTGTAGGACAAGTAAGAGAAACAACAATAGTACCAAGAATGGAATGTCCACTGTGTATTAGGTGAGTACCTGTGAGGAGCTCGAGTGATTGAGGGTACCAGTGCACTTGGTCCAATTGGTATTAGCAACTGTGTATCGGGGGGGGGGGGGGGGGGGTTATGAGGAGATCCCAATTTAGAATCCGCACATGTGGGAATGTAAGTAGTATTATGTGTGAGGCTATGACAACCATAGTGATATCAGTAATATTGATACACATGGAGCAGTGAGGGAAACTCAGGAGGGGGTACCCGACTTTGGGTTGGCACTGATACATGGAGTATTAGTGTACTGTAGAGCCTAAGTAGAAGTTGTTGTAGCAGTAAGATGGGAAGAGGAGTAGACTAAACATTGGTGTAGTCCATGGATGCTGAAGAGCTAGGTAAGAGTTCAGGTAATGAGTCATGTGGAAGAGTCAGATATTAGTTTCAGGTTTAGTTTTAGTTGGTTTAGGGTGTCCATATCCGAGCAATTGGGTATTGGAGTGTGGTATATTTTTGGTACCTTGAGTTGGATACCTATGAGGTTGATACTTGTGTATCCATGGTGTGTAATATCTATAAATTTGATAGGTAGTATATGTATTCCTGTGTGCATGTGTAGTTGCCAGTATGTAGGTGTCCAAATCTAGTGTGTATGAGTGAAGGCTGTGTGTGTATGGAGTGTTTGGGGTAGGCAGTGGTGATAGGGTGCTAAAGCAAGTAGTATCAGTTAGGGGAGAATTTTAGGTCTATTTCAGACCTGCACATTTTGATGTGCAACAAAAACATCATAAATAGAGACAAACAACAGCAAGTGATCAGCAGTAGCAGTAGCTCGAGCATCAGCAGCATCAGTAGCTAGAGCATCAGTAGCCGCAGTATCAGAGTTTGGGGGTGAATAAGTGAGGAGATGGTGTATACTGATACAAGTTTATCAGTGAGTGTGACTCGAGTTGGGATTTAGATGTGCAATGGTGAATATGTGAGGGGGTCGGGTTTGAGTATACATAAGTACATGGATTGAGGCATACAAGTAAGCATGTCAAGTAGAGGTAACAACAGTAGTGAGCACTGCTTCCCAGTAGTGAGCAGGGGGAGACTTGAGTTACATCAGCCCAGTGTTCATTGGTACAGACTGAGGTAAGTCAATAATTGTTACCAATAGGTATCAGTGGAGAGTATCACTTTAATGTTAGAGAGGGACTGAAACCTGATATTTTTGATATTAGTGGACTTACCTGGGAGCAAGGGTTACTTGTATGCATCAAATGCATCAGAAATAGGTTCAGGTTCAGTAGAAGTGTTAGCATGGTGTTAGTTAAGTAGTAGGTACCAGTAGGATACCATGATACCATAAATAGGAATAATTATATGCTATTAGTATATAGTATAATAATAATCATTAACTAGTATTATATAGTTATTATCTAATATGGACTAGTAAATATTGGTATGACTTAGAACACCCTAGTAATAGCTAGTGTAGATCACCAAATCTAGAATAACAAGGTATTAACCTAGTGTGGACTTAGAAGTGTCCTAGAAATATCACAATTAGCTAGTTACACATGTATAACACTTCAAATATTTCTTTGACACTTATATTTTATATTTAGGTCTTTGTGATTCTATCTTGGACATCGATCCTCATTGGTTGCTCAGGACCACAGGCGAGTACATTCTCTAATAGTTTTTATTATTTTGATCATTACTATGATTCTAGTAGTAGTGTATACTTGATTCCGACATAGCGGATACACGAGCTAGTATCATAGATACCTGTCATGAGGAGTCGTGTTGGAATCCATCGTACTAGCTGGGGACGAAGAAATATTAGCAAGTTATGTGATCATACCCCACCTTACATGCATCATAGCTCATCCCACACATCACATAGGGTATAGTCTGACCATTTACATGCCTCATAGCCTGTTATATATGATTAGCCTGACTATTACTTGCATAATAGCTAACCAAATGGTTAGTCTGACCTCACATGTATCATAACCAATCATATATAACAAGCCTGATCAATTCTCAAGCCTATCACATAGCAAACTGATATTTTACTGCACTTAGCCAGTATTTCTATTCCTTGTTCTAGTATATTTATTGCTAGCATTCACATATATCTGTTCACTGCTAGTTATTTCTATATGATGATTGCATGTCTCTCCAGATTTTTCTTATATTCCAGTATTTTCTTTCGTCATGTATTTTTTTACAATGCTTTATAGTTTTTATCAATATAATTAAAATTGCTGTTAGTGTTTGTGCTTCGCTCCAATCCTAACTGGATAATATTTTTCAAAAGATCTTGAGAATTTCTGTCCTACCCATTATGGTCCAGGAGTAGAGGGCGATTACATCCCGGAGATTCCAGAGGAGCTACTCCATATAGAGGAGACACCACCCGCAGTTGTTTAGACAACACTTAGCCTAGTTTATTTATATTTTGAATTATTCCAACTTGAGACTTGAGTTGTATTATGTTGAGACTTGTATTGTGTTGGGATAGCTAGACTTTTGGACTCTGTTTTGTTAGACATATATAATTTTGTCTCTCGTATTGTCTCTATACCTTTATCGTACCATTTACCTTCCTTATAGTTATTGTGATTGAGTATATTGTGAGTTGTTGATTATATGTGTATTATTGTCCTCCATTTAGAGTTGAGATCATTTACAAGTTTTATCTTTATGAGTTATGTTAGTTATTTTGAGACCTAGACTGCATTCTACCGTCGATGCTGCGACATAGGCTGGACGTACCCACGACTCATGTCCAATTTCTGGGTACGGGTCATGACACGTTTTAGTGGTGGCCCATGCAGGTCTAGAAGAGTAAGATTAGGTCCCAACTAGTGCAATATCGTAGTAGTGCTCAGACTTAGAGTACTATTTCGAGCATGAGATAGGGTATAGATGAGAGTATGCTCAATCACAACTAGAAAATTTCCAAATTTATTTTGCTATTCTGAATATTTGCTTCCTTTAAATTTTACTATCCTTCCTTGATGATATCATATCTTTTGCCTTAATTGATTTTTTCTTGTTTCGATCTGTCTTCAGGATGCTGTCGAAGACTAGGTCGCTGAGATTGGGACCTGCAGCTTCCGAGAGGTCTCCCACCTCTCGACCTGCCATCCAGACAGTTGAGGTTGCTCCTCCTACTTTACCTGTTCATGTAGGAGTTTTGTAGCCTTAAGGGGTCCTCCCCCCCACCTGTCCAGAGGGTTATCCCGACTATTACGGAGGATCTTCCACCACCACAGATTCTATTTCCAGGAGGTGTGCCCGCTGACGGGGCATATATGTTCGTATTAATCCAGGGAATGGTGGATGCTCAAAGGATGTTGTCAGAGGCTCAACGAGTTCAAGCTGAGGCGCAGAGGGTGCAGGGAGAGCGCAGAGGGTGCAGGCAGAGGCACACCAAGTATAGACTAAGATGATGAGGGAGATCATGGAGAATGCTCATCAAGTGGATCTCCAGGTAGTGGAGAGAGTCACACAATAGCACCCTGGCCAGCCGCAGCAGTAGAGACCAGGCACTATAGTGGACTTTAAGAGGATGATACCTCGAGAGTTCAAGGGTGTAGAGGGGATACTCTACGCCAATGATTGGATGAAGAACATAGAGAGGAACTTGTGCTTGGCTCAGATTCCAGAGAGTCTGCAGATCGAGGCCGCCGGCAACCAGATGTTCGATATCGCGCTGACTTGGTATCGTACGTAGCCGAGACTTACTGCTAGAGGACTTACTTGGGAGACTTTCAAGGAGAAGTTCTTTCCCGACATGGCCCTGGGAGCCTTGGAGAGTAAGTTCCATGACTTGGTCCAAGAAAACATGTCGGTCGACGAGTACGCCGCAGAGTTTTGCCGCTTAAGTCATTTCGCACCGTCGATGATTCGGGACCCAGAAGATCGAGCCCGAAAGTTCAGGCAGGGGCATATTTTGTGGAGCCAGGGTGAAAGAGAAGGAGTTTCCACATCCTTTGATAGTGGTGATGTCTTTCCAAAGGAGTTGCCAGGATTGCCCCCAGACCGAGATATTGAGTTCTCTATAGACTTGTTGCCAGGTGCAGAGCCAATATCACAGAATGTCTATAGGGTCAACAATAATGAACTCGCAGAACTGAAGAAGCAGGTTGATGAGTTGCAGGATAAGGGCTTCATCAAATCCAGTTCATCACCGTAGGGTACTCCGATATTGTTTGTACCGAAGAAGGATGGGTCGGTACGCATGTGTATCGACTACCGAGATCTGAGCAACCTCACTATCAAGAACAAATATCCCTTTCGAGTATAGATGATCTCTTCGATCAGTTGAGTGGAGCAAAGGTATTCTCGAAGATAAACTTAAGGTCAGACTACCACCAGGTGAAAGTAAAGAAAGAAGACATTCCGAAGATAGCTTTTTGGACTCGGTATGACTAGTTTGAGTTCATGGTGATACCGTTTTGGTTGACTAATACACTGGCAGTATTCATGAACCTGATGAACAAGGTATTCCACTAGTACCTTGACAAGTTTGTGGTGGTGTTCATCGATGACATTCTTGTGTATTGAAAGACCCCGGGAGGCATGAGGAGCACCTGAGGATGGTTTTTGAGACTTTCAGGAAGGAGGAGCTTTATGGGAAGCTTTTGAAGTACGAGTTCTTCCTTGACAAGGTTGAATTCCTTGGGCATGTGGTGACAAGTAACGGGATCTCCGTTAACCCAAAGAAGATTGAGGCAGTAGAGTTGTGGAGTACTCCTAGTTTAGTGGCTGAGATTAGAAGTTTTTTTGGACTAGCAGGTTACTACATGAGATTTTTACAAGACTTCTCCAGGATTGTGGAGCTGATGACTAGGTTGACCAAAAAGGATATAGATTTTGTTTGGACGGAGGATTGTCAGGTTGCATTTGATAAGCTGAATAAGAGATTGACGATATCTCTAGTATTGACGTTGCCATCAGGGACATGTGGATTCACTATATATAGTGATGCTTCAGGAAAGAGTTTGGGTTGCGTGCTTCAGCAGCACAGGAAGGTGATTGCCTATGCTTCCAGGAAATTACGTCTCCATGAGAAGAATTACCCCACCCATGATTTGGAGTTGGCAGTGGTCATCTTTGCTCTAAAGCTGTAAAAATACTATCTGTACAGAGAGCGTGTGGAGATCTTCATAGACCACAAAAGCTTAAAGTATGTGTTTACGCAGAAAAAGTTGAACATGAGGCAGAGGAGATGGTTGGAGTTGATGAAGGACTTTGATATTTCATTGCAGTACCACCCAGAGAAGGCCAACGTAGTCGCCGATACCTTGAACAGGTATCTAATAGCTATGTACTTGATGACAGACATACACTTGTTGGTCGATCTTGAGAGCTTAGGAATTGAGGTGTTAGTTCCTGGTATCGAGATTCAGATGTGGGGATTGTAGATACAGTCCGAGATGATGGACAGAATCAGAGCCACGGCTCCTCAAATGTACCATCTGCTACGTCATATGGGCCATAAAAGGTGGGGGCATAGTCCTCATCATCGCCTAATATCAACGGATCCAGTCAGGAAAGGAGCAAAGTACCAATACACAACAAAGCTTAAACTAAATAATTATGACAAGTAGGAAAGAACTGACTAAGTATCACTATGAGAATATGCATAATAATAGTAAAATTAACTAAGAATTAATTGCTGTAAATCAGGGATATGAGTAAACAGGAATAAAATGAGACAGGAAAATGGAACTACAACAAGATAACAGGAACTACAACAAGACAAGAAACTATGTGTGTGAACTTGTGTATTTAGAATACATAGTTGGCATGTAGGGGTTTATAAGGCTAATAAGGCCGTCATAGACGACTAGCAGTCAGGAATAATCAAGTATAAGGCTGATGGTACAGTCGCGTACCAACAGCTAGCAGTCACGACAGGGGAAAGGGTAAACTACATGCCTCCTAGTATTCTCCCACCCGACACGAAAAGCAAGACATGAAATCCAATATTCTCACACTACGTATAATCATCCAATGGTGCTAGTAGAGCAAGGAATTAATTATCATAATATAAAGAATAAACTTGAAGTGCAGGTACTTGCCTGATGTTTGGATCCCAACTAGAGTTCTATCCTCAGGAAATTTCTAGAAATATCTCCGGATGCTGAAATAGACATTACCATCATGCTCAGAAGATATCAAATAGCTAGAAACGCCTGTCCTTGAGTCCAATTTGGAGACAAGGGCAAAAACGACAATTTCGGGGCCCACGACACGCGATTTCGTCAACGTTCTCAGAATCGAACCAAACTTGGGTCACAGGACCAGCGTATCGCTACGAGTCCGATGGCGCAAGTTTCGTTTCAATCCGACGTGTGTACAGAAAGTTAGGGTATGATTCAGGAAAGGCGGATACGGGGCGTTGTCCGCGGATACGCGTTGATCCCGGTGTGCACGCACACCCGAATCGACTTCCGCGAAATCTCACACGTCCGTATCAACGACGCGCACGTATCTATGAAGACCGCGCGCAACCAAGTCGTCCCGTTTGGCGGGGCGTACCCAGTTCCGGGGTGAATCGGGTCATTATTTTTCCTGTTTTTGGATCGCGCTGTGCGATCACCACAGGACGCGATGCCCCGAGCGGTTTATCCGGGCACCGAGAGGGTCATACAGGCTTCGCAACGCAATTTACGGAATTGAAAATGGGGCAGCGAGGAGAAAGTTACACGTACCTGAACATGGCTCGAGAAATTGAAATTTCTCGTGTCCGTGTCGTGTCCGACACGTGTCGACACGATTTGGAAATTAGGGTTAGGGTTTAGGGTTTCCCGCCTGAGATGCGGCGGGGGCCGGCCGGAGGAGCACCGGAGAGGGGCTGGGGGCGGTTCGGTCGTCGACGGCGGTGCGCTGGGAGGCGGGCGGAGCCGACCGGAGGCTCTCCGGAGCCGGGTCGAGGAGCTGCGGCTGGATCGGGGTCGGGGAGTCGGGGACGGCGCCGAGGGGAGCTGCGGCGGCGTCGACTGGGAGGGAGGAGGAGAGGTGCTGCGCCGGGGTTCGGGGACGGCGAGGCGGTCCGTGGTGGGTGACGGCGAGGTCTGGGGCGGTCGGGGTGTTGCCGGAGGCTGGGTAGCTAGGGGTTTTAAAGGGAAGGGAGGAGGTCGGGGAGGCCGGGCAAGGCGGCGAGGGCCGCGGGGTCGTGGTAGCCGGGGAGTGCGGGGCGAGGGGGAGGCGTGGCCGGCGTGGCGCGCGACGCAGGCGGCAGAGGCGGCGGAAGACTCGGGGGGGGGGTTCGACCGGGTCGCTGGGGGCTGGGGGTTTGGGTTCGGGTGCGGGTCGGGTTCGGCCGGGCGGACCCGACCCGACCCGTTAGGCTATACGGGCTGGGCCGCGGGGGCTGGGCTGGGCCCAATGGGCCGGGTATTGGGTTTGGGCCGGCTATTGGGCTGGGTTTAAAATAAATAAATAAATAAATACATAATTAAATAATTAAATAATTAAATGTTTTTAGGTGATTAAAAATAGGTCCGGGGCCCAATAAATTCCAAAAAATTACCCTAAGTCCAGTTTTTAATTCTACACCATAAAAAATTATTTTCATAATATTTTAATATTATTTATTAATAATTAAAAAATTATTTAATAATTAAAAACCTGATTTTAATTACAAAAAAATCCCAGAAAATTCCAGAAAATTGCGAAAAATCCAAATTTAATATTTTTTGCAGAATCAGGGGGACAAAAATGTGTCACGACCCGCACCCAGATATTCGGGCACGAGTACGTGGGTACGTCCAGCCTACGCCGCAGTGTCGGCGGTACTACGCTGTCTAGGTCATATTCCCAGGTAATTTAAAATCTATCTCATCCACAAGAATAAACAGGCAAGGATAATCACAGGAAATAGGAATGCTAAGATTTCGTAATATTTAATTTGTCCAAATCCACAGTTAATACAAAACTAGAAGATAAATCGGGGACAAATCCGAGTATTGTGTTGAAAGAAAATACTAGCTAACTGGCTGACTACTCCTCAAAAGTAGTCTCCTGAGTAGGAACCGGCTCCTCAAATGTACCATCTGCTACGTCATATGGGCCATAAAAGGTGGGGGCATAGTCCTCTTCATCGCCTAATATCAACGGATCCAGTCAGGAAAGGAGCAAAGTACCAATACACAACAAGATTAAACTAAATATTTATGACAAGTAGAAAGAAACTGACTAAGTATCATGATAATAATATGCACAACAAGTAGTGAAATTAACTAAGAGTTACGCACTAAAGATCAGGAATATAAGTAAAACAGGATTAATTGCTATAAACTAGAGACATGAGTAAAACAGGAATATAATGAGACAAGAAAATGGAACTACAACAAGACAACATGAACTATGTGTGTGTGAAATTGTGTATTTAGAATACATAGTTGGCATATAGGGGTTTATAAGGCTAATAAGGCCGCCATAGACGGCTAGCAATCAGGAATAATCAAGTATAAGGCTGATGGTACAGTCGCGTACCAACAGCTAGCAGTCACGACAGGGGGAAGGATAAACTACATGCCTCCTAGTATTCTCCCACCCGACACAAAAAGCAAGACATAAAATCCAAATACCAATACTAAGTGTAATCATACAATGGTACTAGTAGAGCAAGAAACTAATTATCACAATATAAAGATTAAACTTGAAGTGCAGGTACTTGCCTGATGTTTGGATCCCACTACGGTTTTGTGTCTCGGGGAAATTTCTAGAAATGTGTCCGAATGCTGAAATAAACATTACCATCATGCTCAGAAGATATCAAATAGCTAGAAACGTCTATCCTTGAGTCCAATTTGGAGACAAGGGCAAAAACGGCAATTTCGGGTCAAAACGGGGTCCGCATGTGGGCCCGCTTTGCACCGAAAAATGTGTCAGGGTCAAAGGTCTCCAAATTCACCAAACTTAGTGTCAACAGGGCAGGAACGATGATACGAATCCAACAGAACTTCCAGAATTGGATTTCGATGAGCTGATCACAAAATTGCCCGTCGAGTGGGACCTGTGAGGCCCACGACACGCGATTTCGTCAACGTTCTCAGAATCGAACCAAACTTGGGTCAAAGGACCAGCGTATCACTACGAGTCCGATGGCATAAGTTTCGTTTCAATCCGACGTGTGTACAGAAAGTTAGGGCATAATTCAGAAAAGGCGGATACGGGGCGGTGTCCGTGGATACGCGTTGATCCCGGTGTGCACGCACACCCGAATCGACTTCTGTGAAATCCTACACGTCCGTATCAACGACGCGCACGTATCTGTAAAGACCGCGTGCGGCCAAGTCGTCCCGTTTGGCGGGGCGTACCCAGTTCCGGGGTGAATCGGGTCGTTGTTTTTCCTGTTTTTGGATCGCGGTGTGCGATCACCATAGGACGCGATGCCCCGAGCGGTTTGTCCGGGCACCGAGAGGGTCATACAGGCTTCCCAACACAATTTACGGAATTGAAAATAGGGCAGCGAGAAAAAAGTTACACATACCTGAACAGGGCTCGAGAAATTAGAATTTCTCGTGTCCTGTGTCGTGTTCGACACGAGTCGACACAGGGAAGAATTAGGACTAGGGTTAGGGTTTTGGCCGGAGACGGCGGCCTGACCGGAGCTGAGGCGGAGGGAGGCCGAGGGCGTCTCGCCGGGGGAGCTGGGGCGATGGCTGGTGGCGGCGGAGCCGACGGGAGGTGGGCGGAGCAGACCGGTGCTGCGGCTGGATCGAGTGAGAGGAGGAGGAGAGGGATGAGGGGAGGCCGGAGGCGGGTGCTGGAGGAGGAGAGGGCCGAGGAACTGGCGGCTCATGGCGGCGCGACGAGGAGGGGAACGGCGGCGGCGGAGCTAGGGTTTAGGCGGGGGAGCTGGGGATGGCCGGAGGCGAGGGGGGTCTGGGGTTTAAATAGGAGGAGAGGGCGCGGGGGTCAGCCGGGTTAGGCGGAGGGAGGGGGGACGTGGCGCCGGAACGGGCGGAGCGGCCACGCGGGGGCTGGGGAGAACTGTTCAGCGGGTTTGGGACTCCGCGGGTCGGGTCTAACCGACCCGACCCGACCCGACCCGGATGGTAGATGGGCTGGGCTGGCCTAGCCAGGTGGGCCGCGGGCTGGGCTACGGGGCTGGGGTTTAGACTTAGGGTTTAGGTTTAAAATAAATGGATAAATAAATAAATAGATAAATAAATAAATAATAATAGATAAATAAATAAATAATAATAATTGTTTTCAGGTGTTTTAAAATAGGTCTGGGGCCCAATAAATTCCAGAAAAAATTATCCTAAGTCCAGTTTTTTATTTCACACTCAAAAATATTATTTCTATAATATTTTAATACTATTTAATACCCGCACCCGGATATTCGGGTACGAGTACGTGGGTACGTCCAGCCTACGCCGCAGTGTCGGCGGTAGTACGCTATCTAGATCATATTCACAGGTAAATTTAAATCTATCTCATCCACAAGAATAAACAAACAAGGATAATCACAGGAAATAGGAATGCTAAGATTTCATAATATTTAATTTGTGACAACCAAATCCACAGTTAATACAAAATCAGAAGATAAATCGGGGACAAACCCGAGTACTGTGCTGAAAGAAAATACTAGCCAACTGGCTAACTACTCCTAAAAGTAGTCTCCTGAGTAGGAACAGGCTCCTCAACAGTATCATCTGCTACCTCATATGGGCCATAAAAGGTGGGGGCATAGTCCTCATCATCGCCTAATATCAACGGATCCAGTCAGGAAAGGAGCAAAGTACCAATGCACAACAAGATTAAACTAAATATTTATGACAAGTAGAAAAGAACTGACTAAGTATCATGATAAGATATGCATAATAAGTAGTAAAATTAATTAAGGGTTGAGCACTAAAAATCAGGAATATAAGTAAAACAGGATTAATTGCTATAAACCAGGGACATGAGTAAAACAGGAATATATTGAGACAAGAAAATGGAACTACAACAAGACAAGAAACTATGTGTGTGAAATTGTGTATTTAGAATACATAGTTGGCATGTAGGGGTTTATAAGGCTAATAAGGCCGCCATAGACGGCTAGCAGTCAGAAATAATAAAGTATAAGGCTGATGGTACAGTCGCGTACCAACAGCTAGCAGTCACGACAGGGGGAAAGGTAAACTACATGCCTCCTAGTATTCTCCCATCCGACACGAAAAACAAGACATAAAATCCAATGTTCTAACACTACGTGTAATTATCCAATAGTAGTATTAGAGCAAGGAATTAATTATCACAATATAAAGAATAAACTTGTAGTGCAGGTACTTGCCTGATATTTGGATCCCAACTACGGTTCTGTTCTCGGGAAAATTTTTAGAAATATCTCTGGATGCTGAAATAAATATTACCATCATGTTCAGAAGATATCAAATAGCTAGAAATGCCTGTCCTTGAGTCTAATTTGGAGACAAGGGCAAAACGGCAATTTCGGGTCAAAACGGGGTCCGCATGTGGGCCCGCTTTGCACCGAAAAATGTGTCAGGGTCAAAGGTCTCCAAATTCACCAAACTTAGTGTCAACAAGTCAGGAACGATGATACGAACCCAACGGAACTTCCAGAATTGGATTTCGATGAGCCGATCACAAAATCGCCCGTTGAGCGGAGCCTGTGGGGCCCACGACACGCGATTTCGTCAACGTTCTCAGAATTGAACCAAACTTGGGTCACAGGACCAGCGTATTGCTATGAGTCCGATGGCACAAGTTTCGTTTCGATCCGACGTGTATACAGAAAGTTAGGGCGTGATTCAGGAAAGTCGGATACGGGGCGTTGTCCGCGGATACGCGTTGATCCCGGTGTGCACGCACACCCGAATCGACTTCTGCAAAATCTCACATGACCGTATCAACGACGCGCACGTATCTGTGAAGACCGCGTGCGACCAAGTCGTCCTGTTTGGCGGGGCGTACCCAGTTCTGGGGTGAATCGGGTCATTGTTTTTCCTGTTTTTAGATCGCGGTGTGCGATCACCACAGGACGCGATGCCCCGAGCGGTTTGTCCGGACACCGAGAGGGTCATACAGGTTTCGCAACGCAATTTAGGGAATTAAAAATGGGGCAGCGAGGAAAAAGTTACACGTACCTGAACAGGGCTCGAGAAATTGGAATTTCTCGTGTCCTGTGTCGTGTCCGACACGAGTCGACACAGGGGAAGAATTAGGGCTAGGGTTAGGGTCTGCTGTGGCGGGGCTGGCTGGAGGCACACCGGAGAGGGGCTGGGGCGGCTCGTCGGGCTGCTGGCGGGGTCGAGGGCGGCGTCGGAGCGGAGGGCGGCCGGAGGCGGTGAGCGGCGGAGCTGGGCGAAGCGGCGCTGGGCGAGGCGGCGCTGGGCGAGGGTGGCGGTGAGCGGCGGAGCGGCGGGTGGAGTTCTGGGTGGTCGACGGTGGCAGGAGGGAAGAAAGGGGGAGGGAATTTTATAGAAAGGGAAGAGGGAGAGGGGAGGCCGGCCAAGGCGGAGGGGAGAGGGGATCGTGGCGGCTCTGGCGGGGTCGTGGGGCGAGCAGAGCGGGCGGAGTCTCGTCGTGGGGGGTGCTGGCCGACGGAGGCGGCGGAAAACGCGGGCGCCAGAGCGGTTCAGGCGGGGCTGGGGGGGACTGGTTAGTCGGGTCGGGCAGGCGGCGGGTCGGGTTCGGGTGGACCGACCCGACCCGACCCGTTAAGGCGGGCTGGGCCGCGGGGCTGGGCTGGGCCCAATGGGCCAGGGTATACGGGCTGGGCCGGATAAAATTTTAAATAAATAAATAATAAATGAATAAACAAATAAATAAATAAATAAATAAATAAATAAATAAATAAATAAATAATTAATTAATTAGTTGATAGTTTTTAGGTATTTTAAATTAGGTCCGGGGCCCAATAAATTCCAGAAAAATTATCCTAAGTCCAGTTTTCAATTCTACACCATAAAATATTATTTTCATAATATTTTAATATGATTTATTATCAATTAAAAATCATTTAATAATTAAAAACCCTGAATTTAATTACAGAAAATTCCTAGAAAATTTTAGAAAATTGTGGAAAAATCCAAGTTTAATATTTTTGAAAAATCAGGGATTTACAACGCAGTATGATGATAAGGCTCTGAGGAGTATGAGGGAGCAGGTTCGGACATGATATTAGAGGAATTTACTATCGCTGATGATGGATTGTTGCGACATGGTACTAGGATATGTATGCCGAGTGGGGAGCTGCGTGAGAAGGTTTTACAGGAGGTGCATCGCTCTTAGTACTCGATGCATCCAGGTGCCAACAAGATATATCGAGACCTGAGGGAGCATGTTTGGTGGTATGGTATGAAGCACGAGGTAGCACGCTTCGTATCCAGGTATTTAGTGTGCCAGCAGGTAAAGGCGGACAGACAGAGGCCAGGTGGATTATTTCAGCCTTTACCCATCCCAGATTGGAAGTTAGAGCATGTGACTATGGATTTTGTTTTGGGGTTTCCGCGTTCTCCAGGAAAAAAGGACATAATTTGGGTTATCGTAGACAGGTTGACCAAATCAGCCAACTTCTTACCATTAAAAGTGGATATGTCGACGGAGAAGCTAGTAGAGATGTATGTACAACAGATTATCAGATTATATGGGATTCTTGTGAGTATCATCTCGGACCGGGATCGTCGTTTTACTTTCTATTTCTGGAGGAGTTTGTAGGCTAGCTTGGGCACTAAGCTTAAGTTCAATACCGCATATTACCCCCAGATAGACGGACAATCGAAAAGGACTATTCAGACTCTCGAGGATATTCTTCGCACTTGTGTTCTGGATCTCAGAGGTTCTTGGGAGGATCATCTACACGTGGTAGAGTTTGCTTACAACAACAGCTACTAGGCTAGTATTGAGATGTCACCATTCGAGCCTCTATATGGACGGAGGTATCTCACACCGTTATCTTGGGATGATGTCGGAGAGAGAGCCTTGTTGGGACCAGAGATGGTCATGGATGCAGCTGAGAAGGTGAAACTCATCAGAGAGAGACTTCGAATGGCACAGGACAGACAGGGTATTGGGCTGACAGCCACCGTAGACCCTTGGAGTTTGAGGTATAGGTTTTGTTGTAATTGCTTGTGATTGCCTTATTTTAGATTGCGTGTTAAGGCTGTATTTTGTTCTAGGTTGGTGATTTTTTGTTTTTGTGGATTTCTCCGATATGGGGCACGATTCGCTTTGGTGGAGGCGGAAAGCTTAGTACACGGTACATCAGACCTTTCGGTATTCTTGAGAGGGTCGGTGCAGTGGCCTACAGACTAGCCTTGCTGCATGCACTAGAGGGAGTACATGGCGTGTTCCATGTGTTACAGCTGAGACGGTATGTGGCAGACCCTAGTCACATACTAGATCACTCGGAGATCGAGGTTGGTCCGACTCTCCGCTATCCGGAGCAGCCTGTAGAGATTTTGAATCGCGGGGAGAAGGTATTGCGGAACCAGACTATTCCTTTGATTCATATCGCGTAGAGACATCATTCTCCAAGTGAGTCAAACTGGGAGTGGGAGGATAAAATACGTAAGTAATACCCATATCTCTTCGAGCCTTGAGGTATAGTTATTATTGTTTGGGAGAGTAGACTTGTCACAACCATATTTCTAGAATATGGGCATTTTTATTATTTGTAATAGTTGTATATATTGTTTATAATTTATATAATGGGTGTAGTATATATATTATTGCTATTAATAATAATGGGTTAACGGGCTAGACTTGATGTGACCATCAGACTCAACCTTAGACTAGTCATTTGGGACCAACTAGTCATTTTTCTTTATTAATTAGAAACTAGTTAAACCCCTCATCAGAATATAAAAACTCCACTAATTAAACTACTATTCATGGAATCCTAGAGGGCATTTTGGTCTTTGTGCTTTGGCAAAACCCTAAGTCTCTAAGTCGCCGGCCCTATAAGGAGGGGGGGGGGACCTCCCTCTAGCCTCATTAAATGTTTATTAAAACCCTAGCTAGAGTTCTTCCCCAAAATCCCTCATTCTTCCACCAAATTTTAGAAAAATCAAACCCCAATCCCTCTCATTTCCCTCATCTAAGAAGCCTAGAAGCTTAGGTTTCAAGGGATTTGGAGAATAAAAAGTTTGCATTGGGGATTGTCACCCTCACTTTTTGTCACTACCATATTTTCTAGGAAAGGGTATTTTAGTAATTTTATATTTAATTAAATATTGTGCATGATGAATAATTATTTGTTGTATTCTTTAATTGTTGTTAGATATTATTTATTTATTTTGGACTTGTGTTAGTGGACCTAACTTATTTAGTTTAGACTCATAGACCAACATGAATTAATTGATAGAATTTAGCCCATTTAGAAAGCCCATTGATTAGGAGATGGATTAAATTAATTAAACCATTAGACTAGAAGCTTCCCTCCTTAATTATTTTTTCATGAGAGGCCACAAGGGGTATATTGGATAATTCATAGTAGCTTGAGGAAGGGAAAAATGGGGCCGGCCTATATAGAGAGGGGGAAAATTATTCTCTCTCCTCTTTTCATTTGGAAACTAGATCTAGAAATTCTCTCAACCAAATTCCTTTATTTTTACTTCATTTCTCTACCAAAATTTATCCTAATTCCTTCCCAAAATACCATTGGAGGCTAGTAAAGCAAGGATCTAGAAGGAGGAAGCAAGGATCTACATAGAGGAGCAATGATCTGCAAGTTGGAGGTCAATTTTATCATATTTGGAGGTTGCATTAGGAATCCATCTCCCAATAGGTGTAATTCAGTTTTTTCCCTTAATTTAGGTTCTAAATCTGATATTTAACCATGAAAAATTAACCCATATGCATAGGCTACCCATAGAATTTGGTTTTGTGTTCATAGGAGGCATATTGAGAAAGTTATGGTACTTTTTGTGTCAATTTTGGAAGAATTTTGAGATTGACATTTGTTGTATGTGTCAATTGGTCCTATAGATCAATTTGACATATACTTGTGTGTTTGGGGCTAGTGTCGTATCCACAATTGGGTACGTGTAGGTCGTATCCCATCAATTTGGTGATATATGACTTGTTCGTGTCCTTCGGGGTATGTTTGGATGTGTGGTGGACTCGTGTCACATGCGTATCCTAGATCTAGTGGGATATGGAGTGATACGTGCCATGTGTGTGCAATTTAATTATAGATCTATTCTCTTGTGTTCTTATTTCATGGAGAATATAATTGTACACACACACACACACACACACACACACACACACACACACACACACATATATATATATATATATATATATATATATATATATATATATATATATATATATATATATAATATGGTGTATATATGTTTATGTAATATTGTATCTTAGATCTATGTATCTATTTATATATTATATCTGTAGATATTGTATGTAGCTATTCTTATATATGTATATATAATTATATATGGTAGCATGTATAGATATGTATATGTAAATAGATATTTATTGTGGTCATATTATAATTATATAATATATTGTGTATATATTTATATGTACATATACGTATGTATGTTGTTACAAATATGTTACTATGTATATAGGTGTATATTGCTATGTAGATAATATGTACATATATATATATATATATATATATATATATATATATATATTAGAGCTATAGAGAGCCGAGATATAGCGACAACAACGTGTGTCGCTGAACACAGCAGCAACAGCACTAACAGCAGCAGCAGCCGCTATAGCGACTGCGGGAAACGTCGCAGCAGTAAACGTCGTAGCAGCAGTAACGCACACCAACAGTAGCAAGAGAAACAACGACAGCAGTTAGCAACAATTGCATAAATCTGTCGCTGAAATAACAGCAGTATCAGCAGCCGTATCAGGGAATTTAGCGACGGCTTTGGCGACAACAGCAAGAATCTGTCACTAAAACAGCAGAGTATCAGCATAAACAACAGTCTTCAGCGACAGCAGGCATGATTTTTAGCGACAGTTTAGCAGATTTCCTATTATTATATATATATATATATATATATATATATAGTATTTAATATATATGTAAATATATTCCTAAATTGCTAATAGTATTTATAGTATACTCTATGTATAATAATTAGTATAGCATGTATATAATTACGGGTAGTTAGTATACACAAGTTTTGGGGTATTACCTTGTGATACCAAGATAAGTACCAAGGTAATTAGGGATACCCAAGGTATTGGGTTTGGGTATCAAGATTATGAGTTAATGTTGTGATACCTAGTTGGTTCAAAACCACGGTATCTATTTAATGTTTGTAATTAGAATTTTATATTATTACTAATTGTTTGACTTATATATGTAATGTTTTACCTATTGATTTACGTATCCGGAGATACGGTATCCTAATATTTAAGATATGGATTTTGGTGACCTAGACTTTAGTATTTGAACCAAATATCTTTGTGTTAGACTTGTGCAACCTAGAAATAGGTAGTTGACTATAGTTTGACCATAGTTTGACCATAGTTTGACCTTAGTTGACCATAATTGACCTTAGAGTTGACTTAGTTTGACTTTTGACTTAGAATTGACTTGTTGACCTAGAAGTTGACTAGTTTAACTTATTTTCTTTTCGGAACCTTGTATTGATGTTGTATTTCATATCTAGGTCTTCGAGGCACCGTATTGGACATCGATGAGACTATTATTTGGACTCCAGGCAAGTACATTCTCTGATAGTTTCTCATTTATGATATCCTCTATGTTCATTGTATCTAGTGTAGATATCCATGTTCTCTTGACACTATGGTTACACGGATTGGTATATCCAGATCTTATCATGAGATGTTATTCGTTGGTATATGGTGTATCTTGTGCAAGCCTTGTTTGATTGATTATCTTGTACATGTACAGACACTGATTCTCGGGAAGACTAGCTATCTTCTTGGGGAATCTCGTGCCATAGCGTACCATGGTTGGATCTATTATACCAGTCGAGGATGGAGAGTATTTTAGTATAGATATGTGATTATACCCTCCTTGTATCAATTCTTGCATTAAATAGTATTAATCATACACCGCATGTATGATTAGCCAGGCCATAAATCTTGTATCATGTTCCCAAGCCGATCACATGTTAAAGCTAGTACTCACACACTTAGTCATTAGTATTCTTGTTCATTGACATATTGCTCATTATTATATTTATTCCAGTATTTACTTATTGTATATATCTCATTGTATCTATTATGCATCTTGTATATTTATATCTATTTACTGTTACATAGTTTTTATCATTGATTAGAACTGCTGTTAGAGATGTACTCTGCTCCTTTTCTGACTGGATATATTTTTTCCAGATGACACTGAGGACTGGTACCCTACATATTATGGACCTCAGGATGTTGTGGGCTTAGAGTCAGAGACCCTGGCTCATGAGGGACTTATCCCGATTGAGACATATGACCCCGGATTAGTATCTTCTTAGTATTTCTTGTACTGGATTTATCTCCAGCTTATTTTGTTAGTATTCTTTTAGACTCATTGATGTATTATTTTAGACTCATGAGTTGTATGTGACTATTTCGATTCTTTATCTGATTCGTGCTCATTTTTATCTTAGTTCTGTTATTGAGTATATTGTTGTTGTTGGTGGCTCATTATATTGCTAGATAGATTACCCAAACAACGTTCTACCGTCGATTCTGCGGCGTAGGCTGGGTGTTGTTTCTGACTTGCATCCTTACATCGGGTGCGGATCGTGACATATTTTTAGTGGTGGCCCATGTAGGTCAAGCTTCGCAAGTTATGCGATGTCGTGGTAGTGCGACGATTTAGTTGTACTACTACGAGACTACGATAGGATATAGGATATAGGCTGAGATACTCAATCACATCTAGGAAAATTCTTTTGATTCAACTATTCTCCTTTAACATTGATACTTGATCTCTTAATCTATCCTTTCTTTGAGTGTCTTACATCATATGCCATATTGATTCCATTCCAGCTTTAGCTTTGTTTGATAGTGGTGCTTCCCATAGTTTTGTATCTGTTTCTTTTGCTCTGAAGCATAGTTTGGTAGCTGAGTCTTTGCTTAGGACTTGCAAGATCATGACCGGGGGAGGCATTATGCTGGTTTATAATATTTGTAAGGATCAGAGAGTTACTCTAGGAGGCCGGGAGTTGAGTGCGTGTCTACTTGTAATGCCACTTCTGAGCTATGACATTGTACTCGGGATGGATTGGTTGAGTAGGCACCGTGCTAGCATAGATTGTAGAGGAGGTAGAGTTTTGTTTGGTCTGTCAGGAGAGCCAGAGTTTGAGTTTGCTAAAGGAGTTGCGGGGCAGGGAGAAGGCATTATTTGTGGCGCTATGGTGGAAGACTAGGAGTTGTCGCATCCGTTGATAGCAGAGTTCTTGGATGTATTTCCTGAGGAATTGCCAGGGTTGCCGCCAGATCAAGATATTGAATTCTCTATAGACTTGGTGCTAGGTGCAGAACCAATTTTGCAACATATCTATAGACTAAACAACAGTGAGCTGGTCGAACTGAGGAAGCAGGTAGACGAATTATAGGATAAGGGGTTTATCAGATCGAGTTTTTCACCGTGGGAGCCCCAGTATTGTTTATACCAAAAAGGATGGATCGGTGCGCATGTACATTTATTACAGGGCATTGAATAATCTCACTATCAAGAATAAGTACCTTTTGCCACAGATTGATGATCTGTTTGATCAGTTGAGTGGTGCCAAGGTATTTTCTAAGATAGATTTGAGATCAGGCTACCATCAGGTGAAGCCGGTGGACATACCGAAGACTGCTTTTAGAACTCGGTATGGTCAGTACAAGTTTATGGTGATGCCGTTTGGGTTGACTTATGCACCGTCGGTATTTATGAACTTGATGAACAAGGTATTCCACCAGTACCTTGACAAGTTCGTGGTGGTGTTCATCGACGACATACTCATATACTCGAAGACACCGGAGGAGCATGAGGAGCATTTGAGTATTGTGTTGGATGTGCTGAGAAAGGAGAAGCTGTATGGAAAGTTGTCCAAGTATGAGTTTTTCCTGGACAAGATAGAATTCTTGGGGCATGTTGTGCCAGGTGATAGTATTTCAATGGATCTGAAGAAGATCGCAGCAGTAGAATCTTGGAAGACCCCGAGTTCGGTAGCAGAGATTAGGAGTTTCTTGGGATTGGCAGGCTACTACAGAAAGTTTGTGCAGGATTTTTCGAGGATTGCCGAGCCAATGACCAGACTTACCAGGAAGGATGTAGAGTTTGTTTGGACAGAGGATTGCCAGGTTGCTTTTGAGGAATTGAAGAAGAGATTGACGTCTGCTCCTATTTCGACATTGCCATCAGGGTCCGGAGGTTTTACTATTTATAGTGATGCATCGGGAAAATGTTTGGATTGTGTTCTTCAGCAGAATAGGAAAATGATTGCCTATGCATCCAGGCAATTGCGTCCTCATATAAAAAACTATTCTACCCATGATTTGGAGTTGGCAGCAGTCATGTTCGTCCTGAAGTTGTGGAAACATTATTTGTACGGAGAGCGTGTGGAGATCTTCACAGACCACAAGAGCTTGAAGTACGTTTTCACGCAGAAGGAGTTGAATATGAGGCAGTATCGGTGGTTGGAATTGATGAAAGATTTTGATATATCTTTGTAATATCATCCTGGAAAATCTAATGTAGTTGCCGATGCTTTGAGTAGGTATCCGGTAGCTATGTTCTTGACGCAGGATCGATATTTGCTGGAAGACTTAGAGAGCTTGGGCATCGAGGTAATAATTCCTGGTTGTGTTATACAGATATGGGGATTGTAGATACATTCAGATCTGATGGACAGGATCAAGGCAGCACAGTATGAGGATATATCTCTGCGGAGAATCAGAGCTCAGGTGAGAGCAGGATTGGAGGATGATTTCACCATTGTTGGGGATGGATCTTTGAGGCATGGAGTTAGGTTGTGTGTGCTTAGTAGGGAGCTGCATGAGAAGGTATTGCAGGAAGCGCATCGCTCTCAGTATTCCATGCATCCAGGTGCCAACAAGATGTATCAGGATATGCGAGAGAGTGTGTGGTGGTATGGCATGAAGAGGGAAGTGGCACAATTTGTATCTATATGCTTAGTGTGTCAGCAGGTGAAAGCCGAGAGGTAGAGGCCAGGAGGTTTACTTCAGCCATTACCTATTCCAGAGTGGAAGTGGGAGCACATTACTATGGATTTTGTGTTCGGACTTCCACGATCTCCAGGAGGAAAAGACGCAATTTGGGTCATCGTTGATAGGTTGACCAAGTCAGCCCACTTTTTGCCTTTCAAAGTGGGTTTGTCTACAGAGAAGCTGGCAGAGATGTATGTGAGGCAGATCATTAGGATACATGGAGTTCCCGTCAGCATAGTCTCGGATCGGGATAGTCGTTTTACTTCTCATTTTTGGAGAAGTTTGCAGGAGAGTTTGGACACTCAGCTCAAGTTCAGTACTACATATCATCCCCAGACAGATGGGCAGTCAGAGAGGACTATTCAGACTCTCGAGGATATGTTGCGCACTTGTGTACTAGATTTTGGGGGTTCTTGGGAGGACCATCTCTATTTGGTAGAGTTTTCTTATAACAACAGCTACCATGCTAGTATAGAGATGTCACCTTTTGAAGCTCTGTACGGTCGGAGGTGTCGTACTCCCTTATCTTTGGACGATGTTGGAGAGAGAGTTTTGCTTGGGCCAGAGATGGTTGTGGATGCAGCAGAGAAGGTTCAGTTTATCAGAGACAGACTTCGTGTGGCGCAGGACAGACAACGACATTGGGCCGATAGTTACCGGAGACCTTTGGAGTTCAAGGTATAGTTTAGATTTTTGTTTTGTGCTTGTTATTGGTTGTTTGTTATTGATTAATTCCTTAAGGTGGTATTTTGTTCTAGGTGGGTGGTTTGGTGTTTATGAGGATTTCTCCGACACGAGGCACGATTCGCTTCGGTAGAGGCAAAAAGCTTAGTCCGCGATTCATCGTATCTTTTACTATTCTAGAGAGGGTCGGTACAGTTGCTTATAGACTAGATTTGCCACCTACATTGGAGAAAGTGCATAACGTGTTTCACGTGTCACATTTGAGATGGTACGTGGCAGATCCTAGTCATGTATTGGATCACTATAGAGGTGGGCCCTACTCTTAGCTATCCATAGCAGCCAGTTGAGATTCTGGATCGGAGAGAGAAGGTGCTGAGGAAGCAGACTATTCCTTTGGTATGTGTCGCATGGAGGCATCACTCTCAGGGGGAGTCTACCTGGGAGAGAGAGAAGATAAAATGCGAGAGTGTTATCCATATTTGTTTGTGCTTTGAGGTATATTCTTTCCTAGTTATGGTATGTTCTTTCATAGTTAGTTATGTTTTTGAGTTATGTTCTATATTTTTGGGGGTAGTTTTCGTCTTTGAATTTTGAGGACGAATTATTTTAAGGAGGGTAGACTTGTCACTACCATATTTTCTAGGAAAGGGTATTTTAGTAATTTCATATTTAATTAAATATTGTGCATAATAAATAATTATTTGTTGTATTATTTAATTATTGTTAGATGTTATTTATTTATTTTGGACTTATGTTATTGGACCTAAATAGTTTAGTTTAGACTCATGGACCAACATGAATTAATTGATACAATTTAGCCCATTTAGAAAGCCCATTGATTAGGAGATGGATTAAATTAATTAAACCATTAGGCTAGAAGATTCCCTCCTTAATTATTTTTTTATGAGAGGCCCAAAGGGGTATATTGGACAATTCATAGTAGCTTGAGGAAGGGGAGGGGGGGGCCTATATAGAGAGGGGGGAAATTATTCTCTCTCCTCTTTTCATTTGGAAACTAGATCTAGAAATTCCGTCAACCAAATTTCTTCATTCTCACTTTATTTCTCTACCAAAATTTATCCCAATTCTGTCCCAAAATACCATTGGAGGCTAGTGGATCAAGGATCTAGAAGGAGGAAGCAAGAATCTACAAGTTGGAAGCCAATTTCATCATATTTGGGGTTGCATTAGAAATCCATATTTTAATAGATATAATTCAGTTTTTCCCCTTAATTTAGGTTATAAATCTGAGATTTAACCATGAGAAATCAATCCATATGCATAGGCTACCCATAGGATTTGGTTTTGTGTTCATAGGAGGCCTATTGAGAAAGTTATGGTAATTTTTGTGTCAATTTTGGGGGAATTCCGAGATTGACATTTGTTGTGTGTGTCAATTGGTCCTATAGATCAATTTGGCATGTGCTTCTGTGTTTGGGGCTAGTGTCGTATCCATAATTGGGTACGTGTAGGTCGTATCCCATCAATTCGGTGATACATGTTAATTTGGGGGTTTTTTCTCCGACACGGGACTTTGAGCATATCATATTTTGACACAAAAATTTGTAATTGACTCTTCGTATTGTTCATAAATAATATATATGACTTGTTCGTGTCCTTGGAGGTACGTTTGGATGTGTGGTGGACTCGTATCACATGCGTATCCTAGATCTAGTGGACGGAGTGGTACGTTCCATGTGTGTGCAATTTAATTATAGATCTATTCTCTTGTGTTCTTATTTCATGGAGAATATAATTGTATATATATATATATATATATATATATATATATATATATATATATATATATATATATAATGTGGTGTATATATATTTATGTAATATTGTGTCTTAGATCTATGTATCTATGTATATATTATATGTGTAGATATTGTATGTAGCTATTCTTATATATGTATATATAATTATATATGGTAGCATATATAGATATGTATATGTAAATAGATATTTATTGTGGTTATATTATAATTATATAATGTATGTTATATTGTGTATATATTTATATGTACATATACGTATATATGTTGTTACAAATATGTTACTATGTATATAGGTGTATATTGCTATGTAGATATTGTATGTAGCTATTCTATAGCAACAACGGGAAACGTCGCAGCAGCAGTAACACACAGCAGCAGCAGCAAGAGAAATAGCGACAACAGTTAGCAACAATTGCAAAAATCTGTCGCTGAAACAACAGCAGTATCAGCAGCCGTATCAGGGAATTTAGCGACGGATTTGGCAACATCATCAGGAATCTGTCACTAAAACAGCAGAGTATCATCATCAACAACAGTCTTCAGCAACAGCAGGCAGGGTTTTTAGCGATAATTTGACAGATTTCCTATATATATATATATATATATATATAGTATTTAATATATATGTAAATGTATTCCTAAATTGCTACTAGTATTTATAGTATACTATATGTATAATAATTAGTATAGCATGTATATAATTATGGGTAGTTAGTATACACAAGTTTTAGGGTATTACCTTGTGATACCAAGGTAAGTACCAAGGTAATTGGGGATACCCAAGGTATTGGGTTTGGGTATCAAGATTATGAGTTAATGTTGTGATACCTAGTTGGTTCAAAACCACGGTATCTATTTAATGTTTGTAATTGGGATTTTATATTATTACTAATTGTTTGACTTATATATGTAATATTTTACCTATTGATTTACATATCCGGAGATACGGTATCCTAATATTTAAGATATGGGTTTTGGTGACCTAGACTTTATTATTTGAACCCAATATCTTTGTGTTAGACTTGTGCAACCTAGAAATAGGTAGTTGACCATAGTTTGACCATAGTTGACCTTAGAGTTGAGTTAGTTTGACTTTTGACTTAGAATTGACTTGTTGACCTAGAAGTTGACTAGTTTAACTTATTTTCTTTCCAAAACCTTGTATTAATATTGTATTCCATATCTAGGTCTTTGAGGTACCGTATCGGACATCGGTGAGACTATTCTTTGGACTTCAGGCAAGTACATTCTCTAATAGTTTCTTATTTATGATATCCTCGATGTTTATTGTATCTAGTGTAGATATCCATGTTCTCTTGACACTATGGTTACACGGATTGGTATATCCGGATCTCATCATGAGATATTATTTCTTGGTATATGGTATATCTTGTGCAAGCCTTATTTTATTGATTATCTTGTACACGTACAAACACTGATTATCGGGAAGACTAGCTATCTTCTTGGGAAATCTCGTGCCATAGCGTACCATGGTTGGATCTATTATACCAGTCGAGGGTGGAGAATATTTTAGTATAGATATGTGATCATACCCTCCTTGTATCAAGTCTTGCATTAAATAGTGTTAATCATACGCCGCACGTATGATTAGCCAGGGCATAAATCTTGTATCATGTTCCCAAGCCGATCACACATGTTAAAGCTAGTACTCACACACTTAGTCATTAATATTCTTATTTATTGACATATTGCTCATTATTGTATTTATTACAGTATTTCCTTATTGTATATATCTCATTGTATCTATTGTGCATCTTGTATATTCTCATCTATTTACTATTACATAGTTTTATCATTGATTAGAACTGCTGTTCGAGATGTACTCTGCTCCTTTGCTAACTGGATATATTTTTCCCAGATGACACTGAGGACTGGTACCCTATATATTATGGACCTCAGGATATTGTGGGCTTAGAGTCAGAGACCCTGGCTCCGGAGGGACTTATCCCGACTGAGACATATGACCCGGGATTAGTACCTTCTAAGTATTTATTATACTGGATTTGTCTCCAGCTTATTTTGTTAGTATTCTTTCAGACTCATTGATGTATTATTTTAGACTGATGAGTTGTATGTGAATATTTTGATTCTTTATCTGATTCGTGCTCATTTCTATCTTAGTTCTGTGATTGAGTATATTGTTTCTGTTGGTGGCTCATTATATTGCTAGATAGATTACCCAGACAACGTTCTACCGCCGATTTTGTGGCGTAGGCTGGGCGTTATTTCCGACTTGCATCCTTACATCTGGTGCGGGTCGTGACACTTTTCCAACTAAGGGTAGTTTGGTAATTAGGCATGGGTATATTTAATTTAGGATTATTATATTAAATATTGTGCATGTTGTAAATATTTATTTATCGTATTATTTATTTATTTTTAGATTTATTTTTGGACTTGTGCAGTGGACCTAACTAGTTTAGTTTAGATCCATGGACCAACATTTGATTCTAGTTAGAATTGAGCAAAATAGTAAGCCCATTCATTAGGAGGATGAATTAATTAGTGAAACCAATTAGACTATAACCTTTCCTCCTTAATTATTTTTTCATGACAAGTCCCAAGGGGTATTGTGGACTTTCTATAGTAGCTTGGAGGAGGGGTTATGGTCGGCCACCATATGGGTGGAGAGAGACACTCTCTCTCTCTCTCCTCATTTGTTATTCCAACTTTAGATCTAGAATTCTTCCTCTTCTAATTTATTCTTTTCCACACCAATTTCTACTCAAATTTCTTTCCAATTCCTTCCATATTCATCATTGGAAAATAGTAGAACAAGGATCTACAAGGAGGAAGTAAGGATCTACAAGGAGGAGCAAGGATATACAAGGAGGAACAAGGATCTATAAGTTGGAGGCTCTTTTTATCCAATTTGGAGATTTAATCGAGAATCCATCTCCCAATAGATATAATTCAGTTTTTTCTCTCTAATTAGACTCCTGTAATTTAATCATTAGGAACCAACACATATGCAATGGCTTCCCATATAAATTGGAAATAGGTTCCTAGGAGTCCTATGGAGAAAGTTATGTGATATTTTATATTAATTTTCGAGGGATTCTGAGATTGACACATCTTGTGTTTATCAATAGATCAATTAGACCAAATTGACATGTGTTTGATTGTGTGTGACTAGTGTCGTATCCACAATTGGATACATATAGGCCGTATCCCGATAATTTGGAGATACGGGTTAATATGGGGATTTTCTTCCGACACAGGAGTTTGAGCATGTCATATTTTGACATGGGCGCGTAGTGGAGTAGCTAGCTCTTCGTATTATTCCTAATTATGATTTTAGGCTTGCTCGTGTCCTTCGGGATACGTTTAGTTGTGTGGTGGAGCCGTATAGCAAGCGTATCATAGAATGAGTATGATACAGGTGTGGTACACTCTACGTATTTGTTTAATTACATTTAGATTCAATATACTTGGTTAGAGCTATTATAATGTTATAATTATATTGTTATATGATATATATATATATATATATATATATATATATATATATATATATATATATATATTTATGTATATATATATTTATGTGTATGTGTATGTTTTATTTTGAGGTGTTGGGGGTTATGAGAGATAGGGAGTTCATATGCATTACTAGTGTGGGTATATATATATATATATACATAGTGATTATATATATATATATATATATATATATATATATATATATAGAGAGAGAGAGAGAGAGAGGGGGAGAGAGACAGAGAGTTACATATAGATATATATGCATATATATATATATATATATATATAGAGAGAGAGAGAGAGAGAGAGAGAGAGAGAGAGTTACATATATGTATATATGTATGTATAGTGATATATATATATATATATATATATATATATATATATATATATATATATATATATATATATATATATATATGTGTATGTGTGTGTGTGGTGCATTAGTTAAGTGTGTGAGTGAGTGAGTGTAGAGAGTCGTGTGTGCAGTGAGGAGGGGGTCGGGTAGCAGCTGCTGCAGTGACAGCAAGAGCAGCAATATTCAGCAGCAAGAGTAGCAGCTGCTGCAACAAGAGCAAGAGCAGCAGCAGCCTCATTCAACAGCCAGGACAGCAGCTGCAGCAACTAGAGCGACGTACAGCAGCAACAATGTGAGGATAGCTTGACTTATAGCTCTAGTTAGTTAGTTAGTTATATTGTTAGCTAGTTAGTTATATACATATACATATTGATAAACTGGTTAGTTATATATATATATATATATATATATATATATATATATATATATATATATATATACGTATTGGTGTTAGTAAGTTATATATTATATATATGAGAGATGTATATATAGATAAGTACTAGTTAGCCTTGGTTAGTATATTACCTTGTGTGATATCAAGGAAATGATAGTTGAGGTATCTTGGGTATAAGCAGTATTAAGTATAGAGATATGTTGGTAGGTAGTTAGTGTAGTATTGTATATGTTTAAATACATATTAGTATATAGTTAGGTGTATGGGTAGTTAGTTACATATTAGAATTTGGGTTACCTTGTGATACCAAGGTAATGTCAAGGTTTTGGTTTACGCTTAAGGTATTGGGTTTGAGTATCAAGATGGGTGTGTAGGTGGTGTGATACCGCGTTGGTTCAAAGCCAAGACATCCACTTAGCATTAGTTAGCTAAGAATACTATATATATTGTCTTGTATATATATATATATATATATATATATATATATATATATATATATATATATTAGTATTTTCCTATATAATAACTTGCGTATCTTATGATACGGTACTTGTTGGTATCCTAGTATCTTAGCATAGCTAGTATGCCCTAGTTACATAGTGTATAGACCTAATATCCTAGAGTTAGACTCATAAAACCTAGAAATAGCTAGTTTGGCCAAGTTTGACTAATTTGACCTAGAGTTGACCTAGTTTGACTATTTTGACTTAGAAATGGATTTATGACCTAGAATTGAACTAGTCTAAGTTATTTTCATTCTAAAACCTTGTATTGATGCATATACCATAAATAGGTCTGTGTGACACCAGCTTGGACATCGAGTGACACACCTTGCTCAGGACCTCAAGCGAGTACATTTCTCTGTTAGTTTTTATTTTATAATGGTGTATATATCTCATGTTCTAGAACTGTATACTTAATTTCGACACAGTGATTTCATGGACTGGTACTACATAAATCATGTCAGGAGATGTTATCCCCTACCGTGTTCAGCGGGTACTCCTTCACATGTATTTTATCGTGTGTATCAGGTATTGATTTATTATATTTCGTGTTCACACACTGCTCATGTTCAGTGTGCTTATATTCGTGTATAAACACTACTCATGTTTAGTGTACCCATATTCGTGTTCATAATATATCGTGATTGGATCTATTGGTATTAATTGGGGATGGGGGAGTAGGAGTTTATTATGTGATCAAGCCCCACTGTATTCATGTGCATATCGATTATATACCACACTTGTAATCGAGTTACCTTATTGTATTCGTGTTCAACCTAAACTGATCACATAATAAACTTGTATTCCAAGACACATTGGTTAGATTTTTGTTTTTTCTTTTTATTGCAGATATTCATATTGCATGTTCTTTATTCCAGTACATTATCTGTTCACTCTAGTTTATTTTATTCAGATATTTAGTTATCTTGTATTCTTTTCTATTATCTATTTTATATGCTCGATTATGTATTTGAAACTGCTTTCAGAGATATGTACTTCACTCCAATCCTGACTGGATATATTTTTCTAGATGATTGGTTCATAGATCAGTGTCCTACATTCTATGGGCTGTGGGATGGCTTACCATTAGAGGATACTCCTATAGACCAGGAGGACTTAGTTCTAGAGCCTAAGGAGGTTTAGTTTATTTTGGTGGATTTGTATTAGACTATTATTGAGACTTGACATGTATATTATTTCAGACTTGTGGATTATATCTTGATTCTTTTCTTCGTTATTCCATTCGTGCTTTATCTTCCTTAGTTTGCATTATGATTGAGTATAGTTATATTTATGAGATACCATATTATTTCTCCTTTTGGAGTTGAGATGATTGACATGTACAATATTTATATTGTTGAGATGTTTAGTTAGTTAGAGTTGACCAGATAGCGTTCTACCGCTGATGCTGCGGCGTAGGCTGGACGTACCCAAGTACTCGTGCCCGAATATCCAGGTGCGGGTCATGACACATTTTTAGTGGTGGCTCATGTAGGCCCTTGAGTCACAATTAGAGTGATATCATAGTAGTGCTCACCTAGAGTACTGCTACGAGCCTGCTTTAGGAAATATGATTTAGGCGGAGAGTATACTCAATCACAACTAGAAAACACTTCAAAATATCAGTTTCTATCATTATCTATTAATGTTTGCTTCACTTTCAATAAAATATGTCCTTCATTGACGATATCGTATCTTACTTAATATTGATTTATTTGTTCCATCTATCTTCAGGATGCTGCCGAAGATGCGTTCCCAACGCTCAGGTGCCATATCAGTACGGTCAGTCACTTCGTCGCCCATGAGGGCAGCATGATCAGACGCTGTTCCAGCAGCTATATTCTAGAGGTCCGCTTCACCGATCCAGGTGAGCATTTCTGCAGCAACTTTTGGAGACGCTCCACCTCCAGTACAGAGGACAACGTTGACAGTTTTAGGGGATCTTCCACCCCCACCATCCACAGTCGATCAGATGCAGATGTTTATGCTCTTTAAGCAGATAATGGAGACGCAGCAACGTCAGTCAGAGGCTATGCGACAAAGCATTGAGAATGCTCACCAAATTGTACACGCAGCAGTTGAGAGAGCCGCCTTAGTCCAGCCACATACGACACCACCTCAGTTCACTCCACACCAACCGAGGCCGGGGACCATCATAGACTTCAAGAGGATAGGACCGAAGGACTTTTAAGGCACTAAAGGGATCATTTATGCTGATGATTGGATAGAAGACAATGCGCGAAAACTGCAGCTGGCGCAGATTCTAGAGAGGTTGAAGATAGAGGTCGCGGGGGGCATAATATTCGATTATTTGTATTGACTTGGTTCAGGATGGACCCCGAGATCTAAGTACTAGGACTTACTTGGGAATCTTTCAAAGAGATCTTGAAGGAAAAGTTCTTTCCAGATGTGGCTCTGACATCTCTAGAGATCCATTTCCGGTACCTTATTCAGGGAGGTATGACAATGGATGAGTATGTGGTAGAGTATTGCAGATTAGGCCGCTTTATGGAGGGGCAAAACCCTAGAGGAAGAGCCAAAAAGTTCAGAAATGGCCTAAATAGGGAAGTCAAATCACATATGAATGGAGATCCCATCGTTACTTTCGAGGAGATTTGAGACAGGCACAGTGTGTAGAGGATGATCTAGAGCTTGGCTCTAAGAGGCCGAGAGACACAAGAGAATCCAGTACCAACACGGGTCTAATGAAGCGACCTCATTTTTATCAGTGGCACCAGAGGTACTTCCAGCAGCCAAGGCAGCAGTATAATGGACCAGTTAAAGCGCCGGCATAACAGATACACCAGATCCAGAGGGCAGCTATTCCTTGCACTTTTTGTAAGAAGTTGGGACATGGATGGGATGCAAGCAGGATGAGATTGGGCCAGTGCTTATTCTGCGGATCAGGAGACCATTAGTTGAGGGCTTGTCCTAAAGTTCTAGCTCGTCCAGCTCAGGACGGAGCTCAGACACAGAGAGCACCCGCGAGACCACCAGCGGGACAGCAGAAAGGACCTCCTCTACCACCACAACAGTAGCAGTTCGCTCAGCACCAGCAGTAACTGAGAGATGCCCAGCGACAGGGGTGGGCTTTTGCCTTGACCGTCGAGGAGAAGAAGCCAGTTGGTGATGTTATCTCAGGTTCAGTCTATCTTGATTCTTTTCCATCTCATGCTTTGTTTGCATCTGGTGCTTCATATAGTTTAGTATCTGTATCTTTTGCTCTGAAATATCATCTTGAGTCTGAACTGTTGGCGAGGACTTGCAAGATCATGGCCGGGGGTGTTATTATCCTGGTCAGTGATGTTTGCAAGGACCGAAGAGTTTCTTTAGAAGGCCGCGAGTTGGGCGTATGTCTACTCGTAATGCCACTTTTGAGCTAAGATATAATACCCAGGATGGATTGGTTGAGTAGGCATCATGCTATTATCGATTATCGAGGAGGCAGAGTTCTATTTCAAGCGCCAAGATAGACAAAGTTTGAGTTTATCAGAGGAGCAGCAGAGCAGAGCGAAGGAGATTTCTGTGGATCTTTGGTAAAAGAGTAGGAGCTGTCATATCCATTGATTGTTGAGTATATGGATGTCTTCCTGGAGGAGTTGTCGGGGTTGCCACCAGACAGAGATGTAGATTTCTCTATAAAATTTGGTGACAGGTGCAGAGCCAATATCACAGCACATCTATAGAGTGAACAACAACGAACTGGTAGAGTTGAGAAGCAGGTGGATGAGTTAAAGGACAAGGGCTTCATCCACTTTAGTTCTTTACCATGGGGTGCTCCGGTATTATTTGTACCGAAGAAGGATGGGTCGGTACGTATGTGTATCGACTACAGGACACTCAACAACCTCACTATCAAGAACAAATACCCGTTGCCGTAGATTGACGATTTGTTTAATTAGTTGAGTGGAGTGAAGGTATTCTCGAAGATAGACTTGAGGTCGGGGTACCACCAGGTGAAAGTGAAGAAGGAAGACATTCCGAAGACAGCTTTCAGGACTCGGTATGGGCAGTTTGAGTTCTTGGTGATGGCGTTTGGGTTGACCAATGCCCTAGCGGTATTCATGAACCTTATGAATAATGTGTTGCATCAGTACTTGGATCAATTTTTTGTAGTATTCATTGATGATATACTAATATATTCGAAGACCCCGGAAGAGCATGAGAAGCACCTGAAGATAGTTTTGGAGACCCTCAGGAAGGAGAAGCTATATGGCAATCTTTCGAAGTGTAAGTTCTTCCTTGATAATTTTGAATTCCTCGGGCATGTGATTACAGGAGACGGAATCTCAGTGGACCCGAAGAAGATTTCACCAGATGAGTCATGGTCTACCCCGAGTTCAGTAGCGAAGATCAGGAGTTTTCTTGGACTAGCAGGCTATTATTGTAGATTTGTTTAAGATTTCTCCAGGATTGCGGAGCTGATGACTAGACTAACCAGGAAGGACGTGGAGTTCGTCTGGACTGAGGACTGTCAGTCTGCTTTTGAGGAGCTAAAGAAGCAGTTGACTATAGCTCCAATATTGACATTGCCATCAGGGACAGGAAGATTTTCTATATATAGTGATGCATCAGGTAAGGGTTTAGGTTGTGTGTTACAATATAACGGGAAGGTGATTGCCTATGCTTCTAGGCAATTACACCCACATGAGCCCACGACTTGGAGTTGGCAACAGTTATTTTTGCTCTTAAACCGTGGAAGCACTACTTCTATGGAGAGCGGATAGAGATCTTTACAGATCATAAGAGACTTGAAGTATGTGTTTACATAAAAAGAGCTCAACATGAGACATCGGTGGTGGTTGGAGTTGATGAAGGACTTCGACATTGCTTTGCAGTACCATCCAGGGAAGGCCAACGTAGTCGCGGATGCCTTAAGCAGGATCCACTGGCTATGTACTTGACGAGGGACATATATTTATTGGCCGATCTTGATAGCTTGGGCATTGAGGTATTAGTTACTGGAGTTGCAACACAAATGTGGGAACTTCAGGTACAATCAGATTTGATGGACCAGATTAGAGCTGCACAGTTCGAGGATGAATCTTTGGGGAGCATCAGAGCATAGGTCCAGATAGGGTTGGCAGAGGACTTCAGCATTGCAGATGATGGATCATTGCGGCATGGTACCAGATTGTGTTTGCCGAGTAGAGTATTGCACGAGGATATTTTTCAAGAGGTGCATCAATCTCAGTACTCTATGCATCCAGGTGCCAACAAGATGTATAGGGACATGAGAGAATATGTTTGGTGGTATGGTATGAAGTGGAAGGTAGCTAGCTTCATATCCAGATGTTTAGTTTTCTAGCAGGTAAAGGCGGAGAGACAGAGGCCCGGTGGATTACTTCAGCCTTTACCAATTCCAGAGTGAAAATGGGAGCACGTGATGATGGACTTTGTTTCAGGGCTTTTACGTTCTCCAGGAGGTAAAGATGCGATTTGGGTCATCCTAGACAGGTTGACCAAATCAGCCCACTTTCTGCCATTCAAAGTGGGTACGTCTACGGAGAAGCTCATGGAGATGTATGTGCGTTAGATAGTCAGATTGCATGGAGTTCCTGTGAGTATAGTCTCAGATCTGGATAGTCGCTTCATATCCCACTTTTGGAGGAGTTTGCAGGCCAACTTGGGCAATCAGCTCAAGTTTAGTACCGCATATCACCCTCAGACAGGCGGGCTATTGGAGAGGACTATTCAGACTCTCGAGGATATGCTACGCACCTATGTTTTAGATTTTGGAGGCTCTTGGGAGGATCATATTCACTTGGTAGAGTTTTCTTACAACAAAAACTACCAGGCCAATATCGAGATGTCACTATTTGAGGTATTGTATGGTCGAAGATGCCGCACTCCATTATCATGAGATAATGTTGGTGAGAAAACCTTATTGGGACCATAAATGGTCGTGGATGCAACCGATAAGGTGAAGTTCATCAGGGATAGCCTTCGGGTAGCACAAGACAAGCAGCGGCATTGGGCCGATAGCCACCGAAGACCATTGGAGTTTGAGGTATAGATTTTGTTTCGCATTGGTTGTGATTATTTGTTTTTTTAGAGTGCTAAGGCTATATTTCGTGCTAGGTTGGCGGTCTGATTTTCTTGAGGATTTCTCCGACACGTAGCACGATTCATTTTGGTGGAGACAGAAAGCTTAGTCCGTGATTCATAGGACCTTTCAATATTCTTGAAAGGGTTGATGCAGTTGCTTACTGACTAGACTTGCCACCTGCATTGGAGAGAGTGCACAACGTGTTTCATGTATCGCAGTTGAGACAGTACGTGGCAGATCCTAGCCATATGTTGGATCACTCGAAGATTGAGGTGGGCCCTACTCTTAGCTATCCAGAACAACTAGTCGAGATTCTGGATGGAAGAGAAGGTGCTGAGGAACTAGACGATTCTTTTGGTGCGTGTCGGGTGGAGGCATCACTCGCCAAGAGAGAGTTCCTAGGAGCAAGAGGCCGAGATGAGCGAGCGATATCTATATTTGTTTGCACCATGAGTTATAATTATTTATTGCTTGTTTTAATTATTTTGGTAGTTAATCTCTTCCTTAATTTTGAGGACAAAAATTTTCTAAGGTGGGTAGGATTGTCACCCTCACTTTTCCAACTAAGGGTAGTTTGGTAATTGGGCATGGATATATTTATTTTAGGATTATTATATTAAATATTGTGCATGTTATAAATATTTATTTATTGTATTATTTATTTATTATTAGATTTATTTTTAGACTTGTGTAGTGGATCTAACTAGTTTAGTTTAGATCCATGGACTAACATTTGATTCTAGTTAGAATTGAGCCCAATAGTAAGCCCATTCATTGGGAGGATGAATTAATTAGTGAAACCAATTAGACTAGAACCTTTCCTCCTTAATTATTTCTTCATGATAAGCCCCAAGGGGTATTATGGACTTTCTATAGTAGCTTGGAGGAGGGGTTATGGCCGCCACCATAGGGGTGGAGAGAGACTCTCTCTCTTCTCATTTGTCATTCCAAATCTAAATCTAGAATTTTTTCTCTTCCAATTTCTTCTTTCCTATACCAATTTCTACTCAAGTTTCTTTTCAATTCCTTCCATATTCATCATTGGAGGCTAGTAGAATAAGGATCTACAAGGAAAAAGTAAGGATCTACAAGGAGGGGCAAGGATCTACAAGTTGGAGGCTCTTTTTACCCAATTTGGAGATTTTGTTAGGAATCCATCTCCTAATAGGTACAATTCAGTTTTCTCTCTCTAATTAGACTCTAAATATATAATTTAAGCATTAGGAACCACCCCATATGCTAAGGCTACCCATAGAAATTAGAATTAGGTTCATAGGAGGCCTATGAAGAAAGTTATGTGGTATTTTATGTCAATTTTAGGGGAATTCCGAGATTGGTACATCTTGTGTTTGTCAATAGGTCAATTAGACCAAATTGATATGTGTTTGATTATGTGTGACTAGTGTCATATCCACAATTGGATACGTGTAGGCTGTATCCCAATAATTTGGAGATACGGATTAATTTAGGGGTTTTCTTCCGACACGGGGGTTTGAGCATGTCATATTTTGACACGGGCACGTAGTGGAGTAGCTAGCTCTTCATATTATTCCTAATTATAATTTTAGACTTACTCGTGTCCTTCGAGATACATTTGGTTGTGTGGTGAATATATATCGCAAGCATATCATAGAATAAGTGTGATACGGGTGCGGTGCACTCCACGTGTTTGTTTTATTGCATTTAGATTCAATATACTTGCTTAGAGCTATTAGAATATTATAATTATATATATATATATATATATATATATATATATATATATATATATATATATATATATATATATAATCACTATGTATATACATATATATACCTATACTAGTAATGCATATGAACCCCCTATCTCTCATGACCACCAACACCTCAAAATGAAACATAGACACACACACACACACACACACACACACACACACACACACACACACACACACATATATATATATATATATATATATATATATATATATATATATATATATATATATATATATATAGTGATATATATTCATATATGTGTGTGTATAGATTTATATTTACATATGTGTGTGTGGTGCATTGGTGAAGTGTGTGAGTGAGTAAGTGTAGAGTGTCGTGTGTGCAGTGAGAAGGGGGTCGGGTAGCAGCTGCTGCAGCAACAGCAAGAGCAGCAGCATTCAGCAGCAAGAGTAGCAGCTGCTGCAGCAAGAGCAGCAGCATTCAGCAGCAAGGACAGCAGCTACATCAGCTAGAGCGACGCACAACAGCAACATTGTGAGGTTATCTTGACTTATAGCTCTAGTTAGGTAGTTAGTTAGTTAGTTAGTTATATTGTTAGCTAGTTAGTTATATACATATACATATTGATAAACTAGTTAGTTATATGTATATATATATATATATATACGTATTGGTGGTTAGTAAGTTATATATTATATAGATGAGAGATGTATATGTAGATAAGTACTAGTTAGCCTTGGTTAGTATATCTCTAGATTACCTTGTGTGATATCAAGGAAATGATAGTTGAGGTATCTTGGGTACGGACAGTATTAAGTATAGAGATATGTTAGTAGGTAGTTAGTGTAGTATTGTATAAGATTAAATGCATGTTAGTATATAGTTAGGTGTATGGGTAGTTAGTTACATATTAGAATTTGGGTTACCTTGTGATACCAAGGTAATGTCAAGGTTTTGGTTTACGCTCAAGGTATTGGGTTTGAGTATCAAGATGGGTGTGTAGGTGGTGTGATACCGTGTTGGTTCAAAGCCAAGGTATCCACTTAGCATTAGTTAGCTAAGAGTACTATATATATTGTCTTGTATATATATATATATATATATATATATATATATATATATTAGTATTTTCTTATCTAATAACTTGCGTATCTTATGATACGGTACTTGTTGGTATCCTAGTATCTTAGCATAGCTAGTATGGCCTAGTTACATTGTGTATGGACCTAATATCCTAGAGTTAGACTCATACAACCTAGAAATAGCTAGTTTGGCCAAGTTTGACTAGTTTGACCTAGAGTTGACCTAGTTTGACTATTTTGACTTAGAAATGCCTTTATGACCTAGAATTGAACTAGTCTAACTTATTTTTTATTCCAAAACCTTGTATTGAAGCATATACCATAAATAGGTTCGTGTGACACCAGCTTGGGCATCGAGAGACACACCTTGCTCAGGACATCAGGTGAGTACATTTCTTTTTTAGTTTTTATTTCATAAGAGTGTATATATCTCATGTTCTAGAACTGTATACTTGATTTTGACACAGTAGTTTCACGGACTGGTACTACATGGATCATGTCAGGAGATGTTATCCCCTACCGTGTTCAGCGGGTACTCCTTCACATATATTTCATTGTGTGTATCAGGTATTAATTTATTGTATTTTGTATTCACACACTGCTCGTGTTTAGTGTGCTTATATTCGTATATGCACACTACTCATGTTCAGTGTACCCATATTCATGTTCGTAACGTGTCATGATTGGATCCCTTGGTATTAGTTAGGCATGGGAGAGCATGAGTTAATTATATGATCAAGTCCCAGTGTATTCGTGTACATATCGATTATATACCATACTAGTAATCGAGTTACCTTATTGTATTCGTGTTAAACCTAAACCAATCACATAATGAACTTGTATTCCAAGGCACATTGGTTGGATTTTAGTTTTTCCTTCTTATTGTAGATATTCATATTGCATGTTCTTTATTCCAGTATATTACCTGTTCACTCTAGTCCATTTTATTCAGATGTTTAGTTATCCTGTATTCTTTTCTATTATCTATTTTATATGCTCGATTATGTATTTGAAACTGCTTTCAGAGGTATGTATTTTGCTCCAATCATGACTGAATATTTTTTTCAGATGATTGGCTCATAGATCAGTGTCCTACATTCTACGGGCCGCAAGAGGGCTTACCATTAAAGGATACTCCTACACATTGGTGTAGTCCATGGATGCTGAAGAGCTAGGTAAGAGTTTGGGTAATGAGTTATATGGAGGAGTTCAGATATTAGTATCAGGTTTAGTTTTACTTGGTCTAGGGTGTCCATATCCAAGCAATTGGTTATTGGAGTGTGGAGTATATTTGATACTTTGAGTTGTATACTTATTAGGTTGATACTTGTGTATCCATGGTGTGTAATATTTATAAATGTGATAGGTAGTGTGTGTATTCATGTGTGCATGTATGGTTGCCAGTATGTAGGTATCCAAATCTAGTGTATGTGAGTGAAGGGTGTGTGTGTGTGGAGTGTTTGGGGTAGGCAGTGGTGATGAGGTGCTAAAGCAAGTAGTATCAGTTATGGGAGAATTGTAGGTCTGTTTCAGACCTGCATATTTTGATGTGTAACAACCACACCATAAATAGAGACAAACAACAATAAGTGATCAGCAGTAGCAGTAGCTCGAGCATTAGCAGCATCAGTAGCTCGAGCATCAGTAGCATCAGCAGTATCAGAATTTGGGGGTGAATGAGTGAGGAGATGGTGTATACTGATACAAGTGTATCAGTGAGTGTTACTCGAGTTGGGATTTAGATGTGCAATGGTGAATATGTGAGGGGCTCGGGTTTGAGTGTCCATAAGCACATGGATTGAGGCACATTGATAAGCTTGGCAAGTAGAGGTAACAGCAGCAGTGAGTACTGCTTCCCAGTAGTAAGCAGGGGGACTTGAGGCACTTCAGCCCAGTATGCATTAGTGCACACTAAGGTAAGTCAATGATTGTTACCAATAGGTATCAGTGGAGAGTATTACTCTAAGGTTTGAGAGGGACTGAAACCTGATACTTTTGATATTAGTTGACTTACCTGGGAGCAAGGGTTACTTATGTGCATCAAATGCATCAGAAATAGGTTCAGGTTCAGTAGAAGTGTTAGCATGGTGTCAGTTAAGTAGTAGGTACGAGTAGGATACCCTGACACCATAGTATAGAAATTATTATATGCTATTATTATATAGTATAATAATAATCATTAACTATTATTATATAGTTATTATCTAATATGGACTAATAGACATTGGTATGACTTAGAACACCCTAGTAATAGCTAGTGTAGATCACCAAATCTAGAATAACAAGGTATTAACCTAGTGTGGACCTAGAAGTGACCTAGAAATATCACAATTAGCTAGTTACACATGTATATCACTTCAAATCTTTCTTTGACACTTATATTTTATATTTAGGTCTTTGTGATTCTATCTTGGACATCGATACTCATTTGTTGCTCAGGACCACATGCGAGTACATTATCTGACAGTTTTTTTATTTTGATCATTACTATAATTCTAGTTGTAGTGTGTACTTGATTCCGACACAGCGGATACATGGGCTAGTATCATAGATACCTGTCATTATGAGTCGTGATTGGAATCCATTATACTTGCTGGGGACGAAAAAATATTAGCAAGTTATGTGATCATACCCCACCTTACATGCATCATAGCTCACCCCACACATCACGTAGGGTATAACCTGACCATTTACATGCCTTATAGCTTGTTATATATGATTATCCTGACTATTGCTCGCATCATAGCTAACCAGATGGTTAGCCTAACCTCACATGTATCATAGCCAATCATATATAACAAGCTTGATCTATTCCCAAGTCGATCATATAGCAAACTGATATTTTACGGTACTTAGCCAGTATTTCTATTCCTTGTTCCAGTATATTCATTGCTAACATTCACATATATTTGTTTACTGCTAGTTATTTCTATATGATGATTACATGTCTCTCTAAATTTTTCTTATATTTCAGTAGTTTTTTTCATCATCTATTTTCTTACACTGCTTTATAGTTTTTATCAATATAATTAAAATTGCTGTTAGTGTTTGTGCTTTGCTTCAATCCTGACTGGATAACATTTTTCAGAGGATCTTGAGAATTTATGTCCTACCCATTATGGTCCAGGAGTATAGGGTGATACATCCCGAAGATTCCAGAGGAGCCACTTCATATAGAGGAAACACCACCCGCAGTTGTTTAGACAACACTTAGCCTAGTATATTTATCTTTTGAATTATTCCAACTTGAGACTTGAGTTATATTATGTTGAGACTTGTATTGCGTTGAGATAGCTTGACTTTTGGACTCTGTTTTGTTAGACATATATTATTTTCCCTCTCGTATTTTCTCTATAGCTTTATCATGCCATTTACCTTCCTTATAGTTATTGTGATTGAGTATATTGTGAGTTGTTGATTATATGTATATTCTTGTCCTCCGTTTAGATTTGAGATCATTGACAAGTTTTATCTTTGTGAGTTGTGTTAGTTATTTTATGACCTAGACAGTGGTCTACCGTCGATGCTGTGGCATAGGCTGGACGTACCCACGACTCATGCCCAATTTCCGGGTACGGGTCGTGGCACAGCCTCTCACTTGGTGTATAAAAATGACAACGGTTGCAACTTTGAACCGTATCTACCTAGCCGCTTTGCAAGGCAATTTGGCTATAATCAACTGCACATGGGAAATGCTACTCCGTGCTTAGCCAATTCTGGAGGTTTAATTGATGACGCTCGGGGATAGAGATATTTCATCACGGGTTGCACGGGAACCACTTTTACTCTGCATGAACCCAAACCTCCTTTACGCCTATTACATTTTTTTGCATATTTTTTTTGCTCCATAAACCAATTCCACGTGGACTTCGATAAGCGGGTTAGTTTTTGAAATACAATGAAAGGAGTCAATCCGGAGTCAATAAGACATTCTCTAGTCGAAGAGGAAGATGACGCGCCATTGGATGAGATATTGGAAGCTCTTTCGCATGTAGAACCAGATGCACCCGCCCCTGCCATAGTGGTACAGAAATCTCAAAAGCATAGGATTACATTCCCTGCTGAGGACTGACCTACTAGAAAGAGTGTTGCTATCGCGAAGCCTAGGAGGCCAAAATTGAAGGTTTCTGTTCCTTTACACAAGAGTTTAATTGATGAACTGAATAGTTCACCAGAGTGGCCCGGACCGTCCGTCTCTTCTCTAGTGGTGCAAAGAATTAGGACTTTTGTCCCTCCCCCCACAGGAATAAGTGTCGCTCTTGCTGTCATAACAGTCAGTTGTGTGGATCCTATCCTTGATGCAGCGGCTCAATTTATCACGCCGATTTCACTCATACCTCCTCCTTCGCCAATGGATCCAAAGGATCAACCTACTCCGGAAAGTCCTGATTCCGGTGTAGAAATAATTTTACCTTCTCAAGATGGATTGGTGAGCAGGTTGAGTCACAAGTTGACATTGCCGCTACAGCCCCCGAAGATATACCTGGTTAGGACATTCAGGTTCAGCCTCAATCTGCTATAGTTACAGCTGGGCTTGAAGATGCTTCAGGGCAGATTAATACTAAAACTGTAGCTTCAGAGGCGAGAATGGCGTTGAGTGATTATGATGATTTGTTTATTCATGCCGACTCGTCTGAGGTGGAGGCTTTGTTGCCGGGCCTAAGAAATTCCTTGGAGGGAAAGACTCCTGAAGACGAATATGTACCGACTGGTGCTAGTACGTGTCTCTCTATTCTTTCTATACCATAAGTTCTTGTACTGCACCCTTCATTGTCACAAATTTATGTACTGATACCTTCGGCTAGCATAGGCCAATGGGTCACTTCTTTCCTTAGCTTAACGTGCATATATCTTAATTACAATATATTGTTTATTGATCATATTATTTGCTTGATTTTTTAGGTGATAAAATTGTGGCAGGAGTCGCTTCGGAGATGACTGAAGAGATGGCTATTTCGTATGCAGAAACAACTTCAGTTGCTGATATCACGGTTCCGGTTACGGATATCGCATCAATGCCACCAGTATCTTTAACTTCTCTTGTGGTTGTATTGACCATTACTGCTGAAATAGCTTTCACTATTAGCCCCCGCCAGAATGAGCGACGAGTTCTTCATCTTTTGTCCCCAGTGTTGAGGCTATAACTGTCACGACGACTTCCTTCGTGCACCATAGTCGAAGATTAGCAGAAATTGCCGTGACTTCGAGTTCAAGTACTCGTTTCAATGCTTTAGTATAAGCTTATAGATCTGCTTTCTACGTAACATTGAAAGAGTTGATAAATTTGGTGCTCGAGAAAGGTTTATCCTTTGGGGATGTCAAGGATGCTAGCTTGTCCATGATCCAACTGATCAAAAATTTCAAGGATGAATCTAGGGCTGCTGCTCTTGAACAGATCTTGATAGGCCTTGAGCAGCCTATTAATGAGTATCTACAGCTTAATAGTAGGGATATATCGGCTTTAGTTCAGACTAAATACGAGTCAATTACCATTGAGTTCATGGAACTTCAGACCACCTTCCAAGAGCAAATAGCGATTCATAATGAGAAGACTGTCTAGATAAATGCTTCTATGAAAGAAGTGACCTCTTCTCTGTCCCTTCATCATTCTATCCATGATGAACAAAATGATAAGATGATATATCTCAAAACTCAGGTTCAAGAACTGGAAGCCTATCTCAAGCAAGCGAAGGAGGAGTTGAAGGTGGCTGTGGAGCGACGTCGGGAAGAACTGGTTTGTTTTGACTTAGCAAGGGAATAGCTTTTGGAGCTTGAGCTCAACAAGAACGAGCTTGACTATGCTCGAAATAAGATAATAGAGTCATATGGTTCTATGGATCCTTTTGCTACAGATGACTCTAGAATGCTCGAAGCACATAGAAGCAAAACATTAAAAAAGGATCAACAACTAGCTCAGCTGACCCCGTTCCTCCTTGATCTTTCTACTCCCTCTGAGTGAGCTCTATCTTATGCTCTTCCCTGTTTTGTATTTTTTTCCCTAAAAATATATTGAAACCTTTATCTTTAAACAATGCTTATTTGTTGTGGACCCATTATTTATTGCGTATCTACTATTAGATACAAATAATAGGTTAGAGTAAAAACAAAATTAGAGGTAATATGGACGTGATATGTTTTCAAATAAGATTCCACCGAATATATCCGCTCATAGGTATTATGGACATGAAAGGATAATTATGTGGGTGAATTTGGTAGATTTATCACTCAAGGCATACTCGTGCTGAGTACAGATGATAAATTTTACTGGATGTAATACTATTAGAGGTGATATGGACGTGATAGTTTACTAGTTTACTCCACCGGGGAAGAAAAGAATGAGTAGTTCAAGGGTGAACTATCATCTCCTCATTAGGGGATAACAAATAAAATATGATTCAGAGGTAATATGGACGTGGATCATATTACACTTATTGACTGTTGAGTAAACATATGAGATTATTTCCAACCCAACTGGGGATCAGGAATAGGATATTCTTAAAACAACTGGATTTTAAGAATGGAAATTTTTGGTTAGGAAGAATTGTTTAGGTGATCTCAACGAGAGTGTTCTGTTAGATCAGAGTATTGTCCTGCTGGAGAACTTTGAGGACCCATTACCTATGTCTTATTCAAAAATAAATTTAGGTAATAGTTCAAGAGGCCATGTAGGCTATGAGTTACTGGAGATTAAAAATGTATCTTGCTTTAATCCATTGGAGATGTAGAAGAATATGTCGTGCTTAGACATAATACTTCTTGAGGAATTTGCCGTTGATGGGCATCATTATAAAATCCCCAACAAAGTTGCCATCTTTGTTTGCGAGAAAAGGTTTTTATACGAAACTTTTGTGTTATAAACTGTTAAAAAGTACAAAAAAAGATCCTAAGCATGAATCTAAGTACAATTTGATTCTGGAAAAGTATAGCTATAGAGATCTGATCTGCAAACGACCACCTTACTCCTTGGACCACTCGACGGTGAAGAAATGCACACGACGACAGAGAAGTATAGGGAATGCTACAGACAAGTTGGAGAGTTGAACAACAAGAAACCTCTGGCACAATGGCACGAGAAGCTTCTGTTTCTCCCACTCTGTACTTGAATTTCAAAGACTTGAAATTTTTTACGAACAACTTGGAGAGTTGAACAATAAGAAAGTAATGGCACAAAGGCACGAGATGATTCTATTTCTCTCACTCTGCTCTTAAATTTCAAAGACTTAAGAATCTAGCCCATTTTTTTGTCTCTCCGTCATGTCCTTTCTTCATGGTTGTGAAGAACCTGTATTTATAGAGTTTAAGAGCGGTTATGAGAATATGCGCACACTTTGGTCAGTCAATACTGTTTTACCATTGTGCGCGCACTTTTGATGGATTAACATCCCACGTTATGCATGAGTAGGTGCACAACTTTCTGCCTGCTTGACACACAGCTTCCTATACGAGGAACACATGTCATGGGGGACAGTTATTTGTACACCTTTTACGATAAGTAAGGCATGTATGACATGCATTCATAACTGCTCACTGTTGGTTAGGATAGTATACGAACTTTAGAAGTCGTCCGGAGACTGGCAGATTTTTGAAGGAGTGGCACTACGGCGCACTTTTGAAGGAGTGGCACTGCGGCCCACTTTTGAAAGAGTGTGTAAACCCCCTCGACAAATATAGGATTGATTTAAATATTGGAACAACCACAACCCAATTCCCAAGTACCCAAATTAGGGTATTAGCCTACACCAAGCCTGCTACACCCACGACTCTTGTGTATCACCCAAAATCTAGTTCTATATGTCTTCAATGCAGTAGGAATCACCATGTGCAATTATTTAATTTAATTAAATTAAAGGCCAATTCTACCTTAATCAGGGCCTAACCCAGCCACGTGCCCCCTTTCATGTGGACCAGCCCCCACTTCCATGAGTCCTGGCCGGCCCAAGCCTCAAGGCTAGCCCACAAACTTTTCCACATATAAATACACATATTCAACCATAAAACCCTAAGAAAAATACTATTTATTACTCTTCCCCAAACCCTAGCCGAACACCATACCGAGCCCCTCCTTCCCGACCGGACACCACTGCCTCCGACTACACAAACACCCTCACCACCACCGCAAGTCGCCACCCGACCGCCCCAACCGCCTTCAGCACTGCCCCACATCCGCGACAGACCAATCTCGACCGCCCCGACCGCCATCAACACCGCCCCACACCCGCGGCAGACCAACCCTGACCTCCTATGGCCTGACCTCCATCCAGGCGCTGCTTCCCCCACCGACCAAACGGCCATAGCCACTGCTGCGACCCCTGTCGTTTCTATTGCTGCTGCTGCCGGAGTTGCCGCACGACGCCGGAGCCGCCGCGCCGGAGGCTGACGTCGACTGGATAACACCCCCTCGACTACGATTGGTAAACACCCCCTCCTTCGTTGTATGTTTGGTAAATCGTGATGACCGTGTCATCGTGTCGGATGATGACACGACTAAGTCGCAGTAAACCATGGGTATAAGTATGGATGTTTAATTAGATTAAGTGGAGTTTATAGTTAATAATTATTTCGACCATATGACCTGTACAGAAAGCTTGTATTTCACCTAAAAGTATAGTCATAGACTTAGTACATTTATGCATGGAGAATAATGAAGTATAATCTAACAAGACGTAGTGTAGTTTCGTAAACCATAAATTAGTAATTTATTTATATGAGGTACACAGTGACATAGGACAGGGCACGCTTGCATCCTAGCTACGTGCACACGCGACCCTGTAGTCAATCCACCGTAAACTTGCGTCAATACGTAAGAGCAACATCGTAGTCGTGTATGTATTATTTAAATGTCTGATGCTGGATTGCTATATTATATTGTGTTTAGGATAATTGGATCAGCCATGAGACACTACAGGAACCGGATTTTGGCATTCCCAGCTTGAGGACTCAGGCAAGATACCTTGCCATATTTACTGTTTAAATTAATACTGCATATGTTGTATGATATATTGTTGTTCTATTTCATATGACTTTGTGCGTCCGATATTGATTCGGGTGCCATCGACGGATGTGTCGATGATTTAGTATACTTGACCTAGTCTCTAGCAGACTCACCATTGCAGGATACTCTGATATCTTCCGAGACCTGACACTCTTACACATTTCACAGTGACATTCATATTGGGATGCGGGTCTGCGTATTTGACTAGCTATTGGTGCGTGTGACATGTATCACGGTTAGTACGTATTTCAGGTTTATATTTTATGTTAGTAGAGACTGGCACATAGATACGTGGTATGCACGTCGAGTATTCGATTTGCGTATTTACATTGGGAGGGGAGGACCACTCGTAGGCGTATGGGATACACCCATTGGAATTCGTAGTATCCGGAGGAGCCACGGACCCAATGACTCCCTTTATTCAGATTCCCCGCTCTTCGGAGCGGTATGGATGTATATATACTTGCAGATTCCCCGTTCTTCAGAGCGGTATAGACGTTATACTATTCAGATTCCCCGTTCTTCGGAGCGGTATGGACGTATATATACTTGCAGATTCCCAGTTCTTTAGAGCGGTATGGACGTTATGCCTACACCTACTCATACGTACCAAAGTTGTCCTCACATTGTATTCACTTAGATGGTTAGCACACCCTTTATTGCATTTACTTTATTCAGTATGTATATATATGGCATGTTTCTATGTATCTTGTTACGTCCCTCTGAGGACCTGGTACCTTTCCAGATTTGGACGAGGCATATTATCCTACCGTATACGGGCCAGGACAGGAGACGGGGTTCGCTACAGCTGAGGAGTTAGAGGTACAGCTGTCAGAGTTTTCGTGAGCACTTGGTAGGCCTTCTACCTAGGATTGGGTGCATCATTATCTAGTCAGCCGATGCCCCAGTCATTATCATCATCTATTATTTTCATATTTTATTTCGTCATAGTAGTGGGTTTGTTTCCACCAGACATTATTGGTTGTACTATGATATCTTGAGACTGGTGTTTATCTTCCAGCAGTTTATTTAGTACTTATTGCTGTTTATATTGTGGATGAGATAGTTTACCCGTTGATTGACTGATATTGGATATGTTAGTATTTTATGACAGCGTAGCACTCTTCGTAAGGATCCATTAAATTGTGATATCCTTGGAGATGTGACAGCTGGCTATTGCCACGTGGCCTAGTTCCGTGTATTTTGGGACTGAGACGTGACATGGTTTTAGTAGTGGCCCATGCAAGTCGACTTATTCGTTTATGGTATGGTAACATGCCCAGCGAGCCTGCAATATGATAGAAGTTACTAGGTCTCATCCACTCTGATTACGTTTTTGAGCTTCCTTCGTGTTACTTTTAAATATCTGCATCCTGTTTGTTTGATTCCGTCCTCTTTTGATGAAATCCTATCTCTTGCAGCAAGATAAATTTGCACAGTGGACGAGGAGCACCCAGTGATGCCAAACAACACCACCTAAGGGGAGGAGGTACCCCAAGGGCAACCCCCGCTACAGACCCCACTGATTTATTGGCATGAGGCTTCCTAAGGCGATCCTGCACCACAGCACGAGGGACAGACTTCCCAGACTATACCCATGCAACATTGTGAGGGCCAGACTTCATGAGCTATACCGATGCCGCAGACTGAGAGGCCGACATCTGAGGAGGCGCCTACTGCACAGCCAGAGATTCCTTTACCACCACCTCCACCCTACACACCCCAGATGCCACAACTAGATGGACAGCCGCAGATGCTACAGTTTCTCCAGACTATGATGCAAGCACAGTGGCATCAGACAGAGACATTGAGGCAGAGTTTGATGGAAGTACTAGAGAGGACACCTGTCCCAGCACCCGTACCAGCACCTCCACCAGCCCAGACAGGTGACACTGTTAGATGGTTCCGACAGATGGGATGAGATACCTTCTCAGGCAATGAGACTGCGGAACAGATCTTCGATTGGGTTACCAATACGGAAATGCTACTAGAGGCTTCACAACTGCATCGAGACCTTTAGATGACCTCAGTGAGGGCCCAACTAAAAGGCAACGCCCATCATTGGTGGGATTCCATTGAGCGCAGTATAGGCAAGAACCAGACCTAGGAACAGTTCTTAGAATACTTCAATGCGAAGTATTTTCCAGCCACAGTTAGGAATGCCCTGTTCTCCCAGTTTCTACATCTAGAACAAGGAAATATGACTGTGGATGCATATGACGTGGAGTTCAGCCGTCTTAGCAGATTTGGTACCGTTCTGATACCCGATGATCTAGAGAAAGCTCAGAGATTCCATCACGGCCTCAATTTTGAGCTACAGAGGTATACCACCACACATGCGAGGATTTCTTATGAGGAGGTTCTTGCAGAAGCGAGGATCTAGGAGGCCATTGCCAGAGGAGCTAGACGTTCCAGCACGACCACGCCAGTCAGAGTCCAACCCGGAGCAGGAGGACCGATCCGTCGTCCCGGAGTGCAGATACAGCAGAGGATAGCACCATACCCGCAAAATAAGCTTCCGACTTGCAACTACTGCGGTAAGAGAGGACATTACCAGAAGGACTGCCGAAAGAGTCTAGGAATATGCATGATTTGTGGAGCAAGCCAGCACTATGACCGGGACAGCCCACAGCTCAGAGACATAGCACCACAGACAGGACAGAGGCCAGCAGCACCTGTTCCGAGGATACTACCCCCACCAGGAGGACAACGTCCACCAGCCCCCGGAGAATTTCAGAGGGGACCACCCTTGGCCCCACAGCAGGCACAGTTCGAGCAAGCTCGACAGCAGACCGGAGGACAAAAATAGGGACAAGCCTTTGCATTAGCAGCTGCCGAGAAGGAAACAAAAGGAGAAGCAATCACAGGTACCATTTTAGTTGCCTCATTACCTGCGACTGCATTGATTGATTCTGGAGCTACATTATCATTTATATCTAGTAGATTCGTAGCAATGCATAGAGTAGCTACTTTCCCCTTACCTAAGAGTTGGAAGATTCTTACCGGAGGAGGTATCGTGCCGGTTACCAGCACTATTAGAATATGTTCGGTAGTCGTATGTGGCAGAGAGATGAGAGCACGATTCTTGGTATTGTCCATGCCCTACTTTGATGTTGTGCTAGGCATGGACTGGTTAAGCCAGTATAATGCCGAACTGAACTGTCGGAAGGGTAGCGTCACTTTTAGACCGCTAGATCAATCGGAGTTCGAGTACATACGAGGGACCGTCGAACAAGGAGTAGGACAAATAGCTATAACTTGCATGACTATGGAGATGGAACCCCCGCCAATAGTTGCAGAATTCGAGGATGTGTTTCCAGAAGAATTGCCAGGCTTACCGCCAGATAGAGACGTGGAGTTCACCATTGAGCTAGTACCCGGAGCAGCACCGGTATCTTCTAATGTGTACCGATTGGCGAAGAAGGAGTTAGACGAGCTGAAGCTACAATTGGAGGAGTTACAGAGCAAGGTATTTATCTGTCCTAGTGCATCACCCTGGGGATCACCAGTATTGTTTGTACCCAAGAAGGATGGAACAGTACATATGTGCATTGATTACAGAGCCCTGAATGCTTTGACTATCAAGAACAAGTACCCCCTACCACGGATTGATGATTTATTCGACCAGTTGACAGGAGCAGTAGTGTTCACCAAGATCGACTTAAGATCGGGTTATCATCAGGTGAAGGTGCGAAGAGAAGATATTCAAAAGACAGCATTCATGACTCGTTATAGTCACTATGAGTTCTTAGTGATGTCTTTTGGACTAAGGAATGCACCTGCTGTATTTATAAACTTGATGAACAGGGTCTTCCACCAATACTTAGACCAGTTCGAGGTAGTCTTCATCGACGACATCTTGGTGTATTCAAAGAGCCACGAGGAGCACGAAGAACACTTGAGACTAGTGTTAGAAACCCTGAGGAGAGAGAGGCTTTATGCCAAGCTGAGCAAGTGTGAGTTTCTTCTGGATTGTGTCGCTTTCCTTGGACACGTCATCTCAGGAGATAGCATTTTAGTGGATCCAGCAAATATTTCATCAGTAGAGACATGGCCAACCCCTACCAATGTCTTAGAGGTGAGAAGTTTCTTAGTACTTGCCGGATATTACCGGAGGTTCATAGAGAACTTCGCGAAGATTGCAGAGCTGATGACCCGCTTGACCTGCAAGTAACAGGAGTTCAATTAGACAGAGGAGTATCAAAAGGCATTCGATGAGCTGAAGAAGCGCCTGACTATAGCACCCATCTTGACCATACCTTCTGGACCCGGAGGATTCGTGATCTACAGCGATTCATCCGGGAAAGGATTAAGATGCGTCTTGATGCAGCATGGAAAGGTTGTAGCTTATGCTTCTAGACAGTTGAGGACACATAAGAAGAACTATCCCACCCACGACTTAGAGCTTGCAGCAGTGATCTTTGCTTTAAAGCTTTGGAGGCACTATTTATATGGAGAAAGAGTAGAGATATTAACTGATCATAAGAGCTTGAAGTACGTCTACACCCAGAAGGACCATAACCAGAGACAGAGACGTTGGCTCGAGTTGATGACAGACTTCGAGATTGAGCTGCAGTACCATCTGGGAAAGGCCAACGTAGTAGCTGACGCATTGAGCAGAAGACCTATGGCATTCTTCCTGACTACCCAACAACATCTGTTGAGGGATCTAGAGCAGATAGGTATAGAGGTCGTTATGCCCGGAGTAGACGGACAGTTGTCGAGTTTCCAGTTGCAAACGACATTGGTAGAGAGAATCAAGGCTGCTTTGCCGACCGACGCCAGATTTCAGAGGCTCAGACAAAGGACAGAGGCTGGATTACAGACAGGACTGCGTATACATGAAGACAGAATCTTGAGATATGGAGATCGTCTCTATGTTCCAAATGGAAAACTTCGGCCGGAGTTGATGACAGAGGCACACAGTTCAAACTATCCTATTTATCCAGGAGGTACGAAGATGTACAGGGACTTGAGACAGTACTACTGGTGGCATGGAATGAAGAAAGAAATAGCACGCTTTGTGGCCAAGTGCCTGGTGTGTCAGCAAGTCAAGGCTGAGCATCAACGATCTGCAGTATTGCTTTAACCACTACTTATACCGGAGTAGAAATGGGAGCACATCACTATGGACTTTGTTACGGGCTTTCTGAGGAGTCCTAGTGCTCGCAACGTAGTATGGGTAATTGTGGATAGACTCACCAAGTCTGTACACTTTTTATCTTTCAGAGTTGGACAATCTACAGAGGTCTTAGCAGACATGTACATGAGAGATATTGTGCGACTACACGGAGTGCCAGTTAGTATCGTGTCTGACAGGGGTACGAGGTTTACATCTTACTTTTGGCGGAGTATGCAAGAGAGTCTCGGTACCCGCCTGAAGTTTAGCACAACGTATCACCCATAAACAGATGGCCAGTCGGAGCGCACCATTCAGACGTTGGAAGACATGTTAAGAGCTTGCATGCTTGACTTCGGAGGATCATGGGAAGACCATTTATATTTGGTCGAGTTTTCCTATAATAACAGCTATCAAGCGAGCATCCAGATGGCTCCCTATGAAGCGTTGTATGGAAGGAAGTGTCATTCCCCAGTATGCTGGAGTGATATAGGCGAGCGACAAATTCTCGGACCAGAGTTGGTTGTTCATACAGTGGAGAAGGTGAAAAGATCCAAGGACACCTACGAGCAGTACAAGACAGGCTGAAGCATTGGGCGAATGCGCATCGACGACCCATAGAGTTTCAGGTTGGAGATCACGTATTTCTAAAGATCTTGCCTACTCGAGAGACTATCAGATTTAGAGGCCGAAGAAAGCTGAGTCCGAGGTACATCGGGCCTTTCGATGTGTTAGAACGCGTCGGAGAGGTTGCTTACAGATTAGCTTTGCCGTAGACTTTGGAAGGAGTCCATGATGTCTTCCATATATCTCAGTTGAGGAGGTACATACCAGATCCGAGTCATGTGCTCGATCATTTCGAAATCACAGTCGGGCCGAGCCTACCTTACGAAGAGGAGCCGGTGGAGATTCTAGACAGAAGTGAGAAGGTACTGCGAGGTCAGACTATTCCCCTAGTACGTTTTGCATGGATGCATCATGCACCAGGCAAGTCGACATGGGAACACGGGGAGGATATTAGATAACGCTACCCTCATCTCTTCGAAGGACTAGGTACGTAGTAGCAATTTAAATTCAGTCTTTAGTTCTTACCATATGTATGTTTTAATTTCGAGGACGAAATGCTCTAAGGAGGGTAGATTGTAAACCCCCTCGACAAATGTAGGATTTATTTAAATATTGGAACAACCACAACCCAATTCCCAAGTACCCAAATTAGGGTACTAGCCTACACCAAGCCTGCTACACCCACGACTCTTGTGTACCACCCCAAATCTAGTTCTATATGTCTTCAATGCAGTAGGAATCACCATGTGCAATTGTTTAATTTAATTAAATTAAAGGCCAATTCCACCTCAATCAGGACCTAATCCAGCCACATGCCCCCTTTCATGTGGACCAGCCCCCACTTCCATGAGTCCTGGCCGGCCCAAGCCTCAAGGCCAGCCCACAAACTTTCCCACATATAAATACACATATTCAACCATAAAAACCTAAGAAAATTTTTATTTATTACTCTTCCCCAAACCCTAGCCGAACACCACACCCGAGCCCCTCCTTCCCAACCGGACACCATACCTCCGACTACACAAACACCCTCACCACTATCGCAAGTCGCCACCCGACCACCCCAACCTCCCTCAGCACCGCCCCACATCCGCGGCAGACCAATCCCAACCGCCCCACACCCGCGGTAGACCAATCCCGACCGCCCCAACCGCCATCAGCACCGCTCCACACCCGCGGCAGACCAACCCCGACCTCCCACGGCCTGACCTCCATCCAGGCGCTGCTTCCCCCGCCGACTAAACGGCCATAGCCGTTGCTACGACCCCTGCCGTTTCTGTTGCTGCTGCTACCGGAGTTGCCGTACGACGCCGGAGCCGCCGCGCTGGAGGCTGACGTCGACTGGACAACACCCCCTCGACTACGATTGGTAAACACCCCCTCCTTCGTTATATATTTGGTAAATCGTAACAACCGTATCGTCGTGTCGGATAATGACACGACTAAGTCGCAGTAAACCATGGGTATAAGTATGGATGTTTAATTAGATTAAGTAGAGTTTATGGTTAATAATTATTTCGACCATATGACCTGTACAGAAAGCTTGTATTTTACCTAGATACGTGGTATGCATGTCGAGTATTCGATTTACGTATTTATATTGGGAGGGGAGGACCACTAGTAGGCGTATAGGATACACCCATTGGAATCCGTAGTATTCGGAGGAGCCACGGACCCAATGACTCCCTTTATTTAGATTCTCCGTTCTTCGGAGCGGTATGGACGTATATATACTTGCAGATTCCCCGTTCTTCGTAGTGGTATGGACGTTATACTATTCAGATTCCCCGTTCTTCGGAGCCATATGGACGTATATATACTTGCAGATTCTCCGTTCTTCGGAGCGGTATTGACGTTATGCCTACACCTACTCATACGTACCAAAGTTGTCCTCATATTTCATTCATTTAGATGGTTAGCACACCCTTTATTGCATTTACTTTATTCAGTATGTATATATATGGCATGTTTCTATGTATCTTGTTACGTCCCTCTGAGGACCTGGTACCTTTCCAGATTTGGACGAGGCATATTACCCTACCGTATACGGGCCAGGACAGGAGACGATGTTCGCTACAGCTGAGGAGTTAGAGGTACAGCTGTCAGAGTTTTCGTGAGCACTTGGTAGGCCTTCTACCTAGGATTGGGTGCATCATTATCTAGTCAGCCGATGCCCCAGTCATTATCTTCATCTATCATTTCCGTATTTTATTTTGTCATAGTAGTGGGTTTGTTTCCACCAGACATTATTAGTTATACTATGATATCTTGAGACTGGTGTTTATCTTCCAGCAGTTTATTTAGTACTTCTTGCTGTTTATATTGTGGATGAGATAGTTTACCCGTTGATTGACTGATATTGGACATGTTAGTATTTTAGGACAGTGTAGCACTCTTCATAAGGATCCATTAAATTGGGATATCCTTGGAGATGTCACAGCTGGCTATTGCCACGTGGCCTAGTTCCGTGTATTTTGGGACTGGGACGTGACAGAGTGGCACTATGGCGCACTTTTGAAGAAGTGGCATTATAGCGAACTTCTGAGGAGAATGACAATGTGGAACACTTTTGAAGAGAATGATACTATGACGCACTTCTGAGAAAAATGGCACCGAGGCTCACTTTTGAAGGAAATAGCATTGTGGCACACTTTTGAAGAGAATGATACTGCATCTGGGTCACTAAACAATAATCTAGGTCTGCTTGATGTATCTTCGCTGTAATGATGACCTCTGACTCTTCAATTTTTGCCTTTGTTAGCTATCAGTCTGCTGCATTATATGTTGAGAGAGAGTAGATCGTTTATGCACCATCCTTCTTAACATTAAGAAAGTGTATCACTTTTCTACTCTCTGAATAGTGCGCCATCCTCTAAAATTAGTAGACAGTGTGCTAAAGTAAGAAAATACGTGTCTTTCTTCTGGAACAAGTAGAAAGTGTGCCATTCTTCTACTGTTGGATTTATTTGTAAGAAATTGCGCTATCTATCTTAGCGCATTTTTATGCTTCTACATTTAATCACCCTTAAAATACCCTAAACCATTAATACCTTCTGGTACCAATACCAACCTGATACTCTACTACCCTCACTAAATACTACATATATATATCTATGTAACCTAGGTGCTTAGCACACTTGACACTACCTATATTCATGATGATACACATCCTCTTGCCTATACTATATGTACCACACACTCACCTCACTTGGACACTAACACTGACACTCTTGGATCTAGGACCCCGTACTATCCACACCGTGCACAAAATTTTCTCCTTATCTTCATGTATAACCAGTCACTGGTTGCCTGTTACTGCAGGCTGCAGGTTGCAATACCTGAGCATTCCTCCAACTTCAACTCCTATCTAAACCCCTTCACTGCTTGTGCAAAGATCCGCTGCACATATAGTAGTTTTGGCACTTGTGATGCAAAAATCTGCATTATTGTCTGGACAACAATACTGATGTTGCAGTGATTCACAACTCCCCTTATACAAACACACACACACACACACACACACACACACACACACACAAACACATACACACTTTTAACAGTTCACACATACCTACAGTTATCCCGATTGTGTATCACAATCCAACCCGACTGTCCACAGTAGCTACACACAGTGCTATTCACACTCTACTCTCCCCTCAAGCATCCTCAACTCCTAACATCACCTACAACATCCCCAATTTCTACTACCTGTACTGCATATTAGACTTACACCAAACCAAGCTCCTACTTCTTGAACTGCAACAACCCGGTCCTTTTTAAGAAACCTGCAGTCCACACCACACTTTACCCTCACTACAATAAGAACCTGCATTTAACAGTACCTGCCCTTGAGCCTGCATCACACAATAGTTATTGTGTACAGACCTACTGCAACTGAGCCCCAATAACTTACTAAGAACCTCAGTTATTCCCATTCACTGATATGATCACATTTTCCCCTACTTACCTCGTATGCACACTGAACACAATTGAACACCCAGTCACTCAACATACCATACTTAAAATGACACTAGACACCCTCACAACTATACTTTACTACAACACACCTCATGTAAAACCCCTCAATTTTTTTATTTAAAATTTTATTATTTTTATTTTACTTCTAGGAAATTTTTGGTTAAATATTTTTGCTAAGTTAGATAAATAAAATTTCTCAAATTATTTAATCTATATAAATATTTATATTATAGATAGTATATTTTTATATAAAATATCTTGAGTAAAATTATTTATTAAGTGTTACAAAGTTATGAATTTAGTTTATACATAACTAAGTATTTTGGGGGTTCTATTTATATATGTATATTTATATATATTAGTTATTAAATAAAAGAAATAAAGAAAAGAAAAGGAAAAGAAAAAACTCAAACCCAAATCCTAATCCCGCATCCTAGCTCAGCCGCGACCCCTCTGCTCCCAAAATTCTAACCCCGCTTCTCTCCATATATATGTATAACCTATACATCTAACCCTAACCCTAAGCATGCCTCCTCCAACTCCGACGAATCTCCACTGTCCACCCGTAACCACCGCCGCTTCGACTTGTCTATAAATAGCAGCCATAATCCCATTCTTTTTGCCACACACCATCGACGAAGCCCTATTTTAGTCCACCCCTATTTCCTTCTTCCTCCTCCTAAAGCTCAGGCTCTATTCAGCCATGGCAGTGCTCCTCCATCGTGGATCCACCATCCATCCCCGAACTCGACGAGTTATTGTCCCCTCATCCGTGAGTTCGATTGGCGGTCATCGAAGTCCGGCGACTCGAGATCTACCTCATTATCAACGACATCATCAAAGTAACAGACGAATGCCTATACCTTCCGATCATCGGAGCACCAGCGAGCAGATCCGTGCTCGAGTGCCACCGCATTTTTTTGATCCGCTGACCTCCGTGACGCTGTTATTTTCGAATCATAGTACTTCTTCTGAGATCCGCAGGATGCGCATGTCCTTCCGGCCAACTCCGCGTGACCAAGCTGGATCCGATCTTGCTCACCCCCACCACCGCCGACGACCGTGGACCGTCGCCAGTAGCCGCCGGACTACCGCCCATGGTCATCTGTACACAGCACAGTGCAAGTTCGACCACCCTCTTTCAGGTATGGTTTTTTCCTTCACGTCGCTTCATTTTACGACCGACTTTTTCCTACGTGTTCATAACATAACCAGTTATAAATTACTTCAAGTATTTAGTTTTTAAATAGATTATATAGAAAAAAATCGAATCGAAAGTTGGCCAAAAAACTAGTTAAAAATAGTCCCGAAAATTGTCCTGAACTCCCCTGTTCGTGATTTATTTTCTCCTAACCTATTTAATATTTTAAAATTGTCTTGAACATGATTTTAGACAACATAACCAAGTTTTAATCCCTTCTTTTAGTTTAGTTTTAGTAGCTTTTAATATTTGTAAAATCGAGTTCCAAAACCAAGAAAAAAACTTGATTTCTAAAAACCAAAATTCTTAATACGTGGTGCGTCTCACCAATCGAGGTGACTTCATCGCATGGGAATTGCACCAAAAGGCCCGTATCGTCAACGCGGACATATGGAATTTCGCAAAACTTAATTTGGATATGCGTGCACACCGGAATCAACGCGTATCCGCAAAAAAAAATCGTATTGGCCTATTCTGACACATTATCTTAACTTCATGTGTACTTGTCGTTTTGCAACGGAACTTACGCCATAGAATTCGTAGTGTTAGGTTGGTCCTGTGACCCAATGTTTGGTTCGATTCTGAGAACGTTGACGAAATACCATTTTGTGGGCCCCAAGGTTCCACTCGACATGTAATTTCGTGACCGGCTCACCAAAATCCAATTCCGTACATTTCGTTGAGGTCATTTTCTCGTTCTAGACTCATAGACACTAAGTTTGCTAAATTTGGAGAACTTTATCTTCGGTACGCTTTTCGGTGCGAAGTGGGCTACTTGGACCCAGTTTTGACCTGAAACTGCCATTTTTGTCCCTGTGTCCAAATTAGACTTATGGGTAGTCAATCCTAGCTATTTTTTATATTTTAAAATCATTGGTGATGTCTGTTGCAGTATTCAGAGACGTTCATATAGATTCTACCTTTTCGGAAGTAGTTGACGCATTGAGCTCGCTACTTAGACCTCGCTATATCCAGAATCCAGGCAAGTGTACCTTGCCATAATGTATCACAGTTCCTTGCCTTAATTATCTTACTTAGTTATTATAGTTATTTGATATGGTTGATGTGTGTGTTAACCTAGGACCGTGAGACGTTGTTTAGCGTTTGAACAAGATTCGGGTGTCGACATCGTACGCGGACTCGTGTAACGTTACTTAGAGAGTTGATTCCACGATCCTATGTTTACGTACTTGCTTTACCAAGTACATCAGACCGTAGGACACTTAACACTATTTTATGTGACAAAATCCTTCTTAAGGTATTCTTGGTGATTCTGTATATATGATTACATGACTCGTGATATGAGACTTGCATATTATATACATATATCATTATGACTCGTTGTACTAGCTAGAGGTCCTGATCTTGCGTGTTATGGACATGAGATATCGTGGACATAAGATGTGAGGTTATATTTTGTGGGAAGAAATACACCATACTACAGGCTGATTATGTTTATATATATGTACTATGTTACTAGAGGTGCCTTAGACTCTGTCCAAGATCTTTGGCATATTTACTAACCCTACTAGATATTACTTGCTGCTATGGGCTCCCCGATATAGAGCCTATAGTGGTTTCAACCTGAGTACGTGTGATGTTCTCATGTGCATATCACTTAGAAGGTTACCGTAGTTTACCCTTGAGTATGTGGCATTATACTATTTTACATTGGCATGCTGTTTCTTGTACCTTGTTACGTCCCTCTGAGGACCTGGTCCCTTGCCATTTTTGCAGTATAGACCGTCGTGGGGCCGGCATGGAATTGCTGATTTGGGTTGCTTTGCCATGTAGGCATTGGTACCAAGTAATTTTATTATTTTTACTAGAGTTATGCTATTCATTTATTCATATTGTTTATTCATATGCTGATGTAGCCTAGTTTATATAGACTCATATTTCTTTCTCGAGTCTATTCAAGCTTATGTGTTACTGGGCGGCCAACTTTAGCACATGTTGTTCATTGTTGATATTTTGTTCTTTATGTGGATTGTGACATAGATATTCTCAGTATTATTAGATAGTTACCCTTATTATACAGCTTATAAGTATTCGAGTCAGACCAGAGTCTGGTCGAATGCGTAGCTGGCATGTTACGTATTCCTTGTCCTACGTATTTTTGGACTATGGTGTTACATATTTTTGATCAGAGTCTGGTCGGATGCGTAGCTAGCATGTTACATATTTCTAGTCCTACGTATTTTGGGACTGGGTGTTATATATTTTTGTGGTGGCCCATACAGGTCAGAGAATATCATTTCGGTTACGTTATTGTGCCGAGCGAGCCTGCAGCTAGGATACGTTTGTTAGGATCACAATCCACAATTGCTTTGAACATTTTTTTGTTTTCTACTATCGTCTTTGAACCTCGAAAATCGTATTCGATGATACCCTTCTTGAAGTCACTATCCTTGATTCTTGTTCTTCCCTACTTCGGAAGAATGAACACTCGTGCTTGACTTTTAGTATTATAATATAGAATATAAGCAGTATTGATAGAGTAATTCATATCAAGGATTATCTAAGTTAGAAATGGGTAATATATATAAATGCATGTTCTAGGTAGACTACTAGAACGAGAGGATAGCCTGGAGTTATATATAAGGATTATATTTAGTAGAGAACTTTCCCTTATCAATAGATATTCGAACTCGCACCAGCAATTAGTGTTGGATTAGAAGCTTAACCAATCATACATATTGGCCAAGATAGGGATAAAAATTTTGTAATGGCTGAGAACACTAAGGGCCCTATCTGAGAGAATACCCAGTTAAAATATTAGAAATTATTTGTAGCTCCATAAACTAATAGGGTTAACCATAAAGAAGACTTTAGAAGATATGATTTGAGATTCTCATTATAAATAGAATAGTTCAATAATCCTTGTAGTTAAGATTAAACCTAAGCATGTATAGAATCTTACCATCTCATTGAGTCGATAAAATTATCACTTAGAAGAGGTGATCATGACTTCGTGCATTTGTTCTAGGGAAGTAACCTTGTCAAATGGACTTCCATGAGAAAGATAGGTATTAAGACGACAGAGATTAGACGAACAACAATACAGAAAGATAGACAATATAATAGGGTAAGTTGTACAAAAATGGGTAGGCATTCTAATTGAAGATTAGATGAGTATTGAAGAGTGTCCTTAGTGAATAGTATGCCATGAGTGATAGACCTAAGTATATGCTTATTTTAGACCCTTAACTACTAAGTTAGGAATATGTGAGGTAGACGAAGTTGTAAGGATCGTATATTATTTACCTATATCCAGAAAATGGTCGCCAATAGTATGAGGGAGGTTATATAGAATATAACTTATATGAATATACTATTGAGTTTAAGGATTAGTTGTATTACTCCCTCGACTATATTACTATACTTCCTATCAAATTCTTATCTTGTTTTGCATATATAGCCTCGTGCTTTTGCATCAACGATCCTTCTAATTATAACAACTGAGTAGATCCTTCTTCCCTTCCCAGTCGTGCTCTAGTAGCAAATTAATCTTTTAGTTAGTACCCTCTTCATGGTGTTAATATCCATCTTATTGTAGGTATCAGTTATTTTCTATTTCTAATTCCCTGATATAGTTACTGTGACTTGATTCTCCAGATACTTGTCTAATCGTACCTTATTTAACCCTGTGACCATACTCCCTAAACTTATCATAAACTTCTCTTATCTTGGTCTGTAGATTCCTCCCTTTGTGATTTCCTTGATTCATCCTTTCATCATCAACGCCATGCGATGATTGAAGTCTTTATACCACTTTGCCCTAGTTATATCCGACCAAACCCTTTCTTATATTTTGTTGAAGACATAAACTATATAGGAGCAATATTGGTTGGTAGCAATTTTTCTTATAGAGTTTTTGACCAATAACACCCTGATAGTATTTAGGTTCCCTTAGAGAATCTTTAATTACGACCAGTAAACTCTAGATTTCTTGTATCTTTATTTAGGAAGTAGGCCCTTCCAGAAATCTTGTTAGCATGACCCTGACTATAGTTTTGGATACCAACTTAATTTTTATAAGTTGGGTAGATCGTAGCCCCCTGGTTTTAGTTTAGGATTATTTTAGAATTTCAGGATAAATTTGAATTTATTTGGTATTGATTAGGATTAATTCCAAACAGATTGAATTACCTCTTTAAATTTTTTATCCTTTAATACCCTTGTTGTGAATCGGATATTTGGATCACAATAATATCATTTTCTTTCCAACAACTTCCACCCGTATGACCTAGACTAGCCACTTTATACCTATGACATGACTATCACTCACAAACTCGCCTTCCCATTTTTGTGTTAGTCGTACAATATTCGTGACATATTTGTGCACACAAATGACACCTAGATATTCTTTTCCATTGCGGACAATTTTAATACATAACATCGACTCAATTCTTCTGACAACTTTGAGATTTATGAGCCTAACTGGACCTACTCACTCATGACCCAACTGTTACTCCCTGTAACCCACCTCAAAATTTTAATTTAGGTAGACTAGATTGATTTAGAAATTTTAGTTTAGCATCTGGTGTTTGAGGTTTAGAATTTTTGTTACAGTTGTCTAGTTATTTATTTTAAACCCTTGGTGCACCCTACCGTTGTAGCAATATACGGAACCCAACAATAGTCCATAATTTCCAACTAATTGTTGTACCCTTGACTTGACAAGCCAACTTAGGTACTGGACTTTTTCGTCACTCACAATCATAATCCCTTGTGCTCTAATTTAATTGCACAATATCCCGGTCCCGAAATCCATTCTTTAATCCTGTGTCGTGTACCTTTGTCGTTGCCATCAATTTTGAGACACAAACTCAACCCGTTTAGCCGGACCAATTAAAGGGTCCAAGACTGACATCAAGTCTACATCTTTCATGACCTGTGTGTCACTCCTAATTAAGATCCCATGTGCCCCATTTAATTTAAGAGCACATGACATTTTATTTTAATTAAATTGGGAATACCAACTTTGACTAATCCCAACTTAACTCCAATTTAACCCAAGACCCCATTCATTAAGCCCATGCAAAATACACAACACCCCCTCACCCTACAAAACACCAAACACCACTTTTCACACCAAATCTCTATCATTTTACATGTTTGTGCAATTACCCAAAAGTTAAGGGGCTTATTTGCAAATATAGTGATAGGTGTCACCATCCTATTAGCTAAGGCACATGAAGAAGCCCCTTCTCTTGACCGGTCTAATCCATCGCCTCTCTCTCCTTTGGATGTACTATTCCTTCATGTTGAATCTATGCCCTCCATTCAAATTAAAGCCCTCATCCTCACCATACACTCACCACACACTCCCCTATAAAATCTCTCCATCACCTCCCTTTTCCCAAGGCCGACCCTAATCCCAAGAGCATAGGAAACCCCCCACTCTCTCTCTCTCCTTCCTCTTCACAACTCCAGTTGAATACAATACCTCCTCCTCCATTTTTCTCATTCTTCTTCTTCTTCTTCTTCTTCTTCTTCCTCTTCACCTCTTCTTCACTAATACTCCACCCAACCGTCCTCCCTCATTCTTCGGCGAGCTACCACCGCTGTCCACCTCGACCAACCTCTACGCCGCCAGCACCTCCACACAACCGCGTCTCCTCCACCCAACGTCGACTGCAGTATCCTCCACCCGAGTCACCCGCTCCACCACCCTCGGCCGTAGCAACCTCTGATACTCCGGCCACCACCGCGTTTCATATTCATCCAACCGCCAACTCCCCAAACCGACCACCTATGGCACCATCCCGCACCATCCCACACCACCTCCACGCTCACCGCCGAGCTCCGACCCCCACCACCTTCAGCAGCCACCGCCACCTTTACCACCCCGTTCACCTCACACCACCACTGCCAACACCTCCACGGTTAGCACCGCCGTGACTGCCATTACCAACATCTCCACCACCTTCACGAGCACCACTGTCATCTCCAAGAGCGTCGATCACCACGCTCCGCCACCGAGGTAACCTCTCCCCCATCTCCATGTTAGTGTAGTATATTGTTTATGGTTTACATATAACTTAGTTGGTTAGGGTTTATGTATGTGCTTTGAGTTTAGGGTTGAGAATGATACATTTATTGAGAGTAGGGTTTATGAATGCTAGGTATAAGATTTTAGGGTGTTGTTCATTTTATTATATGCATATTGATTATTGTTGATGAGTAGTTTTAATAGTTATGAAATGATGTTGTGATATTAAAACATTGATTATTATTGAGGAGCAGGTTAATTATTGTAAAATGGTGTTAGGATATTAATAAGTTGTTCATTGGTTGAGGACTTGACAACTAAATTGATAGAGGAATATATACGTATATGTGTTAGGGTGTTTGAATAATTAAAGGACGGTTGTATACAGGTGATTATTCGGATTAGATGTAACGTACCTTTAGTCAACCTTGGTCAACCCTCTAGCTTAGTGTCTATGTGAGCTTGTAACTAAGATTGAAACATATGCTAGATGTGTGTCACCTCTTATTTTAGCCTCGTGATAGTTTATTGATGGAGCTTGTATCTCATCTCTAGGTACTGCGGGACTCATGGACTTGGACGTTGTACCGGGGACCCATCTTCAGCATCCGGATCCAGGCAAGTGTACCTTGCCACCCTGTATTTCAGTTACCAGATAATTATTTATTTATTATATGCATTGTGCACGTTATGGATTAGAATCATTATTTCCCGTCCGGGTCACAACCGGGTGCAGACGTTTGTCGGTAACGTCTGGTAACTAGTGATAGATATTCGCAACACCTTAATGTACACACTTGGTTATATCATAACCCTAGGACACATCCAGACACTGTCATCGTGTCAGATTTCCTGTATCCTGATACTGTCAGCGTAATTGGAAACTAGGATGACTTTAGGGTCGTGATCGTTGATAGTTATTTCAGTATGATGAGACTGCTAGATAGAGGTTCAGGTTCAGTGCACAATCGTTGATCGTTTGGGAAGGAGAATACAGTTACTAGACGTTTGGGCTCCTCTGCACGCGCTTTATATATGTATATGTCCTATTGGTGTAGTATTCCTGTATCCAGATTAATAGTATCACCCGTGTGACTCTGTGCTCGGAGCTATGGTACGCCCCGTGTGTCTCTTCGGAGCTACAATTTTATTTTGGACAGCCCATGCGTCAAATATTATCTTCAAAGTTGTGTCTCAATTAGGAGGTTATGCTAGAATACACCGGTGTTGCACTTGTTTCTTTCTGTTATACTTTGGCATGCTGTATTTTTGTACCTTGTTACGTCCCTCTGAGGTCCTGGTTCCCTTCCAGGATTAGGCGATGAGGATTACCCGGAGGAGTATGGACCGGGAGCATATCCAGCAGCAGGACCCGTCGTAGAGGACGAGATCATTCTCGAGGACTTTGTTTGATTTCTGGTAGTGACTTCACCCTGGGACGGTATTACTATCTAGCTTTCAGATACCGTTCCTAGTTATCTTACTACTTTCCTTTATTTCAGTATTTGTACTAGCGGGTTTGTTCCCGTTTGACTCTTCTAGTATTTGTAGTATGATATATTTTCCGTGTTATTTCCCTTCTGCACATTAGTAGTTATGATTACCTCTATGTGCTCTTATATCTGATGCCTGTGGATGAGATTTAGTTTTACTGTTTATGTGTTATGTGATTGGGTTTTATCATTGTACTTTACAGCTTAGGTGCACTCCGTCGGGTCCATTAGATTGGGATGTCCGCCGAAGTGTGCTGCTGGTCATTGCCACGTGGCTCAGTTCCTTATATTTGGAACTGGGGCGTGACACTCCCAAAGACTACCCTACAACATTCGTGACCTATCTCTTTCTAAAAAACAAAAAACAAAACAAAAAAAACAAAAATTAAATATTCATTTCCTTTGCAATTAAATTAAATTGTACATCGGTAACCTAATTACCCTAACCACTAATGTATCCATAGTCCATTCATTCCAACCTATGTCTATGACACTTGTGTTGCATTAAATTGAATCCCCTTGTACTCTTTACATAATACTAATCACCTTGATAAATTATATTATCTTTTGACACTTATTGTTGAACTGTTGATCGGCATCCATGATATGCAATGAACGTCTTCTCTGTACCATCTCACCCTAGTTGTATTTGACTAATATTTTTTATTATCTTGTAAACTCATGACCTAATTAGGAGCAATGAGAACTGGTAAATTTCCTTTATAGAATTATTGACTCAAAAATAATTTGGTAGTTCCTAGATTTCTTCTGATAGTCTGTGACTACGGTTACAGAAGCCCAAATATCTTTTACCTCCCTTGAATATAGACTTCTATAACCTTTGTAAACAGGAGGGTGACCAAAGTTTTTACGGCCAACTTTATTCTTATAAGTTGGGTAGAGCCTTGATTAAGCGTACCTTTATTCTTAGAATATGACGATAAACTAGGATCCCATTGGTAACTGTATCCCCAAATTTGGAGAATCCATATATGACCTTCCATATTTAAATTTCTTTTCTACCGCTTTTATTTAGATCGTGTCCTATCTTTAAACAACCAGGAACCTAATACAATGAGCTGTAGTTAAATTTTGTTCAAAATGAACCCTCTTACTCTCGTCTACCATGCCTAATTTTTTTAATTTCGAGTACTAACTTTTTATGAGTTGGATAGATTGTAAAACCCCTCAAATTTTTTTATTTAATTTTTTTTATTTTTCTTTTATTTCTAAGAAATTTTTGGTTAAATATTTTTGCTAAGTTAGATAAATTTCTTGAATTATTTAATATATATAAATATTTATATTATAGATAGTATTTTTTTATATAAAATATCTTGAGTAAAATTATTTATTAAGTGTTACAAAGTTATGAATTTAGTTTATACATAACTAAGTATTTTGGGGGTTCTATTTATATATGTATATTTACATATATATTATTTATTAAATAAAAGAAAGAAAGAAAAGAAAAGGAAAAGATAAAACCCAAACCCAAACCCAAACACAAACCAAAATCCTAAACCCGCTACCCAGCTCAGTCGCGACCTCTCTGCTCCCAAAATTGTAACCCCCCTTCTCTCCATATATATGTATAATATATACATCTAACCCTAACCCTAAGCATGCCTCCTCCAACTCCGACGAATCTCTACCGTCCACCCGTAACCACCGCCGCTTCGACTCATCTATAAATAGCATCCATAATCCCATTCTTTTTGCTACACACCATCGGCGAAGCCCTGCTTTAGTCCAACCCTATTTCCTTCTTCCTCCACCTAGAGCTCAGGCTTTGTTCAGCCATGGCAGCGCTCCTACATCGGTGATCCACCGTCCATCACCGAACGCGATGAGTTACCGCCCCCTCCTCCGTGATTTCGATTGGCGGTCATCGAAGTCTGGTGACTCAAGATCTACCTCATCATCACCGACAACATCGAAGTCACGGCCGAACACCTGCACCTCCCGGTCGTCGCAGCACCAGCGAGCAGATCCGTGCTCGAGTGCCATTGCGTTTTCCAGATTTGCCGACCTCCGCGACGTCGTCGTGTCCGAATCAGAGTGCTTCCTCCGAGATCCGTCGGACGCACGTGTCCTTCCGGCGAACTCTGTGTGAACCTGCTGGATCCGATCTTGCTCACCCCCACTGCCGCCGACGACCGTGCACCGCCTCCAGTGGCCGCGGACTACCGCCAGTGGTCATCTATGTGCAGCACAGTGCGGTTTTGACCACCCTTTTTCAGGTATGGTTTCTCCCTCCACGTTGCTTCATTTTATGAACGGCTTCTTCCTACGTGTTCTCAACATAACCAGTTATAAATCACTTCAAGTATTTGGTTTTTAAATAAATCATAGAGAGAAAATTGAATCAAAAGTTGGCCAAAAAATTGGTTAAAAATAGTCCCAAAAATAGTCCCGAACTCCCCTGTTCATGATTTATTTTCTCCCAACCTATTTAATATTTTAAAAATTGTCTTGAACATGATTTTAAATAACATAACCAAGTTTTAATTCCTTCTTTTAGTTTAGTTTTAATAGCTTTTAATATCTGTAAAATCGAGTTTCAAAACTAAGAAAATAAACTTGATTTCTAAAAACCAAAATTTCCGATACGGTGTTTTTTTTATCGCCTTGAAGGACGAGAACACACTAAGATACAGAAGTCCCAAAGATGGTGCAGATCCACATGGATAATGCGACAAAAAGATCCCATACGTCTCTGGCCCACGCATCCCAGACTCCATACGGTCCATGCGTCTCTGGCCCACGTGTCCCATACTCCATGCGTCCTAGGCGACTGGCCCATGCGTTACAGACTCCATACGGTCCATGCGTCTCTGGATCCGTGCGTTCCAGACTCCGTGCGTCCCGTGCATCTTTGGCCATATTTATCCCAGATTTTATGTCGACCAAGTCTTGTTGTTACAACTGAGTGGTCCTCTCCAACCAAATAGTGGCCACGTGTCCATTTGAACAAGTTGCGCATATATAGTTGAGAATCGCCCAGATACTCAGTAAAACAATAAAATTCCAGCAAATATTCACGTGGCAGCTGAGCCCGGATTCCCGTGCATAGCTATAGCACCCTTCCGTTGAGAGGGGACACGTGGCAAACCTCGCCACCCATACGACCCAAAATCTATGCGACCACAAATATGACTAGCAAGGTACTACCCCATGCAAGAGGCTGGCTGGCTATCTGCGAATCAACACTGAAGGGAGAGAGATGAGCTTCTGTATCAGATCATCCACGGAGTAAAAGAGAGTTGATACACTCCTAACCCTCCATCGTCACCCCCCAGTAAACAAATTTGTACTTAGATTGTCTCCTAGGACTCTTCTTTGTACTCTCTTAGTTTGTTAAATCAAATCTAGTCCTCCCAGTTCTTGTTTTGATATTAAAATGACAAACGCCATCTATCTAGTGAATAAAATTCCTTTGGATGTCTTTGATCGTATTCGTAACCAGGGGACACCGCCAGATCGGTAATTTTTTTATATTGGATAGTTATTTGTGTTGTAGTACTCGCGGTTGTTGGGGATGTTGTTTATGTACTTTCATTATTATATTTGGATATGGTTGTGGATTAGTGATTACTTTTATTATGTAATTACATATTTTCCTGAATTGTCTCATGTATGGTTCCAGCGTGCGTTTGTGTCGTTGAATATCATATTTGATAAAAATTTTACAGCGGGTTGCAATGGGTGGTTTATATAATGATTGTGATTGAAAGGTTGTGTATAGTTCATATATGTTGTGATTACTTTGTTTAGGAATTTTTTTTTGCATTTCAGTACAAACTAACGATGGATAGCTATCGTCTTAGCGATAGATAGCGACGGACCTTTGACATTTTGGCGACAAATATATCCATCGCGACATAAATATTCCAAGTTGGTGACAGAATATCGACTATCAGCGACGGAATAGCGACATATTTTCGACAATCAAAACTGCCGCTAAATCATCGCCACATTGAGTATCAGATTTTTGTTCAGTATCAAAAATCTTATTAATGTCGCTGTGACGTCGCTGGAAAGTTATAAATTTTGCCATAAATCCGTCGCTATCTAGTCTTCTTCTTAGTATATTTAAATATCGCTATTTCGTCGCTAAATTGTTGCCAATTTAATCCATCGCTAGGACATCGCAAATACGTCAGCTAAACGGACGTTGCCATAACGCTAGTTTGTCGTCGAGGGATTGACATATTAGCGACAGTTTTTTTAGCGACGTGTGATTTTCGGACGGCCTAAATCCATCTATTTTTCGTCGCCAGGTTGTCGCTATTTGATAATAGCGACATTTTGGCGACGGATATGGACGTCGCTAATTCTCTGTATTATAGTAGTATTTTGTATAACAACAGATATAAATACTGGTTGTATATCTATGTAGCCCTATATCATA